>JZKD02S1728133.1:73012-113624 GCA_000966675.3 Picea glauca
TATATATATATATATGTGTGTGTGTGTGTGTGTGTGTGTGTTGGAAAAAAATATTAAGGAATAATTATTAAAAAAAAATCAAATGTAAAAGAGCTCACTATTATAATCTCATTAACACATATCAAACTACCACATATATCATGTATATTATAATTCAATTGTGAAAATAACCAAAAATAATAATAGCTAATGTGATAATTAGATAGAGAAAGTCATCAACAAAACATAATGTAATCATAAAAATGCAAGCAATGCTTATACTACTAGCATAGATCCATTTTAACCTCAAACCTATCAAGCATTAAGAAAAATCAATTTTTTTAGGTGTAATTTTTTTTATCATTTAAGATGAATTTAGGCTTGTTATAGTCTCACTCAATTCCATAAAACTTAGAGCTCATGACTTATGTAGATATAGAGATATAAAATAGAATTTTAATTATTATTCATATATTTATATTTGGTTGTAGCAATATGTCTAAGTAAATAACATATTACAGTGTTCTTTTTATGTGTAAATCTAGCATCCTTCTTTTTATTTCTTGAAGTGTAAGATTTTTGAGATGGATTTAGGTTCGTTATAGTCTTACTCAACTCCGTAAAACTCATGTGTCTTCTATGTTATTGGCGTATTGCTCATCCCCTCACCATGTGCTCTGAATTGGATCTTTGACAAAGCTTTGTAAAATTTGTACTAAGTGTATCCTTCTTTTTTTTATTGTATTTTGTCTTTTTGGCAAAGTTGGAAGTGGAAGTGAACCATTATGATGGTTGGTATTCCAAAGGAAGCCATTAAAACAATGAATAATGAAGTGAGGAGATCAATGGGAGATGAAAAGAGAATTGGGGAAAAAGCTTGAAGGAGCATAAATAAGAGCTCGAAAAGCAACCTGCTCAAAGTTGATGGACAAAGGAGTAAAGAATCTTGTCCACATTGAGCAAAGGTGTCTCAAAGCCATGGTTATATGCAATTTGGTTATGCTAGTGAGTAACAATGCATGAGATTTTGAGCATGCACAACTCACGCCCTTTGTAATGAATTCTCTAAGCATAATAAAATGGTTCTAGTTTTTCATGTCTTGGTTTAAATTCTTATACCTTATGTGCAATGGATGTTTGGGTTATTTTCATGAATTACTGGATTGTGGTATGAAATCTACATAAATATCCTCCTTTGGGTTGTGTTTTAGATTCCTAGTTGGTTTATTCTTTGACACAAGTTGTACATGATGTTATTTTGATTGCTAGATGTTTTGGTTACTGCTTGGGAAATTTTATTCTCTGCCTGAGTGTTTTATTCCTTGCTTGGGATAATTTAGATTGCTTGGGATAATTTAGAGACCCTTGGGCATTTTGTTTACGACTTGGGAAAATTTAGAGATGCCTAGCCGTTTATTTCACTGCCTAGGCAATTTCCCTTCCCCACAGGTCACCCACGACATTTAGTAAATGATTCTTGTGCTTCAAAGAATTCCTTTCACTCCGATTTCATCCCCCTAAGCATTGAGACTCTTCTTTATACCTACACAGGGACCAAATCCATTTTTTGAACTCCCAACAATTCATTTTTTTAAAACACAGACCACAAACCCATTTTTGCACACATCCACATTGTGATTCATTTTTTATATTGTTTAGAAGCATCTATGTTGGTGAGATAGACGAGCCATATGCCTACCATTTACAGATCTGAAGGTATCAGAGCAGGTTCGTTAGAGACATTGAAGCAACTACCATGGGAAAAACATTGAATATGGAGAAGTTGGAAGAGTTGAGAAACTTCAATAGGAAGATCCAAGAAGAAAGTCAGTATTTGATCCGGATTATTTTCAACACGAAATGAGAGCAGAGATATAATAAAGAAATGCACAGAGATATCACAGATATTCAATAGTATCACAGAAATGTATCAGAGATGCAACCATAAACATAGATATATAGTAATACACGATTTCTATTAATGAAATAAATGTACAGAGACTATAAAAATACAGAGTGAAAGACTTGCTAGAATGGTGGCAGCTTATCTCTGAGAAGAGATGTGACGGTTACTCGCATTCGCAAGAAGATGATTACAATGAGGCTCTGAAGGCCTTTTTACAATAAACAAAAATTCCAAAAACCCTAGACATCCAAAATCCTAACCCTAGGAGGTGAAGTGCCAAAAGTCATGTGGGCCCTGTTTGGGTAAGTTAGTACATCAACTTCCCGGGGTCATAAATTTTGCATACGAACTCCATTTTAGGTGCATGATAGCTCGTTGGAAAGGTATCGTCAAGGAGATTAATTTTGGGGGATCAATCATGCCTTTGGATATCATTGAGAAGCTCAATCCCGAAAAGCCTTCATTTAGGCTCTCAAAATGGCCCTAGAAGTTAAAACTGCTAAAAATAGTAAATTGCCAAAATTGCCAAAAAATTGTTTTGAGCCAGTTAGAAAAGGTGGGTGGCCACCGATATCCACCTGGATCAACATTGGAGGTATATATCAAATGAGCTAGAAAAAGAGCTTTCCAACTACCAAGACTCCTTCATCACCATGAGGGTAGAAATAGACAGGCGTAGATTGCATCTCTTGCAATTGGGGATAAATTCATTAAGATGGATAATTGGCAAGAGGAGAGGTTCACTAAATTTACTGCTTAGCTATAGTGGGACTTAACAATGAAGGAAGAGGGCTTGAAGGAGATAGAAGCAGTTTTCCAAGAGACCAACCAAGCCCTTTTCACTGCCATTGTTGAAGCTAGCACCATGACAGAGGAAAACATGGTAAACTCAACTTCTAATACCCTTGGTGACTTTGAGAAGCACTCTAGAGGCATCGATTCCAATATCATGAAGAAAATGGGCTATGAAGGCCAAGGAATTATGATCCCCATTGTAGCTCAACAAAGGTCCAAGCATGAAGGCCTATGATTCAATGGATAAGAAGCTAGCACAATTAGTGCAACTCAAACCACTTTTGTCAAGTCAAGAGGAACCATAAAGGAGGCCATGTGCAACAAGCCACTCAAATCTGCTTGTTGAAGCTTCAAAGAGGGAAACAAAGAGATGATTCCACCATCCATATTTTCTCCAACTCTTGGGGGATTAAGCAATCAAGATAGCAAGCATCATTGCAAAATGAAAAGGTATGACATATTTTTTTTTTTGTTGTAAGAAAAAGGGTCACAAGGCTTGCAATTGTTGGCACTCTAGAAGGCCAAGCAACCTATGCAATAATTATTTCCAATACTACATATTGACTGGACATTTGGAGGCCAAATGGTGGAGGCTTCACCCTGAACTCCATCCCAAGAGCCGAACAACCAAGAAGAAATCTTAGAGAGTCAAGGGGAAAGAGGAGTTGTTTGAAATTACATCCCAAGGAGTAACCGTTTTCCAATGACCTATTGCAACAATAAATGCCATTTTTAGCTATAATATGGACAACAACGTTATGCTAAAGGAATCCCCTATTTAGCTCTTATCTTCCATCCTACAACAAAGGCACCCTTTTTTGGAGATTTGTTGGAGTCTGCTTGTTGATCAGAGAAAAAGATTGAAGGGAATTGAAATTTTTGGGGACAAAAAGTCTTGAAATGGGGAGGTGTGATCTGAATTAGATCTTTGAAAAACCTTTGTAAAAATTGTACTAAGCACATCCTTCTTTTATATATTGTATTTTGTCTTTTTGGAAAAGTTGGAAGTGGAAGCGAACCATTGTGATGGTTGGTCTTCCAAAGGCAGCCATTAAAGCAATGAAGGATGGAGTGAGGAGATCAATGGGAGATGAAAAGAGAATTGGGGGAAAAATATTGAAGGAGCAAAAATAAGAACTTGAAAGGCAACTTGCTCAAAGTCGATGGACGAAGGAGTCAAGAAACCTATCCAGATTGAGCGAAGGTGTCGTGACACCATGGTTATCTAAAATTTGGATATGCTAGTGAATAACAATGCATGATATTTTTAGCATGCATAGCTCACCCCCTTTGTAATGAATTCTCTGAGCATAATAAAATGGTTTTGTTTTTTCTCGTCTTGGATTAAATTCTTATATGTTATGTGCAATGGATGTTTGTGTTATTTTCATGAATTACTAGATTGTGGTATGAAAGCTACAAAAATCTCCTCCTCTGATCCGCATTTTATATTGTTGGTTGGTTTATTATTTTCCCACAAGCTATACGCAACGTTATTTTGATTACTAGACGTTTTGGTTACTACTTGGGCGATTTTACAAACCCTTGGGCATGTTATTCTCTACCTGAGTGTTTTATCCCTTGCATGCGAAAAAATTCAGAGACCCCTAGGTGTTTTTTTTAATGTATTGGGAGAATTTAGAGACCCCTGGGAATTTATTTCACTGTCTAGGTGATTTTCCTTGCCCACCGGTCACCCACGATGTAACGTCCCCTCCCTTACGATAATAAACAACAATGTATCAGTAAATTTTTTTTTGCAAGGAAATTAAAATCGTCATGACATAATTATTAACATCACAATATACACATCATCATAACTTAATAACTACACATTCGATGCATTAACATAATTAACAATGACGCATAATCTACGCATAAACATAAAGAGGGACACATTTCAACACAACATGATCAACTGAAGAAAATACAATAGAATTTCAACCACGTCAATAAGTAATAAAGAACTACCCACCCAACCTACCCTGAAAGGTTAGGACCTCCAGGACACATTAGAATCGCTCAAGCCCATGATTCATCCAATTGATTTTGACCATTTAAGGTCTTAGGGTTGGCGACTGTTCTGAGGAACAAGGAGGTTTCTAAATCCATTAATCAATCACAACTCATAAATCCAATCTACATTATCAGTCATACATTAACATTATCACATGGCACCAGAGAAGTCTAACTACTAACAATCATACATCAAATTTATTTAACGACGCAAGAGTAAACTAATTTTCAGAACAATCATACATGTCCACATAAATAATGGCGCAAGAGTAATCGTCAAATTTATTTTCATGGCGCAAAAGTAATCATCAATTCTATCTTCATGGCACAAGTAATATATTCACAAAACCTCTTCTCAGCCCCGGCTGCCCCCCAATCAGTTATAAAGAAAATAAGGAATCTGCAAAGAAACTTTCTATGGCATGGACACAACCAGAACAAAAAATGGGCCTTAGTCAGTTGGGACAAAGTCTGCAAGCCTAAATCTTGATTCTTTAGGTGGTCTGGGCCTCAGGGACCCTGGTAAATTAAACAACACCACGGGAGAAAGAATTTGGTGGAGATGGCTCAAAACTCCAACAGAGCTTTGGGAAAAACTCTGGAAATACAAATATGCTCCAAACATGCCCCAAAGTCAACTTATAAGAATGCAGGGGAAAATTCAGGGCTCCAACATTTGGAATGTAGCCTGGACAAATCGACCACTCATACAGGAACATGCTTACTGGGAAGTTCAAAATGGTCAGAATGCCCTATTCTGGATGGATTCCTGGAAGAAAATGCCACCCCTACGACTGGAGGAAAATCTACAAACCTACAAAAATCACATTCATAATCTTTCCACTCTCAAAGTGGCAGATCTGTGGACAGAAACCCCCAATGGATCTCCCTAGCGATGCTGGAAATCAACTCATTAAGAACTCCAAGTGCCAATGAACTGTGATCTGCAACAATGGAAACAAGCAACAACCCGAAGGCGAATCAGGAAAAGCACAGACCCAGATATTCTCAGATGGGGATACACACCCCATGGAAGCTTTACTCTCAAGGAAGGCTACACTCTACAGGAGAATTTCCATAACCTTCAGAAAGACAACATCTGTACAACAATATGGAAATCAAAACTCTGGCCCAAAATATCTACTTTCCTCTGGCTTCTACTTTAGAACAAGATATTAACATGGGAAAATCTCTAGAGACGAGGTTTCATTGACCCCTCGATCTGCCATCTCTGTCATCTCCAGGAAGAAACCATGGAGCACCTTCTAAATAACTGTCTACTCAGTGAGAACATCTAGAACCAAGCCACTCAACTCATGAGAAGAACCAATCGGGTTAAAAATAACATCATAAGCACCATCAAGGAGTGGGGCTTTGGTCCCTTCAAAAGTCCCATCTTGAATAGAGCCTGGCAACTCTTATCGGGATTCATAGTGTGGAAACTATGGACAGAAAGGAACAAAAGAATCTTTCACTCCCAACCATCTCCTCCTACTCTCCTTTGGAATACAATCCTCCTGCATATCCAGGAAACTCTCCAGCTACATTATTCGTTCAAGGAAGACTTCCCCATTGACCCAGGTGAGCTCTCGATCCTCAACTCCTAGGGCTTCTCGTTTTCCCACTCCACCCCTCCTCAACAACCCCCTCTACTTTCAAAAGCCGTCAGTCCCTCCAAGTGGCTCCCCCCCCCTAGGCTTCCACAAGGTCAATTTTAACGGTGCATCAAAAGGCAATCCAGGACACTCAGGCTATGGAGCAGTCATAAGAAAAAACTTGGGCCAAATACAAAGCCCAACTGTAGGAAATCTCTGATACAACACCAACAATTCAACATAAATCTGGGGTCTCATCAAAGGGGTGAAAATGGCTCTAGATCAAAACCTCACCTATATGATTATCAAAGGAGACTCCAAAATCATAATAGACTTGGTAATAAAAATCCTGAATGGCAGAGATCCAGGGAAAATCACTCCCAGTTAGCACCTCCTTGGTCCTCTTCATAGCTTCCAGGATCTTCTCAAGCATTCTCTAACTCTAACCCCCTCACACATTAGGTGAAGTGTAAACAAATTTGTGGATCGACTTGCCAATGCAGGAGTAGACTCGATGCAACAGATCTTTCTCCAAGATCCTAGGCAGTCCCAAAGCTCACCCCTCTGGCTCCAGTGCAAGGAGCTTGCCCAGCTGGATGGACCCAATTTTGATGAGGTGCCACCTCTGTCTGCCTAGCATTCCCTCCAAATCAGAAATGATCTGAATCTCGGGTGAGAGGACAACCATAAGAATCAATGCAGAAGATCAATAGTTGACAGAAGACTTTAGGACCTTGGCAATCGAGATTTCGACTATCGAGAGTTGAAATCTTGAAGGCAACTATTCCCCAAAGTCGTGAAATTGCGATAGGCGAGATCAGATCAGGACCATCGTCATCAGAACAAATCTAAACTGTCATTTTGATCCCCCGGATATGACGTGAGGAAATTTTGGGATTTCGACTATCGGGAGTCCAAAGCTTGAAGGCAACTATTCCCCAAAGTCGTGAAATCGTGAAATGCGAAATCACAATAGGCGAGATCAAATCAGGACCGTTGGCATCAGAACAAATCTGGATCATCGACCTGGTCCCATGGATATGACATGAGGAAATTTTGGGATTTTGACGATTGGGAGTCCAAAGATTGAAAGGCAGTTATTCCCCAAAGTCGCGAAATTGCGATAGGAGATATCAGATCAGGACCGTTGGCATCAGAACATATATGGACCGTCGACCTGGTCCCATGGATATGATGCGAGGAAATTTCGGGATTTCGACGATCGAGAGTCCAAAGCTTGAAGGCAGCTATTCCACAAAGTCGCGAAATCGCAATAGGCGAGATCAGATCAGGATCGTTAGCACCAAAACAGATCTGGACCGTCAACTTGGTCCTAGGGATATGACGCGAGGGAATTTAAGGATTTTGGCTATCGAGAGTCCAAAGCTTGAAGGCATCTATTCCCCAAGTTGCGAAATCGCGATAGGTGAGATCAGATCAGGACCATTGGCACCAAAACAGATCTGGACCGTCGATCTGGTCCCATGGAAATGACACGAGGAATTTTGGGACTTCGGTTATCGACAGTCCAAAGATTGAAGGCAGTTATCCCCCCAAGTCACGAAATGCAAAACCACGGTAAGAAAAAATAGATCAGGACCGTCGATATCAGAAAATATTTGGCCCCAAAGGACCCGTTGATAGCCCTTTTATGTAAGCAGATAGGCTGCAGATCTTCTTTGTAAACTTTCAGCTGAAATTAATATAACGATCCACTTTTGTTCACAAATATATATTCACAAAACCAATCATACATCACAATAAATTCATGACGTAAGAGTAATCATCAATTTTATTTTCATGGTGCAAGGTAAACACATTTCTAAAACAATCATACATTCACATAATTAAAGGCGTGAGAGTAATTAACCATTTTATTTTTGTGGCGCAAGGTAAACAAATTTCTAAAACAATCATACATTCACAAAATTAAAGGCGCAAGAGTAATTGTCCAGTTTATTTTCGTGGCACAAAAGCAATCATCAATTTTTTTGTAATGCCGCAAAATAAACTACCTCGCTTGGTCAATTCTATAAGTAATAATTACTTGCAAGGTTAAGTAACAGAAAAATATATGAAAATTAACAACCATGGAAGTACAATTACTCTCATTGTAATAGATAGATATCTACTTCTAATTATGAAGGAAAAGTTGCCAAGGTACGTTTCATTAAGGTCAAACATCATTGATCAAGTATTACCAGTTTCGGTAACCAATAATATATATAAGCGCAACTAGGTTTCGTTCATTATGGAAATACTTAAGGAAAGTAAGGAAGGTCAATAATAAATTACGTACCTGTCTTAAGAATCCCATAAGAACTTGATCTTGTTAAGTGAAGCATAAGGAATTTAATACTACATTACAATCCTATGGTAAGACCCCATAAAGGATCGAATCCTCAGGCAATAATCAAGGTTTCAATACTACTTAGCTTCCTATCAAGAAACTAAGAATCAACTTAATAGGTAGATGAATTCATTATAGCTTTCAAATAAGTTAAGAAAATCCATTACCATTTAGCATTAAAGAAGAATTTCCATATATTTTTGTACATCTATGAGATTCAAATTTGCAAGTCTTCTTTTATTTTTGATATTAAGGTATTAAACCCCTACTTTGAAATGTCATGGATGTATGTTATATATTTATTATTTTAATTGTTATATGTCATGGATGTATTCTATATATTTATTATGTTAATTGTTATATTATTTTAATAAATGTCATGGATGTATGCTATATATTTATTATTTTAATTGTTATATGTCATGGATGTATGCTATATATTTATTATTTTAATTGTTATATTATTTTAATTATTATAAAAAGAGAATATGTAAAATAAATACATGCATGGTTGGATATAAACCTTCAATTGGCCTGCCATTTTTAAAGTAGATTTAACTAGTTTTAAGACGTTGGACCTTCTAAGGGATTAATGGAGTGAGAACAATAATAATATTTGAAAGAAGTTGCTCCTTTTTAATCTCAAACCCTAGTTAAAAGAGGAAAGTCAGTCATCATAGCTTTTAAATAAGTTAAGAAAATCCAATATAATCGATGTCATTAATTTAGGACAGGTGAGTGCAATTAAATTGTTGGCAGTCTTTTATGAAGGTGTAGTTGTCAAGAAATTGCTTGCAGGAAATACAATGTTCGGCGAAAACGCTAAGGAGAGGGGCACACTTATCATTGGGAGAAGCACGCATTGGAGGGAACAAGGCGACAAGAATTTTCCCAAGGGAAAATTCACTGACTGTACTTTACACAATTTCAGGATAGTGAAATACAGTCTTAATTCGTTTGCAAAATCCAAGGAAGGTTGCTACAATCAATGCACAATTTCAGGATAGTGATGCACATGCTTAAATCATTTGCAAAAGAAAGAGAAAGTTGCATACAATCATTTAAACGAAATCATGAAGGTGAAGACAATTTTAAAATGTTTGGCAAGAGCCAAGGAATTTCACTGACAATCATTAACCAATATATACAAAGATGCCAAACCCCCACATGATACAATGGGAAGTGACCTAAGAGAGACGAATAATAAATGTGCATGGATTTCAATGTGAAAATATCATGTCTTCACCAAACGACAGCCATGGAGGATTTATTCCCGAGTGGCGATGCAATATATAGTTTTATATGGAATGTTGAAGTTCACTCTGCATCCTTAAGTGTATCAAGCAGTTATATCATTGGGCATTGTAATGTCACAAGCATACACAAACATAAAAATTCCCAGTTCCTATAGTCTGTGTGAGTAGAGCTTGGGGACAAAATTTGCAGAGAAAAAATGATTTACATAGCATCGTAAGAAAATGGGGGAAACCATCTTAACCTTTAAAGATAGCCACGAGAAAGGTATACTTGGTCAAAATCTACGAGAAGAGGTGAGGGATTTGGCGGTGCTCATGAACCGCATGCAAGGAAGGGCATACATTCAACATATATTTGTGATGGCAAGAGCTAATAAAATTTTAATATTGGATCTGCTCAGAGACACATTGATTCGATCTAGGATAGCTAGGCGAACTTAATCCAGAAAATACAAAATTTCTAAGCTTAGTTGTGAAAAATATACGACATTACTATCAAGAATAAAAAATTCCAATACTTATTACTCAAAAACACATCAAGGATTTACCAAATCAATGTCGGGAATAGAATGGCGGTTTACGACAATATGACAAAATCTAACTAATTAAAATTCAACTCAAATAAAAGTACCGTAACTGAAAGTGACGAAGAGTCGAAGATGTTCTTCAGCGTGGAGATCCTTTCATCCTCCCGCTTGCTAACTATGGAGACTTCATCGATACCTCCCAACCAATGCTAGGGGTACTCTTCTTCACCCTTAGCCCCCCGAGCTGCAAAGGGGCCACACACACACCTAAACATATATCCTCTAGCTCCCAGCTTGCCTCGCAAGGTAGAGCCACCACTCTCTCCCAAGCTGGGTATCCCAACTCTCACAAGTAAAACCAGTCAAAAAATTTGCAGCATAAGTTTACCCGTAACCCCTGTGTTTTTTCCCCTCTCTTTCATTTGATTTATAGGAGTTTCCTTAATGACACATTCCCACTTGCACAATTAATTCACCTTTTTTTAATTAAATAATTTAGAATTATTTCCCCTGTACACTTGTCATCATTTCCCCAAGTTGCACAAGTAAATGCATATTCTAATTTAATTTAAAAGTCAATATCCCTCACCCTTCCTAAAAGCTCTCCTTAATTTGCTCCTAGTTGTCTCTTTATTCCCTTTATTCCCATTTAATGATTGACGCCTTACTAAATCTGAGTTGAGTTAAAATAGGAATCTTCTTCTAGTTAGACTAATGTTAACTAGACTTTAGATATCTTTCCATGCGTACACATTCTTTTAGCTTTATTCCTTTCTTACCTTAAATTCCAATTTGGTATTTTCTTGCACATAGGCGTATTAAATCAATCTTTAGGTTTATTTTATTTTTCTTAATTTCTCAAATTGATTTACCTCATTCCTATTTGATTTAGTTAATAATTTAGTTTTAGTCTTCTTACCAACTTAGGCTTAATTTTCGCATAGTCTGTTAAGACCCCGAATAGATCTACAAATATAATCACCACAAATGTTGAATACACAATAGATCCAAAGGACAATATAGAAAAAATCACACTTTATTATATCAAACCCTTAAGGTAGGACAATACCATACAATGGATCCTATTATGGAAGGGATCCTCTCCTGTTCACTTGCCTCTTCGAGGGGGCATCCTCCTATTGAGCTACTGTTCCAAATACAATACTTATCTTCATATCCCCTTACATTGCTTGAACACCTTCATATAGTGCTACCATCACCTAAGAACATTTTAGAGGATGAATCTTCTAGAAGTAGAACCTTCTAAGAAGTCGTCTTACATTTATTATATCTAACTACCATAGTGGGCCTTATTTACTAATATAGTGGACCTAGTCCACCTTACATTGAATGACCTCCACTATTATCATTATGGGCCCTCTGCCCCCCCCCACTACCTCTCTAGCTACCTAAAATTCCACCCCCCTTATGAAAGTGTTGTCCTCAACGCTTGATGTACAACCATATACCAAGGTTCCATGGATAAGTGTGGACCATAGTTTTGAAGTAGACTAGAGAACGAGGGTCCCATGTATAAGTGTGAACCACAGTGATGAAGTAGACTAGAGAACGAGGGTCCCATTGAGAAATCAAAGTCACCATGCTGAAGTAGTCCAACTGCCATTGTAAACCAGGGTCCCATGTCCAAGTGCTCATGTGAACTCCACATGGAAGATATCGACACCAATAACAAACTGAATATGATGCTCCCAATACTAACACCTATCACGTGGATCCAAAGAAGAATATCCATCCACATAGTGGGAAAGGGTCAAAGTTGAATCTAGAAGGAACAATACCATTGTAGAATATGCAGGCTGGACACTGGTAATCATAACTATCTCTTGATGTGGGACATTGATGTTCTCTACATGAGGTGGACTAGAGTCATCAAATAAAATATGGAGGTGGTTGTCATCCAAGAAATGACAACTATCCATATACCAATAATTGGAATCAGACTCAAAATCATACCAAACATACATTTATTGATTATAGTCATCCCTGATGTCTGCCATAAGAAATATCTCTTGCATGCTATCCATGAATCTTGAATACTACAAAAAATATCATTGAGGCTGTTTGTGAGGCCATCTACAAATTCATCTAATCTGTCATTCAATGTGTCATACAATTGAGATTTAAATGCTTCAGTAATTTGTAGAATTTCTTTGAGGGTTTGAGAGGAAATAGACATCTAAGCACCCTATGAAAATTTATGAACTTTGCAGTCCCGTCGTCGTCACGAAAAATGCCAAAAAATAGGACAATAAATTATGACATAAAATCGTGACTTTTTCCGGAAAAACCTTGAAAAACTACTGAATTTAAAAAGCTCATAACTTCACTTCCCGGACTCTGTTTCGGCTGATTTTTTTTTTTGAAATTGGGTATTTTTCTGAGAGGAATTCAAATACCAAATTTTTTTTTGCCAAATTAAGCTCTTAAATCTTCATATATGAACCTGAAATGCGGCGCCCTCTTTTTTTTCCCTAGAAAAATTATGCAAAAAGAGAAAACAATTTCTTCCCTAGAAAATTTCTACAAAAGGAGCAAAACATGTCTTCCCTTCTTTGGCCAAGGAAAGTGCTATGATACCCATTGTTAAGTTCCAAATACTTGAATACAAAATACCACAAAAGTACCAAAGATATTTGAATACAATAACCACACAAGATACATGGAACAATATAGAAAACCACACTTTATTATATCAAACCCTTGAGGTATGACAACACCATACAATGAATCCTATTATGGAATGGATCCTATTATGGAATGGATCCTCACATGTTCACTTGCCTCTTCGAGGGGGCATCCTCCTAATGAAATTAAACTCCAAATACAATATTTCTCTTCATATCCCCTTACATTGCTTGAAGATCTTTATATAAAGCTACCATCACCTAAGAACATTCCAGAGGAAGAATCTTCTAGAAGTAGAACCTTCTAAGAAGTCATCTTACATTTATTATATCTAACTACTCATTTATTGTATCCAACTACCATAGTGGGCCTTATTTAATAATATAGTGGACCTAGTCCACCTTACATTGAATGAGCTCCACTATTATCATTAGGGGCCCTCTGCCCTGCCCCCCCCCCCCCAACTACCTCTCTAGCTAGCTAACATAATCTTAGATTTTCATTTGGGGATTCACAATTAATTAATTCAATCCTTAATTCATTAATTAATTAAAGCCAACAATGCTTAAAGATTTTACAGGGTTCAATTATTCACTCAAGGTTTTCTAGGCCACCTAGATTCGTTGACTCAAGTTTTATTTCCGTGACGTGCCCTTCAAGACGCACACCATGCTCCAAGGGTGCCACTCGCCTTTGACTAGTTTTCGTAGTTTTCCAACCCCTGGAGTCAACACTCCATTCGAGTGACCTTGTGAGAGAATAAGGGCTTCTAAGGAATAATGACACTGCCCTATTGCATGCCCCTTAGAAATCTTTGTGAGCGACAGTCTCAGTCTGCCCTCACGACATCGTGGATCTCTTGAATTGGGTAATCGTTAACCTACAATTCGAGCCACGGCGGGAGTGCTAGTAGGCTATGATAGAGACTATGCCACACCTCTCCCTCAATATCTGGTATACGTGCATGGCCCCTTTACTCCTTATGTGAGTCAGATTAGCAAGCAATCGTCATCCTGCATCCATCAACGAAACACTGTCAATGATCCATATACAACATCATAATATAATCGATCATTTGTCACATATGCATAAATGAAATACTCAAACCAACAAAATCCACTCCCTAACTCAATCCGGAGTCCAAGGAGGTCCATTGATGCCATCGACATCCACAATCTGTCAAGTGTCTTGCACACTCAGGGAAAACTCGTCAATAACATCTAACAATACACATTTATCAATAACATCGAATCATAATCATCAACATCATCATAAAGATCCACAAGTGAAATATACAATCATGTACTATAAATGGATCACTTGCACGCAAGTGTCCTCAAAGAATAAGTCAATAACATGTGCTCGCAAGAGTAGGATGTTACACACGACATTTGGTAAATGATTCTTATGCTTGGGAGAGTTCCTTTCACTCCCATTTTTCCCCCTCGAGCAATGAGACTCTTCTCTATACCTGCATAGGCACCAAATCCATTTATTGAACTCCCAATAATTCTTTTTTTTAAAACGCAGACCACAAATCCATTTTTACATTCAACCACATTGTGATTCATTTTTTATATTGTTTAGAAGCATCTGTATTAGTGTGATAGAAGAGCCATGGGCCTATCATTTACAGATCACCATGCTACAAAGTGGCATGTTATTATTGGTCCTCACTCACTTATCACCCATGTGTCTTTCATGCCATTCCCTTATTGTTCCCCCATAGACTTTGGTCAACACCTATCACCACATTGTTGTGTCTAGATGTTCCCCAAAGGGGTCTTGGGATAACTCCATATTCCCCCCCCCAAGCTATTATTGGTCCTCACTCACTTATCATCTATGTGCCTTCCATGTCATTGCACCATTGGTCACTCATAGACATCGGTCATCTCCTCACCATGCCAAACAATGGCATGCTATTTTTGGTCCTCACTCACTTCTCATCCACGAGTCTTCCATGCCATCACCCTATTGATCACTTATAGACATTGGTCACCAACTATCACCACATTAGCTAGCCACCACATCACTGATTCACTATCTATAGATGTTCCCCAAGGTGGTCTCGGGACAACCCCATATTCCCCCCAATGGTGTCTTGGGAAAACCCCATATCCNCCCCCCCCCCCAGGGCTGCAAGGATACCTCATAGTGCATATGTTCTTTGTCCCAGGGTCTCCCTATAGGTGTTGGAGAAAATCCCACAAAACTCCTAGGTCAAAAGGTGGCAATGTCATTGGTTCTCTATTAGGGCCTTCTTGCTTATCCTAGAGTAAACAACGGATAACCCTTACACTAAAGGAATAAAATCAAAATAGTATTGTGCAACAATGAACTTCTAGGGGGGGTAGACTCAATGATCCTTCCCTAAATGGTTAGGTGTAATCCCTCAAAACCTCGGTGCATAAAGAACTTCAATTTTTCACACTTAGTGCAACTAGGCCTTTTACAAGGAATCCCCAATAATGAAAAATGGCTACTATACTTTATCCTCGTATTCAAAATACTTGGGCAAAGTGGGGAAAAGAAAAAACATGAAAAATTAAAGTTAAAGCCCAAATTTACCAATTTCCCCTATGGAAAAAAAAATATATCAACAACCTTGAAACTAAAAAAAATTACTCTTAAATTTAAAGACTCTTTTTTTTTTTCTTTTGAAATAAACAATCCAATGCCAATTTACCATATGGGGTAGTGAGAAAAGGCAATGGTATGGATCGCACTTGGATGGGAGAGGTTGTGGGAAGTTGAACTAGGTAGAGGTTAGGGGATGAGAGGACATTCCAGGCCTAGTACAATAGGTTTTATGGTTGATGTGAATCGTTCAGAAGACGGTTGTAGAAATGGTGTTTCTAGAATGATGGATTGGTTTGTAATCATGGCACAAGCTGGGGTTGGATGGCTTATATCCATGTCTTGTTCTAGGTAGGAAAATCTCATGGAGAGGATCATGGAACAAACCAACTTTGGAATTGTGGGATTCCATCCTGAATTTGGCATTTGGCTATAGATAATGAACCTATTGGTTAGTATCTTTCTCTGTTTCCTCAAATTTTCAGTCTCTGCATGGCTATGGAAAACTATTTTGATTAATAACCAATTGGTGAAGGATATGGGACTGTTGGTTTAAACGAATAGTTTTGGGGTTTTTTTCATAGCAACCGTTTTCATTATGTCCCTAGCCTCTCCTTATTTGCTTGGTCTGTGTCCCTTTCAAGTCTATTGGGTGTTGCCTCTAGTCACCACTATCCTTGGGCTCCCAGTGATTTGGAGAATTGAGATTTTTGTGGCCTTTTGGTTTATATTTTCAGGGGTTGTCTCCCTTTGGTTTTATTTGTTGTGGGATTAGGTCCCTCTAGGTGGGGCTTAGGAATTGGATAACCTTTGGAAGTGGTCCCATCTCCTAGTTCCAAAGGGTCTGCTAAGTTTTCAGGAATTGGGCCCACACCATTCACCAACCCTCTCCCTTTAGAAGTTTCTAGCTAGAACTCCTGCTTTGTTTCAGCTTCCATTTCAATACCTTCAAGGTGACATATTTCCTATTGATTTTTCTCCATCTCTGTGGCCAACCAGCTTGCCCCAATGGAAATATTAAGCACAAGATCCTTCTCCACTGGAAACAAAAGGAATTCCAACAAGGGTACTTTCCCCACTAACATGTTGTCCTCCCTTCAAGACTCTTTAGCACGTGACCAAGGATCAACTAGATGTAATGAAAGTCGCCTTAAACTTTCAATGTCAATTCTCTAATAGAACAAAAAATGAGATGGATAGGATGGAGACAACCATTACAAGAAAGAGATAACAACTCACTAAAGAGAAATTGGAAGATAAATTAAGGAGTGGGTTATGAACTCAAGATATTGAAGGACTACAAATACAAAAATATTCAAGCCCATTGGATTATACTTGATGCACAAAGCATTCATTACATAAGTTGTTGAGGAAAATGGTATCTAGTGATATATTGTCTTACATAAGCTACACATAATGGATAAGAAGTTTGATGCTCTATGTAGGGAAGTCTTCAATATTGCAATAATTGTTAACAACCAAGAATATTCTTAAGGCATTCACATGGAAGAGAATGACCAATTTCAAGCATATGAAGGTACTTTGTCTAATCCCATTTTGTTGGATGAGGATTCATAGGAGTCGGGTTGCAAACTTTATTGCCCAAAGTAGGAACATGGATCTTCAATATAAATCTAATTATTTATCTTAGTTGGAAAAGAGAATGAGCATCAACTACCCCCTCAATCATTGGTTTTATGTTTGGTTTGTTGTTTTTTCTTTTTAAAGAAAATGAACATTGTATTCTATATAATTAGCTGCACCAGAGAAAAAAAACAAAATCAAAAGAATATGATACCAAAATTTGGTAGAGGTGAGAAGACTAGCTCTCTTGCTAGCTTATTTAACATATATAATCTGCATCCACATCCACATGAACTGGATACAATATTCCTTAACAAACTACCCTAGCAAAAAATACAATTCTTTAATACATCAATTGTCAGATGAGACATTATGCTGAACCCCTTACACTCCACTTTGCTATGGAGAATCTTCTTCTACCTCCATGGGAGCGGCTTCAAGGTCCCCTTGTCCATCCTATGAATTGCCTTGGTGAGATGTTGTTGAAACTTGGTTGATGGATAATCACTTTATAGGTTGTGACAAAACCAAACTTCTTAGAAATTGACATTCTTCTTCGAGGCTCTCAACTCTTTGAGTGAAGAACCGTTCCAAATTTCCAACTTTAACCATTATTTGGTGAAGGGATGAATGGTTATCTTTTGTAATTTCCTGACGATGTTTAAGAATTTGTCTAATCTCTCTCCAGGAAGGCTCCATAACAATACAAAACAGAAAAACCTATTGCAAATGTAACCAAGACACACTCCTTTTATACAATTGTTGTTGGAATTGTAGGAGAAGTAAGTAGAGATATACTAATGACAGAGGATGACCATCGATTTCCAGCGTTCTCGTTTCTATTGTTGGCCTTAGACGAACAAATAAGAACAATTTCAAATGTGAAACTAGACCAAACCTTCCAAAGTTCTAACCAAAAGACAAAAATTGTACTCCCAAACAAGAGATTGATTACGACAAGGTTCACATGTCTATTAGAAGGAAACAAATATGCATGTGAAAGACCGATCTGTTTATCAAAATCAACCATCTTATACAAAGAGTTAACAGAACAAAGATCCTGAATGGACATAGATCCAAAACCCATTCCCAAGATCCTAATTGTATAAGGGCATTTCAAGGAGATGACAATCTCTTTAATTAAAACTCATTAATTGAAAATCACTAGACTGTTGATTAATATTGGAAAAGATCCCAGAGCATGAAAGAGAAAAACGTTCAAACCATGAGGGGAAAGAGCCAGTGGAAGACAAAAGACTGAAACAAAGATACCGTCCACCACCTTTGACCTCTTCTTCCCAAAAAACTAAAATTCGAAGAAGGTCGCCCAATGGAACTGGATCCAACACCAATATTAAACCATATAAAGTATAACCCAGGATGAGAAGAAAAGACTACATAATTCCAACACAACAATTTAAACCATCTTTTGAGGAATTTGGAGGAAGTGAACTTGGAAATCAGAATGAGACTAGTATGTTGAGGGCTATCATTCAACATCGAGCGCAAGCCATTGACGACACTCACCCACCTGTGTTGATATAATGTCTAAGCACCACAACATGGATGAAACAAACCATACAGAGACAAGACCAGGGCACTAACCATTCTCCTGTAATATTGAGGCTCACACTTACTCGTAGTAATGGATGCATTAACTCAGAAGTGTGTGAAGTTAAAGGGACAGTCGAAAAAACACAGATACCAATTGTTGTCCGAACATATAACTTGAATGTATACCCATGGATTAAGGTAGATGGAGGAAATGGTTTACACCATTGACTTCAGTTACACCTTCTCCCAAGGTTGTTCCATGCTTAGCACACTTTTCTGTGATATTGTTATGCTCACATTATGATATTGGTATAAACATGTTACATTTGTTTATCTATTGAGATAGTTGATATACTTTTCTTATTATATTTAATAATAATAATAATAATAATCTAATTTTAAGGTCACGACCAACTATTTGACTGGTAAAGTCTACGGAGGTATACATACCCTACCCCACTATGGATTTGAACTTGTAACCTTTTAGGAGGAAACACATGTTCTTAACCATTAGGCACACTTTCTAAATCTTGTTTAATACTTATATCTTTCAATATTGTTTAGAAAATTTTCTATTCATATTTCATTAGTTTATCCATTCAAATATTTAATATACATTTTTGAGTATATTTCTAAAGGTATATACTAAATGTTAAATATATTAAAAGACATAAATATTAAACACTATATTTTGAGATTAGACGTGGTAAACAATTGAAAATGTAGCATATAATATTAGACGCACTAAACAATTGAAAACATAGCAGACATATAAAATATACTAAGAAAAGTATACCAAACAATTGTTTTTAATTAGTATACTTTTCTTAGTATATTTTTAAAAGTATACAGCGTGAGTGGGCCTAATGGTTAAGAACATGTGTTTCCTCTTAAGAAGGTTACAGGTTCAAATCCAGAGTGGGGTAAGGTATGTATACCTTCGTAGACTTTACCAGTCAAATCGCTGGGCAGAGGGGGGTCCCTTGTCCCACAAACAAGGGGGTCTCATACACCAATTTGGTGTGCTAGCTTGCCCGTGACCTTAAAAATAGATTATTATTATTATTATATAATAAATGAAAAAAAAATAGTATATTAAAGAGAGAAGTATTAAACAATATATTTTGAGATTAGACGCAGTATTAATACTTTTCTCATATACTTAGTGTTTTTTTTTTTTCATTTTCTATATACTTTTAAAATTAATGATTATTATATTAAGGATTTTATTTATTATTCTTTAAAATTAAAATCAAAGTTGAGTGTTTACAAAATATAAAAAAATTTAGATTAAAATAAATGAATTTTTATTGTAAAATTTAGTTAATGTGATTGGATTTTGAGGGTTTGGTTTTATAAAGTGGTTAAGGTTCGAGATTCATGATAATTAGGAGGAGATATTCAAAAAAATCCAACCACATTAAGAGTTGGTGTGGTCCATGTATAATTCCCTAATAATTTTGATGACTTAAATATCTCTAAATCCCAATTTCTTAGATCACAAGTTAATCCCACAAATAACAAACTAACAAATAAACCCCCCCAAAAAAACCATTAATTTCAATTTTTTTTGTATTTGTTATATACACCAAAACATATTGTGATTTGATGCCGAGATGGCTTAAGTCTCCATTTTGTCCTAGAATATAACCTTGTACGTTTTCACGGAATTGAGGGAATATAGCCTTGTACGTTTTCACGGAATTGAGGTTTTCCATTTTTAATGGTTTGTAATGTATCTATAAAATACTCTATAATAAGTTTAAAAAAATAATATTTTATTAAATATGAAAAGAGTTAATAAAAATAATAATTTATTGAATATGGAAGAGTAGTGTTTAATTTTTTAATGTTTTTATGAAATACTTTGTAATAAATAAGGGTTGTATGGCAAAGCAGTCCTACAGAGTTAGTTGGGAAATACATGTTGAACAATAAACTTAATATAACTAAATGTATAAGTAATGGATATTTTTTGTCAAAAGATGATAACTGAGGGTTGTTTGTTATTCAAAATGTATAATTAACCGTACGCTGAATGGAACTATAATATTCATAAATATAATAATAAATAATATATTAGATAATAAATATAATAATGCATAATAATAAATACATAGTACAACTTTTTATATTTAGATATGGTGATTGATGAAATTCATTGATTATATAATTAATTCTACATATTGAAAGACGTGAAGAGAGCAATAACACTTCAATTCTATCAACCAATTAGAAATGGGAAACACAAATATTTTTATTATATCAAAAAATATATATTTGTTTTCGTATGTTAAACATTACATTGCATACACAAATTTATGATAAAAGGCAAATTAATGTCACATCAATGTCACTTCAAAAACAATTGCTATAGCCCACGAGAGACTAATTAATAAAAATAATAATTTATTAAATATAAAAAAGTAATGATCAATTCTATTTTCATCATAATAAATAATACATTAATTTATTATAAAATATTAATATAAAATTAAAATTTATACTATTTACAAATTAATTAAAAAAAACAGATTTATCAAATAAATTTATGTCATATTGTAAATATTTTTACACTTGGAGAGTCCTTTTCAAAAGTGTTTTCCACTTAGTTTGTTATATACAATCATTTCATTTTTCCATTTTATTATTTAAATTTTCACTTAGATTTAAGTAATTTACTCACTAATGTTATTGTTAATGTTATAATAACATTACATTGTTACTAAAAAGATTTTTTATAAATTTGATTGTAAAATTGATATAATTTTTTCCATGACAATCACTATTGTGAATGTCACAAATAATGTTAACAAAAAAATATAAATATAAAAGAAAAAAGTATTTACGAGTACAAAGAATTCAAAAGTTTTTCATGTTTTGTTAGATCATATTTGTTTTAATGTAATTATATATTAAAAAGTCCATATTTTACTTTCAAAATTAGGAAGAATATTGTCAATGTTTCATTCGAGGTTAATCATCATCATATATGATTTTTCACTTTGATTTGAAATGCATGTTTTAACATTATTATTTTTGAATAAAATATTTATATGATGAGAAAAAGTTGTTGATGATGATGATGATGAAGGTTAACATCCATTGAGATCAATAGTGGTCTATCAGACCTTAAGAAAGGTAAGAGATTACTTGATTTATTTAGAATGTTACTTAAATGCTCAAAAAACATTAGGATAAGTGTTCCACGATCACTATAGTTTGGATGACTTAGAAGGTTAGCAAGGCCAATATTGTGACAAATATTTTGAAATCATGATCTAATATGAGTATACATAGGGCACTCTAGGAGAAAGTGTTTTTCATCTTCAACCCTCTAGGTGTCACAAGATGACATATTCTTTCATTCCAAGGTGTTTGGGGAATTGTCCAATGTCCACTTTCATTATGCAGTGCATGAGAATTAGTTCTTATTTTAGCAATATTGATCCTCTTCTTGATGCTAGTAGAAAAAAAGAGATACTTTTGATATTCAAGATTACAGTTAACCATCTCCTTATAGTATCTTAATTTTATTTTGTCCTCTAATTCTTTATCGCACCAAAGTTTCTCCTTAAATTTAACTTTGATAATATTGTTAATATCATTGATATTATGCATAATAACGTCTTTCTTTATTCCCCAATGATTTAACCAAGAATTGGCATCATTATGCCATCCCCTCTTGAGCCACTTGTGATTTTGGCTGGAGTCTGAAGCAATTTTGGGGAGCCTCGTGTCATCCATGTTGTTTATCTTGTTCTTGTACATTAAGTACCTAGATAATGATTATTAAAAAAATCAAAATTAAAAGAGCTCACTATTAAATTATCCCATTAACATGTTTCAAACTACCACACATATAATGTATATCATAATTCAATTGTCAAAATAATAAAAGATAATAATAGCTACCATAATAATCAGATAGCGAAAGCTATCCACAAAACATAGTGTAATCATAGGGATGCAAGCAATGGTTATACTAATATAAAATATCCATTTTAACCTCGAACCTATCAAGCATTAAAATAAATCATTTTTTTTAGGTGCAATTTTTTTTTTTATCATTTAAGATTGATTTAGGCTCGTTATAGTCTCACTCAACTCCATAAAACTTAGAACTCATGACTTATCTAGATATAGAGATGTAAAAATAGAATTTTAATTATTATTCAAATATTTGTGTTTGGTTGTCGCAATATGTCTATGTAAATAACATATTTACAATATTCTTTTTATGTGTAAATCTGGTATCTTTCTTTTTATTTCTTGAAGTGTAAATTTTTTGAGATGGATTTAAGTTAGTTATAGTCTTAATCAACTCCGTAAAACTCAGAGTTCATAATTTATGCATATATAGAGATATATAAATACAATTTTAATTATTACTATGATATTTAATTGTAACAATATTTCTATGTAAATAACATATTTACACTATTCTATATCTGTAAATATGGTATCTCTATTTTTCTTTTTCTATATAGTAGTTTTTATATTATGTGTGCATATCAAATCTCTCTCTCAGTTTGTATTTATATTTGTCTAATATATAACATTACTATTATTATTTGTTATAAATATTAGTTTTTTATGTGAAGTGGATATATGATGTAAGTATTACCCACGTGATAACATTTATCATATTGGGTTGTAAATGCACCTCACTACTCTTAGTGAAATAATACCATGAACTACACTTCCATATATCAAATGAACACCATAAAAACTTGTAGGGATATTAAGAAAGAGAAAAATAAAGGTCACTTTTGTCCCTCCCAACTCCTTGAGAGAGATGTTGGATACAACAAAAGATGTGGTTGATCCCTAACAAAAAGGGGGGGCTACTTTATCATGCGTTTGTATGGGAGAATATATGTTGGTTAAACTGGTCATGCTTTTCAAACTAGGGTAAAGGAGCATTGTGTAGATATTGCTCACAACCATGTCAAAAAATTGGCACTCATGGAGCACTTGGTTAAAACAATGCACCCTATTTGTCTGAAGGATGCAAAAATCATGGCCACCATTGATCATATCACCAAGCGTTGCATAAAAGAAGTTGTGGAATTTAGAAAAATTGACAACACCTTGAATAAGGATGATGGTTGGAAACTTGACAACACCTAGATATATATAACATTAACACGTCATCATATATTTATATATATTTGGTTGACCTATTCTATTTCACCCTCCACCACCATGTCCTTTTGGGTGGTTAGTGGTCCATGACAATGTACTTTGCCTGAAAAGCCCAAAATGTTGGATATTTAAAAATTTGATTGCAAGTTCCAATTTCTCCTAAAAACTACAACCATCTAACACACATAACAATAATCATAAATCAAGTTGTAACCAAAATAATCTTAGAATCATGTGGGGGGCCATAATGGTCAATTGCAACTTGATCAACCTTATGCTAGGGTTTTTATTCTATATTTTGGGGCTACCTAGAGCGATTCATATGTGTTGGAGAGACAACAAGTGGCTCCCTATTCATGGCGTAGGGTGCAACCACCTAGTAATCTAAGACATGACATAGATGTGCCACATCCATTTTAATCTTTTGGACCTAAACAATAATCTACATGTATATATGTTAGCATAGCTTAGCAAGAAAAGCCATATTAGTCCATGCTTTGTTAAAAACAAATTTGCTTTGTTTTTCCCAAATGAATTTGATTCCAATAAGCTTTCATAATGAACAAAATTCACTATCAAAAGGAAGTTTATCTCTTATGAGGGTGACTTTACAAGTAATGGAGACAAGGAAGATCTATTCACAAAATTTATTGACCCATTCCCAATTAGACTTAACATAATCACAATACCAAAATATATACTTTGGAATTTCAAATCTATCTAGATATGAAATTTAGTGTTTAAAGAATACCTAGATAAATTGATTTGTTTTTGAGATCCCAGACACCAAAAAAAAACATGCAAAATAATCCTTTTTGGGTTCAATAAATGGCTTCCAAACACTACGAAGCCAAAAAAATGTAATTATTTTACTTATACTTTAATCTCCAAATCTTATTCAATCCATAATTAAGGAAGGAGTTGCGAAAAAACCAACTATAAACATTAGTAGGCTTATGTTTTTCAAAAGATTTAGTTTTGTTCCACTTCCAATCTTTCCTCCAAGATTGAGGGTTTTTCGAAATAAACTTTCTAAATACAGATTTAGGAACATTATCCTTAATTTTATTAAGAATTTGGAAACCCAAACCTTGCTTTTAATGCATTCCAAGGCACATAATCTCTAGTCTGAACGTCAAATATGTGTGTGATAAGTTGATACCTTGCAAAAAAAAAAAAAAAACATAAGGCCAAGAACCATGCAACCTTTCCACACCTTTCATTCGTGCAAAATGATTAGAGACAAGCATAACAAGTGATCATGAAAGGACAACCTAGATCCGAAAGTTCTTTCTAGTTGATGTTGGGATTGATAACTTTCCATGATTTCCCAAGACATTAAACCACACAAGTTCCTTTTAATTTTACATGGGTTGAGATAATGACTAAAATTTGAAAATTAAGATAAGACATGTTTTTTTTTTTTTTTTTCCTAAAGGAGCTCCATAACAAATGTATTTTTAGAAGCACCATGGAAACTTCATTTTACATGGATGGGTGTAATAATCAAAATTTGAAAATTAAAAGAAGAAATGACTTTTTTCGAAAGAAGCTTCATAACAAATGTTTTTTAGAAATACCATTTAAATTTCATTTCCTTCCATGACCTTATCATCTAATCCTACATGTAATTTTAATGATAACATAATACCACTTTAGAAAACACAAGTTATTAACTTTACGAAAACAATCATTATTAGTCTCTGCCGAAGGTGTAGAAGGACTATAGCGATTGATAATTCATTGACTTCATATTAGTTTGTCCTTTGACTAAAAATATTTGCGTAATATCTATTGTTGGAACTAGGGAACTAAAAACATTGATTTTTATATAATAAAAAATACGATATATGTCATGATCTGATTGGATAACAGATTGGAGGTCTTATTGCTAGCTTTGCTATTCCCAATGTTTGATATGTTAGCATATCCAAAGTTTTTGATCATATACGGTCTTTCTCAGTTTTTATTTTTTTCTTGAAATGTTTGGATATCCAAAGTTTTGAAGATAGAGAGTCAGTTTTTTATTAGTTGACTTCATATTAGTTTGT
The DNA here is from genome assembly GCA_000966675.3 of Picea glauca. Lineage (NCBI taxonomy): Eukaryota > Viridiplantae > Streptophyta > Pinopsida > Pinales > Pinaceae > Picea > Picea glauca. The sequence goes on from JZKD02S1728133.1 coordinate 99,000, forward strand.
CCTTTGAATATGTATATTTTTACGTAGCCTCTATTGTTCGAACTATTGTTACTAATTTTTTTTTTATTGTTATAAAATAATATAATAAATGTTTTTTCGTACGTAACATACCTATCACACTGCATTCTTTCTTGAATGTTTACAGAGCAGTCATGACAGACTTAAATGTTTACCTAACAGGCCTCACAACCTCAAATGTTTACTTAACAGACATGTTACAATACATTTTCTTCTGTTTTTTTTTTTTTCATATGTAATGTTCTCTGCAATGAATATGAGAAATATTGTTCTTCAACGACATTGATGGTTCATTGGTTCATGCTTGCTTCTTGCTTGTTCACTGATTTCTTATTTGTCTATTGTTGTTGTTCTTGTTTGCCTGTTGGTCTTGTTGCGGTTTGGACGCTTAGGATACTGCAACCGTGATTGGAACTGGTCTTCTATCATTCCCCATTGACAGGTGGGTTTGGGTGTTGTGTTTAGCTTCACTTGTTATTTGCAGTTTACAGGTGGGAAATTTGACTACTGGGGATGCCTGAGTCGAAATCCTCTTGCAAAACATCTTTGTATGTGAGGAGAAAATACGATTTCCTTTTCTATACGTCATCGTGGTTGTGATGGAGGTAGGTTCTACATCCAACATTGGCGATCAAGAACGATACGAAGACAATATTACAGTCCTGGTTCTATGGTCGTAGTAATCACATACAAAGATGGACTACAAGAGGATTTTGATCACTCCTAGTATTGAAAAATACCAACCATGAAAACCACACCTTTCTTAATTGCTTGCACAGTAGCAGGCCTTTGGACGGTCCTGACAGCTTTGAATGTTTACCTGGCAGGTTTCACAGCCTGAAATGTTTGGTTAACAGATGTGTTACAATACATTTTTCTCCAATTTTTTTGATACAATCTTGTGTGCAATGAATTTGGCCAATATTGTTCTTCACTGACATTCCTGGTCGGCTGGTTGGTCCTTGCTTCTTGGTTCACTGGACAATGCTTATTGTTGTTTGATTCAACTTTGCAGGTTTGAGGTCCTACAACTGCAGTGGGGCCTTTTGGTGCTTCTTCACTGGGTTGTTATTTGCTTCTTGCTCTTGTTTGCTTCAACTTTGCAAGGTTGGGGTCCTTCATCTGCAGTTGGATTTGTTGTTACAGTTTGTGGGCCAGGTGTTGCGCTTCTATCCTTCTCCATTCACCGGTGGGTCCCCGTTTTTGCGGTTGCATTCTTGCATTGCTTGACAGGCCTGTTGCAATACATTTTCGTCCTTTATTTTTTCTTCTGCAATGTTGTCTGCAGTGAATATGGGCGATATTATTCTTTGGCGGCATTCTTGGTTCACTAGTTTCTACTTGCTCGCTGTTTGTTGACTGGTTTCTTGTTTTCCTATTGTTGTTGTCGTTCCCCATTGACGAGTGGGTTTCGTTGCTAGATTTACATTCGTGTTCGTTCTTTGTTGTTTGCTATTTCCAGTTTGCAAGTGAAAATTTTAAATGTTGGAGATGCCTGCGTCAAAATCCTCTTCCAAAACATGTTCGTAAGTGAAGAGAAAATTTGATTTCCTTTTTTTTTTTTTATGTCAGTGGGTGTTATGGAGGTGTTCCAATTGTGGATGTAGAATGACAACCGTGAAAAACTACATCTTCCTTAAATGTTTGCACAGTGGGAGGCCTTTGCATGGTTGTTATAGTCTTGCATGTTTACCTGCCAAGCCGTGTTACAATATATTCCTCCGATTTTTTTATACAATCTTGTCTGCAGTAAATTTGGACAATATTGGTATTCACCAAAATTCCTGGTTGACTAGTTGATGCTTGCTCGTTGGTTCGTTGGATGCTTCTTATTTTTGTTTCATTCAACTTTGCAGAGTTGAGGACCTGCAACTGCAATTAAGCCTCTTTGTACTTGTTTCTTCACAAACACATCTCCACTTGGAAAACACAAATTGGAACATGGTTTTATAGTTCTCTCCCCAAAAAATACTATTAAGATAAAATAATATGCAAAATTTTGCAGTGGATATAAACAACATCTCTTTTGACTTGAACCAGAGTTTATCGGGCTCCAACTATATTTCATAGCTGACAATGTTTTTTCCATAGTTAATGTCTTTCTATGGCTTCATAGTTATGAGACTAAGTGTTGTTGTGTGAGCGATAAAGTTCTTCTCTCACTTTCTTTTTCCTCTTCTAAACTTGCCCATTTTCCCCTTTTGTTCTTCCCCTCTATTATACGTTTCTGGTTCTATACTTTGTCACGTTTATGTGGTCATAGGTTCCCAGGGTGGCGAATTGAAAAATCATCATATCCATCTATATCTTCACATCATGAGTCGGACCGACCGCCGTTCGTTTGCATACTTAGCCAATTTCTTATAAACTTGTATGTTTTTCCCTTTTGTTCTTACCCTCTATTATGCGTTTTTGGTTCTATACTTTGTCACGTTTCTGTGCTCACGGGTTCCCGATGTGGTGAACTGACAAATAATCATCTCCATCTATATCTTCACTTCACGATTCCGATCGACTGTTGTTCGTTTGCATACTTAGCCAATTTTATGAACGTGGGTTCGCGGATAGGTTCTATCCAACTCTGGTAACCCGTGTTCGGGGTATACATCTTGCACCAAAAAAATTTGTGCTCTACAATTCGACCTTGGAATCCTCGAACTCACAAGACTAACTCTACCTACGATGAATCTGTTTGTTCGACCTTCCTTTCCATACTTAGTGGAGTCTTCAAAGTTTCGCGGGTTCACGCATTCTCGGGTTCAGGAAAGTTTAAAAGCATTTTTCGCTCTCCTCCATCCCCGCCACCTTCTGCCCTTCCCAATGCACAATAATTATGATTTTAGTATTGAAAAACCACCAGACAGGTTTGAAAATATTCGCTTTAATAAGCGGAAAGCTCGAGGACATCTCCCATTAAAACGCATTAACAGGCGAATATTATGGGATCTGATAATTTTTTTTGCGTCCATTTTGAATTTGCAAAAAGTGTTGGTTATTTTAATTTTTTAAAGGCATCATCATAGTAACAGTGCAATATTGTACTACCACGTTGCCATCCACAAATGTGTCATCCACAGAGGTCTTGACGTCATGTCCCTCTTTAATACTATGTGTATATTATAGGTTGTCATATTTGAGAATCTGCTTGCATATGGGAATGTTAACTCGTGTTATTAGTGACTATTCAACACACACATTCGAAAATATTGGCATTAGTAAGTGAAAATATCGAGGGCATATGCCATTAAAATGAATTAAACAAAGATCTACGGAAGATTATACTATCATCCTCCAATGTTCATTTTAAATACTTATTCCCATTTCTCTCTATCATCGAACAATTGGGCTTTAAGGTGCCTTCGTTGTAATGTTCCTAGTCATGGACATGTGAGACACATTAGAGATGCCATTCAAGCCCAATTGAAAGACGAGGGAATGGTTTTATGTGACGTCAACTTTGAGGGAAAAAAAACTCTGTTAGCCAACAAAAACTCAGACACAAAAAAAAAATATCAAGTATCTTGTGATTGGTGTTCTCCATGTATTCGATGCTTTCGTTGGTTGAAAGGCTTGCCTGAAGATTTGTGTGTTGAACTTCTTTTTTTTCTTACTGGGACTTGGAAGGGAATTTCAGGTCACCTGCAAAACACTCCTTTGTTTAAGTATATAGTTTCTTCCAACAACACAGATTTGGCAAGTGTATCAAATTCTGCAGACCACACAAGAATTGATCTTTCATCAGAGGAGTCGCACATATCGTGGCTTGAAAAATAGTTTGGAATATGAAGAAATGACATGAAATATTACTCCATTCACGAATATACTTAGAAGGAAATTATAAATTTGGATCGTCGCGAGTATGAGAAATTGTATGGGTGGTTGAAACAACATCCTAAAATTACAGAAGTTTCTATTTCAAATTTTGTTGAGCTACTTCTAGATGTGGTAACAGAATTGACATAAAGTCATATTCTTTGTCCAAGTTTGTTTAACGTCCTCTGGATGTAGTAACATACTCCACATATAATCAAATTTATGTTGCTACTGCACATTTTTTTCACTATTCCTATGCATATGATTGCATCTGGGTCGATGATCTTGCCCCTCTTTGCACGAATATTCTCCTCCTACTTGAAGGTGGGTATATAACCAGGGAACGACACTCTCAAAAGTTTCTAATGCCTGCATATACATGTAATTGGAAAAAGTTAATGGGAAATAATTCTGGATTATGGACTTTGCGACACTTTCTGAAGATTACTTTATACTACCACCTTCTGCAAGAAGTTTGGCGTGTTCAGGTAATGATTTGGTTTCTGAAAATCACCTTTTACTACCACCTTCATGTAATCATTTTATTTCATTCTTTAGAAGATACCTTAATGTAGTGGTGTATTCCAGAGCTATTTCCACCTAATTCAATCTTCCTGTTGTTTCCCTTGCTTTGAATAAGGAAAATGCATTTCTTCTGTTGCAGTGGATCCGATATTTGAAAAAAAATAAATTGCTTGAACAATACAATTTCTTATTTTTTAAAATATAGAACAATGTATTTTTTGAACACACGACTGTTCGAAAATTTTTAGGTGTTGTCTGGGATTCACGTCCTTCAAAGATGTTAATTAATCACACAATTAATATTGCTTGTGCCAATGCAATCGAGCCATCATCCACCATGGAAATTGCATTAACACTGCAATGTCAGATAATAGATGTCTGACATGTACCTAATGTCAAGGTCATTATTGCACAAGACACCCAATGTCCAAAGATTTTAGGACTCAAAGAAACATTGTAGTTGTCATGACAAAGCAACACTAAAGTCGATGTTCTTTACAGGTCCGACAATTCTGCAGTCTAAGTGCTTTGACAATGACAACCCTGCTTGTTCACTACATTGCCGCACTGTAGTCAATAACACTGTTCCCATTGCCACTGCCAGTGTCGATGTCCGAAGCCGAAGCAATCTGGAACCTGTGGTCACCGCCAGTATGGATGCATGAATGTCAAACTACCTAGAGCCTGGGATCACGACTTCTTACACTTGACATTAGTATCAACAGTGATCAAAATTTGATTGTATGTCAAGTTTGTTACTACATCCAGAGGTCGCTCACCACTCTTTGACATAGAAACTGGATGTCTATCAAGTCTGTTACAAATTTGGCATAAAACATTATGTAATTTTAGAATGTTGATTCAAATGGGCATACAACTTCTCACTTTCGGGAGTATCCAATTTTATAATTTCCTTCTGAGTGTATTCGGGCATGGAGTAATATTTGGCGTCACTTCCGAATATTCCAGACCATTTTGTGGGTCACGATGTCTGCTACACCTACGACGAAAGATATATTCTGATATGATCTGTAGCTTTTGATACACTTTCCAGATCTGTTATGTTGGAAGAAGCTATGTACTTCAACAGAGGAACATTTTGTAGCTGAATTGGACGTCCCTTCCAATTTACAACAATAAAACAAAGAAGTTCAACATACAAATATTCAGGTAGGCTTTTCAACCAAACAGATGATCGAATACAGGGAGAATAATAGTCACAACATACTTGATTTTTTTTTTGTCTCAGCTTTTTTTGGCTAACAAGATTTTTTTCCCCCAAAGATGATGTCACATAAAACCACTCCCTCGTCTTTGAATTGAGCTTGAATCTCATTTCTAATTTGTCTCAGATGTTACTGACCAAGAACATTACAAGGAAGGCACCTTAAACCCCAAGTTTTCGACGATAGAGGGAAATTAACACTTAGCAAAGTATGGAATGTTGAATAACCAGCCAATGCAGGCATGCCATATCTAGAAGAGACAAGCTATTCAAAAAGCTGGGTTATATCTAGTTGACAACACCAATGAAGTCCATGACCCGAAATTGATATTCAACTCGTTGTTTTTTACGAATCAAGCATTTGATGATCAAGTTGAAATCTATAAAAGACTATCCACAAGCTTCATTATTGTATATATTTTCTTTTTTTTGTCAGCGATAGGCCCAATCGTTGTCATTATGGAAAATAATCTCAGCTGTATTTTGTAACCCAATTTATTTGAATATAGAATATTTGAGGTTTTTGTATGGTGTTTTCAAATCTTTCGTATTGTTTTTTATTTTATTTTGTATTTTATTTTGTGTGTCGTTAAACATGGATGACAATATTTTCTTTCTGCTGCATAGCACTTCGATTTAAATAAAGGCTACTTTGTTCGCTCCTTACATTTTACATGGAGGAATAATTTTTCATATGCCATACTTATATGGCACCCGCCCTATACTTAAAGAAAGAAATGGGAGGACACGTCCTGCTTTCATTCTTCGGGGTCCCGTAAATAGAATGAATTAATGACTCTATTTCAACAAGGCAACTCAAGTGTTGACGTCATGTTCATGTTCAATGTTATGCATATATTGCAGCTTCTTCTATTTGATAATATTCGTGCATATACAAAATGTCGTGTCATATATATATATATATATATATATATATTCATTATGGGTTTCAACGAAATTTGCAAATCGAACAACATCCTGAAAATTGGAAGATGATTTACATTTGGACTAGAAATAATCTATTAATATATATTAATATGAATACAATTGCAATAAATATAAACACTTTCTCTTTAAATTTTCCTTGTTTTCTCCCCCTCTATTATCTCTTTGTGGTTCTATATTTAGTCGCATCTCTATGATCACGACCTCCTGGATTCGCGGATTGGAAGATGCTCATCTTTATCTATATCTTCACACCATGATCCCGACCGACTGCGGTCCCTTTCAATACTTAACCAATTAACTGACCACCGGGTCCCAGGTTTTCAGTATCCAACACTTATGTCCCTTGTTCCATCATATACTTCTTGCACCCAAAAAACTTCTGTGATCTGCAATTTATGATTTTACTAGTGAGAAATCACCAGGGGTTCGAAAATATTGGCATTAATAAACGTACAGTAGATGTTGTTCTATGATATATTCAGCCCCTTTTCCTTTTTATTCTTCCCATCTATTATTTCTTTCTGGTTATATACTTAGTCATATTTCTATGATCGCGGGTTCCAGGGTTGGTCGGCTGACAGATTTTCATCCCCATCTATATCCTCACATGACGAATCCGACTGATCGCTGTTCCTTTCCATACTTAGCCAATTTTATGGCCGCGATTGTCGAGTTGGCACTTTCGAACTTTGCTGCTTCTTATTCCGTGATATATATCTTCCACTCAAAAATTCTATGATCTACAATTCCACTGTCGACTCCTTGAACTCGCAAGCTTCACTCTACCAGAGTTCACAAATGTTTCAAAGCATCTGTCGCTACGACTGTCGTTCCTTTCTATACTTAGCCAAATTTTTTGACCTGTTCCATGATATACATCTTGCTCCCAAAAAATTCCCTGATCTACAATTCCACCCTGGGCTCCTCTAACTCACAGGATTCACTTTACCCGAATTCATAAAAAGTTTCAAACCATATATGGCTCTCTTCCATCCCCAGCACAATCATGCCCTTCCCAATGCACATTAATTATTGCGGCCTCTAAATTAACTTCTATTGTTTCGTGACCTACAAATAACACCCAGACCTCTGCCATTTACAAATTGACTGCTGGACTCCAACATTGTCACCTCTTCCGTGTTACACATTATGCATTCAAATGTTCCGAGCGATACAATTTGACCACTAGGGCCTCACGTCTTCTGGGGAGACATTGTCACCCTATTGTGGATCCTTGGGTTGGTGGGTTCACGAAATCTCCAGTTCCTAGTCACTGTTTCCTGTGTCAGCCATCTTCGTACTTCTTTCCAAATATGCAACAACAAAGGTTTAATGTTAAGATGCCATCATGCAAAAACCATAAAGATCATCATTAATAAGCAAAAGCCTCGAGGACTAACCATCCCTGTAGAACTTGTCCAGAAACATGAAGAGAAGATCTTGCCAAGTAATGGGAAAGCTATTATAAATTTCAATATATTACTGAAAACAAGTCCGGGCCACCGTTTCCCTATTCCATACTTGGACACTTTTTCAATTGCGGGTTCCCAGATTGACGACCTCAAAATTGTGTTTCAAATCTTCCGTGACTTGCAAACAGTGCCCAGAGTTCCACGATATACAATTTGTCCACTGGAATGCCACGTCACGAGCCCGACCGTCCGTCGTTCCTTTCAATACTTGGCCCCACTTTGGCTGTATCTCCATGACGTGGTACATTTACTGTGTATCGAGTTCAGCCTACCGTTTCCCTGTTCCATACTTAGACACTTTTTCGATTTCGGGTTCTCAGACTGGCGGGCTCAGGATTGTGTTTCCAATGTTTTGCGACTAGGAAACAATACCCAGAGTTCCACGATATACAATTTGTCCATAGGAATGCATCATCATGCCCTCTTCCGTGTTACACGTTCTGCGGTCAACACTCTCGAGAGATATAGTTTGACCCTCAGGCCCTCACTTCTGTTGGTTGTATCTTGTAGCCCTATTTCGAAGCGTCACCAACCGCTTTTGATAAGTAGCCATTCCTTAATTATTGTTCCATGTTCCCGCCACCTTCCTACTTCTCTCTGGATATGCAATTGACAAGATTTAATGCTAACACTTCATCATGCATGAACCTTAAACATGTCATTAATGAGAGAAAGGCTCGAGGAGATCTCCCACACTTCTGCCATATACAAATTGACCGTCAGACTCCCATATCATCCCCTCTTCCATGGTACACATTTTTCACTCAAGTTCTGAGACATACAATTTGACCCTAGGGAAGTCACGTCTTCTGGGGAACCATTGTCACCCTAATTCTTAAGCTCGTCTGACCGTTTTCCATACTTTCCTATTTCATGGAATCTCTTTCGCGGATCCTTTGGTTGGCGGGTTCACAAAATCTCCAATTCTTAGTTACTATTTACTGTGCCCACCACCTTCATAGTTCTTTCAAAGTATGCAACGACCAAGGTTTAATGCTAACAGTTCATCATGAAACAACCGTATAGACCGTCATTAAAAAGCAAAAGCGTCGATGAGACAGTGAAATTTAAATGAAGTTTGAATCCTCGAATTTAAATGAATTTATTTTCTCTTTTCTGCCCAGAGACATGCAGAAAAGATCTTTCCATGCAATGGGATATACATTACAAGTTTCAATATATTAACAAAAATGAATCCGCCCAACCATTTACTTATTCCATACTTGAGCCACTTTTTCGATTGCAGGTTCCCAGATAGGCGAGATCACGTTTGCATTTCCATTGTTCCGTGTCCTGCAAACATTACCCAGAATTCGACGATATACAAATTGCCCTTTGGATTATCCCATCATGACCTCTTCTGTGTTATGAATTTTGCACTCAAAAAGTTATGAGACACACAATTTGACCCTTGGGCCCTCACCTCCAACGATTGTACCTTGTAACCCTATTTTGAATCCCGCCCGATTGCTTTCGATAATTAGACACTCCTTAATTGCTCTTTCCCATCCCCACGACCTTCATACTTCTTTCTTAATATGCAATTAGTAACCTTTCATGCTAACAACTCACCATGCCGGAACCGTCAACATTGTCATTAATGAGCGAAACACTCCAGGCGATCTCCCATTAATACACATTAAACCAAGATCTATGGATAATTATATTATCCCTTCCGATTGTTCATCTCAAACATGGGTCGTCGCGTTGGCCCGTTCAGGAAATCTCCAATCCTTAATTGCTCATTGTCATACGTGCCATGTTCGCACTTCTATGTATGCAATTACTAGTCTTTAATGCTAACAACACATCACACAACAACCGTCGAGATTGTCATTAATGAGCGAAAGTCTCGAGGAGATCTCCCATTCACACACATTGGACCAAGATTTGCGCATGGTTATATTATCCCTTCCAACTCTTCTTTTCAAACATCGTCCGGAGAAAATAAACGTTCTTGTAAACTTATGGCAGGAACTTGACAATAATTCTGTGGAGATACAGTGAATATCTTCTGATGTGAGGACCAGAAATTCCAGTGGTCCAGGGCATACTTTTACTATTCATCCCATTCCGCCCAAAACAAAGTGATTTGGACCTCTGGAATCGCTTGTGCAGGCTACGTCCCTGAGGTTTTTGACTATAAGGAGGTGGTCTCTTGGTGCGTTGAAAAATATATTTCAAGCCAAAGAATTATTCCAATGCGCGACCATTCTCGTCTTTCTTTGTCACCTCAGGTCTTTCGCAAGATGTTAAGATTGTCGGAGCCAACATTGACCTTCAGAGGACAAGACTGCAAGCAGTTCCTAGAAAAACATGATAACAGGTTGGACCTCTTACCTAAGTTCCTCGAAGACTCGACAACAGTTCCCGAAGATATCACAAAGTTGTAGGTCAGTTCCTTTAGAAATCCATTCCGGTAAATTGCTTGGCTATTTACAAGAATAACCGGACAGGAATCCACGATAAGAATTTCCCATATAGTTATTTTTATTTTGTACTTCACGATCAAGGAACAATTCATTTTCAATTGGGGGAAGCTAATTTCCATTGAAATCTGTTCCCAACTGTCACGATTCAAAGAATCGAATAAATTTTATATGTCATCCTATTTGATTTTCACAATAGTGCATTATTGTCCATTTCCAAAACTATCTCTGTCCAAGAAAATAAACTATGAATTCAACCCAGTAACATTCTGGTACCAGGCCTTGTGGAGGCACAAGGCCTCCCATTGTTTTTATGAGGTTTTTAATGGCTTTGTCTCAATTTTCAAAGATTTATTGTTAGGAAAGGATGCTCCCCGAATGTCTGGCCAGGCAACCAAGTTTTTGGACAGGAAGGGGACACTTGAACAAAAGGAAAATTACAGTGTAATAATGATCTTTTGCTCCAAGGAAAATCCTTCTTTCCTACCATGCCACATCACATACAATATGTTTCTTACAAAAATAGCAAGGCAAAACAACCACTGGTTGCATTTTTTCCATGACAAGAGAAAAAAACAGTTCATTCCTCTGCCATGGAAAGTTAGGGACTTCATGTGCAGAAACATCAACAAGATTGACGAATTCGTAGGCCATTTCAAGAACTTGAACATAAAATATGCTGAAAGGCTAAAAGGGTTAGACCCTAATGGGATTTTTCGAGAACATTTACTATCAGTTGGATTTAGCAGCTCTTTTATCCATAGACGCCTGACCGAAGACAAAGACAATGATGACAAAACTCCTGCTTCCGACGATTGCGACATAGAGACATTGTAAAGCATAACTGAATTGTACAGAAAACAGGGAAAAGGATCTGGTGAGAAGAGTGTCCAGTCCCCGACCAACACTCTCAAGAGAATGACATCACAGAGCATCGCTTCAACGGCCTACCCCAATAAGGAAGCAACCTAGAAATCTTCAAATGGAGGAGGAGATAAGAACCCTCCTCCCAAAAAAATTGATAGTTCTCACAAGCTTCCCCTGACAAAGAAGAGAAAAAACATTGTAGGGAAGGCGAAAGAACCCGAAATTGAAAGTGAGCACATGCAACTTGAAACTTCTGTGGATGCCCTATTGAACAAAGTTGACCCGCTCGCGGACGATATGCACCATTGTTCCACAATGGAAATATGAATCCTTCGTGTTTCAGAGCGTTGTTTTTGACAACCAATCTAAAATTTAATCATTGAAAAGAGAGATGTAACAGATAAGAAAGACAAATCTCATAAAAAGATTAACTTTAGGAAAATGTAGCTGTCCCAAATCTCCCTATTTCACCATGCAACCATTGATGCTCTTGATGATTCCATTGGAGGAATTGAAGCGGAGAATGCTAGACTGAATGGCAGAATCAAGGAATTGGAGGAGGTTTTCATTGCTACCCCAGTGTTTTCCAGTCCTTTAGCAAAAACCGTGCCTACTACCCCTGCATCCAAGCTAAAAGGATCCTCCAGCCTCCTCACATCCTGCAAAACCTTTGTAGAGAAGAACATCAAGAAAAGAATGCAGCTAATTACTGAAGCCTGGGAAACATCACAAAATATAGCTTCCTTTCGAAAGCGGGCAAATGAGTTGCACGAACATTTGCAGACAAATTTAAAAAATGAAGAACGTTTCAATGAACATATGGTGACCCCTTTTTCCAACCATGCCATCGACAACTTGGATCTGAAAAGAAGACAAGATGATCTTCCCTCCCCAAAGCGGATCAAACAATTAAAAGCATGCTAGCAAAAGAAAGTTAAGAACCTGCAACTCATTATCAAATCATGTGAACAAGCCATATCAGAGAAAGAAGAATTATTCAGAAACCTGACCCAAATAAACTTAGCCGAAAGTACCAACAAGGTTCAAGACCCAAACTTAATCCTCAAATCCTTGTCCTTGACCAAAAAAGCCTTCGATGAACAACTTGATATTTTAAAGGGGTTGTCTTTATAAAATTTTTATGGCATCCTTGAATATGGTGAAGATGAGGTTGAGAACTGGGTAGTGGACGATTCGACACACAATGAAGAAATTGAATAGGCTTTGCATAGTATTTCTGTGGATATAAGGAAATTAGAAAATGATCTTTTCGACATAGAAATCCGAGATGAAATCAACGTGGCCCCCATGAGAAGCTACATTTAAGAATGGTTCCAACGGAGAATGGATAGGCTCATCGATGAAGGGCAACAACCAGTTGGCACGATTCTAGTGGCCGTCGACGACAACAACAAAAACACATCGGCTTCATAGTAAGTCTATACTGATCACATCTTGTTTTCTTTATCAATCCATTTATTCTACCTCTTTAAATAGAAATCTTTAACCAAAGACTCATAACTTCCAATTTATTCTTTTCAGGTCTTCCTCTCTACCGTTGCGCACTTCTTCTTTCTACAGTCCTATTTCTTGTACTTATTTCTTTTATGGTCCGCAGGAGCCCCAATCCTAGTCTATATGACAAACGCATTTGAATTTCCAGAAATATGGAACAGATTCCATAAATATGTAACAAACATTATTAATTTTTGATAAATTTCAAAGAAAACTAATTTGGGAATGTTAATTTTTTTTTCCTTCAACTATGCTGGATGTCAAGAAATTGTGTTTATTATATTTGAATGTTTAATGTGTGTGATTTGTGGTTCTTTTTTCTGGGAACCTTTATTGCAAGGCATTATTAATTTTTGATAACTTTCCAAGAAAACTAATTCGGAAATGCTAATTTTTTTTTCCTTCAACTATGCTGGATGTTAGGAAATTGTGTTTATTATATTTGAATGTTTAATGTGTATGCTTCCTGGTCCTTTTTTCCAGGAACCTTTATTGCAAGTCATTGAGACAAAAATTTTCTGAGTCCCATGTTTGAACTATACACACCCCATGAAAAAACTGCCTCGTTTGCATATTAACCTTGGGGGTCATCTACCAGCCCAATGTCTCGTGGCTGGCCCGTGACACACTGCCACAAGTCATCCTCTGCATGGATACCACCTGTAATTCAAGCTGCTTCTCACGTGTCTCTACTCGGTCCCACTGTAACAGTGCATTTATTCCCATTCCAACCCGAGAAAGACTACACTACCATGCAACACTTGTTAACATAGAGAAAACTAGTTAAGAATTTGAAATTATTCAATAATATCATCACCCTTCATTTTTTATATAAAAATAATATATATTTGTGTGCATTCAAATTCTTATTCTAAAACATATAATTTCGTTTTTTATATAGAAATAATATATATTTGTGTGCATTCAAATTCTTATTCTAAAATATACAATTTTATTATTGTGTGTTAAAAATATGAGTATTTTTTTAAGTATTGAGTATTTTTTTCTACCATTCAATAAATACAATAAATAGGTTTAATATATTTTCTTGAAATGTAATTTAATTTCATTTATTTTTAAAAATTGTAATTTTCTTATTATAATTGTATTTCATTAAATATGTTTTAAAATTATGTCATTTATTTTTATAAATTGAGATTTTTTTTATTATAATTGTGTTTTATTAAATACGTTTTAAAATTATTTTACAAATAATAAATAAAAAAATATTCTTATATAAAATAAAAATCTTTCATTTATTAAATTAACATAAAATTAAAATGTACAAATCTTTACAAATTAATAATTTTTTTTTTAACGTATGTATTTATGAATTTTAGACGTACGGTAGTTTTACATAACGTTGCTTTGAGAGTCCTTTTGTGAAGAGTTCTTCGCTTAGCTTGTACTAAATACAATCATTTCATTTTCCAACTCTATTGATGGGACTTTTCATTGTCAGTAATATTCCATGCTATCCAAATTGTGTGGAAAAGTGCTTTTGTCAACACGGGAAACACGAGCCTTGTGAATGTATGTCTTAATTCATTTTTGTTTTTTTACATTAAACTACAAAACACTATTTGTGAATGTATTAATTCATTTTTGTTTTTTTACATTAAACTACAAAACACTATTTGTGAATGTCTTAATTCATTTTTGTTTTTTTACATTAAACTACAAAACACAAACAAATGTCTCAATCACTATATATATATATATATATATATATAAATAATTGGATTTAATGTATGTCTTAATTCATTTTTGTTTTTTTACATTAAACTACAAATAAATGTCTTAATCACATTAT
>JZKD02S1728144.1:5731-20647 GCA_000966675.3 Picea glauca
TGCATGAGGAATAGGGAAACCAAGAGAATTTAAGGATATGAGTTGTTATGAGAAAGAGTCCAAGATCTCAAAATCTCAATATAATGACACATGGAATAATCATGTACGTACAAAGTGAATTAAAGAAAATAATATTGAGAGAACACCAAGTGACCACATTAATACAACCACATCCACTCTCATGTTTCTCCATGGTAGGATGCATCAAGTCCACAAAGGTATGAGTCTATGATAGTTGGATATGATGTGGACTAATGATTAAATGTCTAACGAGATCTGTCTCGGGAATCCTTATAGGATCCATGTCTTGTGTTATAACGCCTCCCATATAAGAAGATCCATGTCTCGTGTACTAACACCTCCCATATAAGAAGAGCTATGCATCTTTGATATGGATAGAGGAGAAAAGTAGTGAGGGAGCGACCCAAGTCCAGTACTCCTAGTAGAGCCAATGTAATCTCCCTCTAATCTTATAATAAATGGGACATCTAAAGATGAGGTTCTCTTGCATCTGACTCGATATCTTGCAATTGATGCAATTGAAAAATCCTCTCTAACGAGGAATGTGATGATTTACCCAATTGGGAGTTGGTGAGAGAAAACCCTAAACTTGCCAAGAGAAATCCTAAGTATATGCATCCAATGTCTTTGAGTATAGGCAAGTTTGATTATAAGTTCATCCTTCAGTTGTATGAAGTTCTTTAAGTAGAAGGCCATCTTAGGGTCGAGTCCCTTAGGGGGTGTTCAATTGACCTAGATGTATTGTTTGTGGTATTGTGGTACAACTATCTCATAAATCATGTATGTATGTTGTTATTGTTTTCCAGAAATTAAATGGCATTTGAGTTCCTTGAATTCTATGTTAACTTTCTATTGTATGGCCTGCTTAGAATCCATATGGTACGACCTGGTACTCGTTGTACCTTCTCTTCGAATTATGTGTTATTACTCGCTCCTTGCTACTACTCATTATTACTCTATTGCTACTCACTGTAACATTGTTACTACTCATTGTAACACTACTGCTACTCGTTGTAACACTGTTGCAACTCGCTATATCACTATTGCTACTCAGTGTAACATTGTTGCAACTCGTTGTTACTCTTCTTTGCTCTTTCTCAGCTCGAATCTCTCTTTTCTTGCTCTCTTCAAATCACATGAAGAAGAATACCAAGTGAATGGGGGTGCCCTTTCTTCAATTTGACCTCATGAGGGAAGGTGAAGAGACATATAATCTAATAG
This sequence comes from Picea glauca, assembly GCA_000966675.3. Lineage (NCBI taxonomy): Eukaryota > Viridiplantae > Streptophyta > Pinopsida > Pinales > Pinaceae > Picea > Picea glauca. The sequence continues at coordinate 6,974 of JZKD02S1728144.1, forward strand.
TGGAGGATAGATTAGATGAATGGCTGAGATCAAATGACTTTTCACTCACCCATTTCATTCCACTTTCATTAAGTCTCATTTAATTTCATATCTCATGAATTTAATGCACTAGGGACCACATTGAACACTTTCTCACCCCTAGGCTCTTAAGTGATGAGAAACACTTGTACTTGGTACTTTATTAATTTAATTAAACACTCCCTCTTACAGAGGAAATTGTTCCTCCCGACCCCAAGCTTATCTCTGAAAGGATCAAACTTCCTTCTCCCCAAATATTTTGTGAGGATGTTTTCCACCTGCTCATCTATGGAAATATATTGTAGCTCAACTTCTCTTCTTTGAACATAATCCTGGATGAAGTGATATATAATCTATGTGTTTAGACTTGTCACAAAAAACTGGACTCTCAAAGAGTTTGATGCAACTCTAATTGTCACAATAGATCATCGTGGGCCTCAACTGCACACCAAATATCCCAACCAACAACTTATGAATCCAAATGGCCTCACAACTAGCCTGACTGGTTTTCATATACTCAGCATCTGCAGAACTCAAAGCCACCAACTTATGCTTCCGACTGAACCAAGACACCATTGTTGATCCCAATCCAAAGCAACAACAAGAGGTACTCTTCATGTCACTAGCACATATTTCCCAATTTGAATCAGTGTAGCCAACCAATCTAACTCCATCCACTCTCTCATACTTTAGGCCATAATCCATCGTACCCATAAGGTACCTGAGCACATGTTTTATTGCCACCCAATGTACTCTCTGAGGCTCTACTATGAATTGACTAAGTGAGTTGACAGAAAAAAAAAAATATGGTCTGGTGTTGACCAGATATATCAGTGAACCAATCAACTAATGATACAACGTGGGATCAGCCAACTTTGACTCAGAAGAATGAAGATTCTTCCAATTGGTTATCATAGGAGTGGACATGGCCCTACAGTCCTCCATCTGAAATCTCCTTAGAATTTCAACATCATATCTTCCCTATCCCAAAAATATGTGTCTAGGCTCCTACCAAATCTCCAATCCCAAGAAGTAGTGCATCAAACCAATGTTTTTCATCTCAAACTCTAAAGCAAGGCTCTCCTTGAAACCAACTATGAGTCTCTTAGCCCAATGAATATATCATCCACATATATCATAATAATGAGAGGATCCTCTCCAACCACAATGTAATATAAGTTGGGATCCACCTCACTCTTCTCGAAACCCATCTGTTGAAATCATGTATATATCCTGGAATACCAAGCTCTAGGAGCTTGCTTCAACCCATATAACACCTTCTTCAGTATACACACATTAGAATCTCTTCCATGCACCTCAAATCCCTAAGGTTTCTCAATGTACACCTCCTCCTCTATGAGACCATTCAGAAATGCAGTCTTCACATCGATCTGATGGATTTTCCAACCCATCTCTGTTATAATAGAGATCACTACCCTGATTGAGGTATATTTGGAAACCGGAGCGAAGGTCTCATCATGTTCAACTCCCTCTACCTATGAGAACCCCAATCCACAAACTGAGCTTTTAACTTCTCAATGCTACCATCAGCAGCATACTTGATCTTGTAGAGCCACCTGGAAGTCACTACTGACTTCCCCTTAGGTCTCAGAACCACCTCCCAAACACCATTCTCCGTGATGGAACTATACTTTTCCATCATGGTGTCATTTTTGACCTACTTCCTACTCAAAAGGGGAAGGATTGGACTCTCTAATTTTTCTCACCATCACAAGATAGATACAAAACCTCTCAGGAGGTTTACTTTTCCTCACAGTCTGCCTAGGATTCCCCACTGAAACTTGTGCTTCCTTCAAAGTGTCATGAAGCCACTTGGGATTCCTCTTCTCTAAAGTAGCACCATGTGGAGGGGACTCCTCCTTGTCAATCCCACCACCCGAATAATGTGTACCTAAAGATGATACTGAGGTAGTCTATGAACTAGTAAACTGAGAAACAGTACCCTGTGAACCAGTAACCTGAGGACAAATAACCTGCAACCCTGTCACCTGTGGACTAGTAGTCCCTGAAACATGTGGTCACTATGATCTGTGTCATTATTCTTTGTGAAGTACTCGCCTGATTTTGAGGAGATGACTACTCCCCCTACTCCATATCTCATGACCTCCGGAAGGCTCTATCCTCCTCAAATATCACATCTTGTCGCACAACTGTCTTCCTCAAAGAGGGGATGTATATGTGTAAAGCCTTTGAGGTCTCGCTATACCCAACAAATATTCCCTTCTCTATCATGGGATCTAGATTTTTCCTCTTCTCAGAAGGAACATGTGAATAATTAAGGCACCCAAAGATCCTAAAGTGCCCCACCTCAAGATTCTTTCCAAATAAAGCCTCCTCACGAGTCTTATCCCACAAGACTCTATGTGGACTCTGATTTTGCAGATAAATTGTAGTGTTGCAAGCCTCATCCCAAAGAAATAGTGGTAGCCTCTTATCATGTAACATGTCTCTTACAGCCCCAACAATGGCCTTGTTCTTCCTCTCAGAAACCCCGTTTTTTTGTGGGTTGTGTTGGCACAGGGGTAGACCTAGGATTCAATGCTACAACAACACACCAACAAAACCCTAACTACCGGCCCTTTCAGCAACACCTGCGAAACAGATGAATTCTCACCCAAGGTAGAGGCAGGGGTGGTTGCGGGACTCAAATGTCTGCAACCTTAGCTGGGACATAGATCTGTGATTCTAACATTTAACAGAGCACTTAGTAGTAAACATTCATCAACATTCAGTTCTTGGTAACAGCGCAAAAAAACCCTAATTACAGAGCATCGCAGTATCCAACCAAATATAGCACCTAATAGTACTTAGCATGATGAAACAGATTAGGTCTTAAAAGATTCAGCACTAAGCATATGTATATCAGTCAGATCTAACATCCATCCATATTATTAAGCACTAAGCATCGACATATCATTCATCTATATTAAAGCACTAAGCACATTAACATATAAGCACATCAACGCATTGCACAAAGTAGAGAAACACAACATATACGTGGTTCACCCCCTCCTAAGGCTACGTCCACCAACTCTTCTTCTCTTCTATTATCTTTTGTTAATCAGTTACATGCACAGAGCCTCAAAACCCTACTCCGCATAGGACAGGATATCTGTGTGCACCTCGCCAGATCCTCCTTTCTCGAGCTAGGTTATAGAACTAAGCCTTCTACAGTCACTTGCACTCATCTCTGCAAGATTCACATAGTATGCACAGAGCACTTACAATCCCTTGATCACATCGATCGATCACTAGAACTTAGCACATTGGCCTAACATCATATAGATGCCCCTCCTTACATTGCCTAGACATCTATTTATACTTTACAAAATAGGCCTAAACATGGGTAAACCCATGGTTCGACATCCCATACCCATTACATAATCCCAAAACCCAAAAAGGACCCAAAAGGGAGCCGAGATTCCACAATCTCTTCTTCATATTGCGCTCCTCCTTCGACAGGCTGTCGAAGTCCTAAAATAGGTCAAACTTGACCAAGGATCTCCCAAAACTTGGTCAAGGGCCAACAGGCCCCCAACACTCACCTGTGACTCGTCCCGAGTCACTCTGATCTAGGTAGTTTTGCTTCGAAAGCCTCAAGCTTGGCTCAAGATTCTTTGACTTGTTGTTGTGCCACAACCTCTTATTCAGCAAAATCTTGGACAACTGCCTAGTTCACGGGTCCTTCTAGGCGTTGTTCTGTTGCAGCAACTTCTCCTCAGCCTTCGATCTCTATGAACAGTTGGTAAGCCACGTCCTGTACAGGTTGGAGTCTTTTAGTCACTTCCATGACTTTTCTATGAACCGTGTGAACCTGTTGTTGGGCAGTGCGCTTCTCCTGGGATTGTTTCATTCTTTCCATAGCTGACAGGGGCTTCAACTGCGCCTGTATTGTCTATTCTTGTTGCTTCGCCTCCTGGAGTTGCAACTTTGGTGCCTTTAGTTATGCATTCTCAGTGAGTTTCTCATAAGTCTGGGCACTGCAGTCACTAAGTTGCTTGCATTCCATGGAAAAACATTTTATTCTCTCGATTGTGCTCTGGGAAATCGCTTCTCTTTGATCTCTGACATCCTATGGAGTGTTGGGCACTGTGCGGAGCTCTAAATATGGTATTCTTTGTTGTAGCTGTTGGATGGATTCCATGAGCTTCTCTACTTGATTCTCAACCCGGTCTTCTGCTTGTGTCTCTAAACCTGTCATAGAGCGAAGTGCTCTGTTGACTGCTTCTTTTACCTCGAGTTTCCCTGTGAGCAACTGTTCCTTTTCTTACTGCATTTGTGCTTTCTCCTCATCAAACTTTGTCTAGAGAGCAATCTTCTCATGCTCTGCAACTCATCATTGTTCTACAAGTACTCCTTGTACTTGCTTCAAAGCCTGGGTGGCTTGTTCTACTTCCTCTTATGCTCGTTGAAGGTGAGCTTCAGTTTCATCTACTAGGCGGCGGAGTTGGGCTGGCTCTTCTCCCAATTCTTGTTCTCTCGATGGAAAGGGTGTAGTGGATACTACATGTGTAGTGATACTACATGACTGAACTGAAGAGCTTGTTGTACCCCTCGGAGCTCGACCTCAATTCTATCATACATTTCCTCCTTCTTCGCTCCTTTTCTCTCCATGATTTCCAATGAAACGTCGTTTAGAGTTGTTATGATGAAGTCGAAGTCATCAGGATTAAGTGTAGTCTGCATCTTGGTCATGGTGTCTCTTGATTTCTTCTGGGAAGAAGGTTTCGGGGGAGAAACCTTCCTCTTCTTCAAGGGGTCAGCCTCATCTATGGGAGGTGTTACTTCACCTTTATTTTGTTAGCTTTTCTATCCTTCATATCTTCTACATCTCCATCACCTCCTCACTCAGGTGATATGGAAGAATTCTTCCCTAAGGTGCTTCTTAAATCTTGGACCTCTTCAGTCTTCTGTCTTTTGTTGGTTCCAGGTGTGTCATGTTCTTTGTGAGTGGTCTCCAGGTTGTCCAGTTCAAGATCAGACATCTCTGCAGGGTCAGTGGGGATAAGGATGTATGCAAACCAGTCCTTAGTGATCTCCTCTAGGAGGTCTGTGGATCAATCCTTAGTGATATCCTCCAAGTCCTCTTTTGTAAGTTTATAGTACGATTGGATTTGTTCCTTGTGTTCATCAACTCGCATTGTAATGTAAATGAAATGTCAATCTGTGTTGAACTTCATCAGTGGTTAGAACCTTTGTAAGGTGTTCGGAGTCATGCGAGGCTCAGCTTCGATGGATCTCTTTAGTTGAAGGTAATAGGTATGAAAAACAATGTTCGACTACCACTATTTGTTCATATCACTCGAATACCAAAGGGTAGCGAACTTCACGGCAAGCAACTCAAATGGTTCAATATCTGGGAAGGTTGCACCTTCCAGCATTTCCCAGAAAACAAAGGTGATGAGGATCAGGAGCCAGTTGAAGTGAAACTTGTATCCATGATCCTACGCTTCACAGCAGTCTAGTTCAAGATGGTTGACTAGATACTTCGCCTAGTTCATCTATAAGCCTTCTACACACTTCCCCGTGAGTTCAAGGACAAAGCCCGTGACATGTGTGGGTCGGTTCATGCGTACCATATTTCCAGCTATTAACTAACATACTAGGCGCACTGCACCATTATGGATGGAGGATACCTTGTAGCCTCGCATCCCCTTCTCGACACCATCATATGTGTCCTTAATATTATGTGCTAGTGCACGATCTGTGGGATTCCTTGGGTAGAACTCATGTGGGTCAGGTCCTTGCATACTCAACCCTGTGATCTTATGGATCAATGTTGGATCGACTCTAATATGGTGGTCTAGCCATAAATAGTTGCCATGGTAACACGACAATAGCAGCTTGACAAAGGCATTGACTTCTTGGCATCTTCCAATGTGTGGGATTTTCATGACATTTAACAAGGTGGACTGCGCGAGGTTCATTGTCGACGACTGAGGGATGATCTTTGAGTTCTTCCCCTTCGTTCTGGTTAGGTATTTGTATGGGATGAGCATGTTGTGTTTCTTGTGATATTCAAGGTTGAATTCACTGAAATTCAACGCTGCGATCTTGTCCTACTACACTCGAACTACGTGTATCCCCTTTGGGAGGTATGCAGTGACCATGGTGTACTCGAAATCTCTCGGTACACTATCACAACTTACCGCGCCGGCTAGAGGCAAGATATAGTCAGGTAATATAGATGGGATCAACTTCGCATTGGCTAGGTCATCTCTATGTTTGGTTCATTTCTCTGTTGATGGTCAGCATGATCCAGCTCCACAAGCAGTCGACAGAGAGGCTTGCAGTCCTCTCGTCAATGAAACTTGTATACCTGCAGACATCGACATTTATTTTTCGGTCATGAGATCGATGAGAAATTCCTCAACAATTTTCTATGTCACGCTGAACTCATTCGACATACACACTCGGGTTTGAAAGTCTCGGGTTCGAAGAGTAATCTCTCAATGTAGTGGGATAGATGGAAAAAAGCGTGATGATCACTATGTGAAAATCAACTAATCTAAAGGCTCAAATTCATGGTTAGCAAAAGTGTTATTGGTGTGTGGCACGACGAAATAAATAGATACTTGGTAAAGGATCTCTTGCAACGGGTAATATGCCTTAATTAACTCATTTATGTCCGTTATGGTGTGGTCCCAGCGGTCTGGTGGAAATTTGTCTAACCATTAATTCCTTTCTTCCTGTTTGGGGCATCATTCCAACAGTTATACTATCTCTAACAGCTATATTGCTTCGCCATGGCGAAGTGCCATGTGATGTTTTTCTGGTATTCTGGTGAAGCTCCAATTTTGTAAATTTTCCTTCTATGAAGTTCCCTCGGGAGCCTTCTGTAAATTTTCAATCTTAGCTCTCTTCTTACTTAGTTTTCTAGCCTTCTTTATGGTGATCTTCATCTTGGAATTCCTTTTTCCATTCTGATTCTTATATTCTTTTGGCAGAGTAACTTCGCACTGTTGAGATTCTCTCCTAGAAATTAGGGGTAATACTTCATCTGTATATGGAATAGGTACTGCAATCTTTTGAGGGTCTTCTAGTGTTCTTCCAGCTTCAACATCCTAGTCTTTGGTTTTAAATAGCTTCCCTTCGTTCTCATGTTATTCAATCAAGTGTGTGATCCTCCTGGTCATGAAATCTTTTAGCTCTTTCTTCTTTTTTTCTAAGACTTATTTTTCTTCCCTTATGGCATGATTTCTTTCAATCCAAGGTTTTTTTAGCAACATAGTAAATGGAGCATTGTCCTCAATAAATTTAACAACTTCAAATTCTTCCTCTATTGAAGTTCCCTTAGCACTCATATATATCTGGGTAATCTTTCCACATAGGTTTATCAACATTCCTCTGAATAGTCTTATTCCTCCTAATGAATGAAACATAGCAGGCTCCCATAAAGTTTCCCAAGTTCTTTCTGTCATGATATTCACTTGTGTTTCTTCATCTAGAACACAGTCAATGTCAAAGTCTCCTATTCTTTCTTCAATGCATTCTTTTTCTTTGAAGACCTCTGATAAACTGATATGTCGGTGATCATTTAGGGTTTCTTTCATCTGTAGAAATACTTTATCTTATTCTTTCTAGGGTTCTTCCATAATCTCAGTTGCTTGACTTTGCTCGCGGTTTTCTTGTCTCATATTCATCCTTTCAAGCTGAGCAATCATTCTAGAGAAATCCAAAACTTCATGGTCCATATCTTTGCAACAGAGGCAACTAGGTTTTCTACCAGGGCATTCCTTAGCCAAATGTCCCTGTCTTCTACAACTATAACAAAGGGTTAATCCTCTCTTTCTCTTAAATGACCCCCAGCCTTTCCTGTACTTCGCACTAGGATCATAGTAGTTAACTTGCAAAAAAATATTTCTAGGATCTTGCATCCATTTGTTAGTCCAAACATTCTTTCTATACATAGGTATAACATATTTTTCACTATTCTTATCATATCTACTTATATCGCATCTTCTTTCGTCTGTCAGTGCCCTAGTTTCCAAGCTAGGACAAATCTTATCAACATGCCTAGATCCATACTTTATAAACAAAAATTTCCACTGATCTTACTTCTACAGAACGTAAATCTTCCAAATCTAAAACTTTTCACTATTCTTACCTTTATCAGAGCACAATGCGTTCAGATCTTACCTCTTTTCTTCAGATCAGATTTCTTTTCTTTAGCACAAAGCTTCACAAACTAAGTAGAGTACTGCACACTAGAGCGGCATATCTATGCATAGAGATTTCACAATTTCAGGTTGGATCTTTACACAAAGCTTCTTTTTTCTCAGTTCCCAGCAATCACAGTTTCAGGTCCCGGCAACAGAACCATTTGTTGGCACAGGGGCAGACCCAGGATTCAATGCTAAAATAGCCCACCAACAAAACCCTAACTATGGACCCTTTCGGCAACACTTGCAAAGCAGATGAAGTCTCACCCGAGGTAGAGGCAGGGGTGGTTGCAGGACTCAAATGTCTGCAACCTTAGCTGGGACACAGATTTGTGATTCTAACGTTTAACAGAGCACTTAGTAGTAAACATTCATCAACATTCAGTTCTTGGTAACAGTGCAGACAAACCCTAATTACAGAGCATCGCAGTATCCAACTAGATATAGCACCTAAAATCACTAAGCATGATGAAACAGGTCAGGTCTTAATAGATTCAGCACTAATCATATGTATATCAGTCAGATCTAACATCCATTTATATTATTAAGCACTAAGCATCGACATATCATTCATCTATATTAAATCACTAAGAACATTAACATATAAGCACATCAACGCATTGCACAAAGTAGAGCAACACAACATATACGTAGCTCACCCCCCCCCCTTGGGGCTACATCCACCAACTCTTCTTCTCTTCTATTATCTTATGTTAATCAGTTACATGCACAAAGCCTCAAAACCCTACTCTGCATAGGACAAGAGATCTACGCGCACCTTTCTAGATCCTCCTTCCCTAAGCTAGGTTATAGCACTAAGCCTTCTACAGTCACTTGCACTCAGCTCTACAAGCTTCACATAGTATGCACAGGGCACTTACAATCCCTTGATCACATATATCGATCACTGGCACTTAGCACATTGGCCTAACATCACATAGATGCCCCTCCTTACATTGCCTAGACATTTATTTATTCTTTACAAAATAGGCCTAAACATGGGTAAACCCATGGGTCGATATCCCATACCCATTACATAATCCAAAAACCCAAAAAGGACCCAAAAGGGGGTCGCGATCCCACGATCTTTGCTTCATCTTGCGCTCCTCCTTCGACAGGCTATCGAAGTCCCAAAATAGGTCAAACTTGACCAAGGATCTCTCAAAACTTGGTCAAGGGCCAACAGGTTGTAAGGAACTATCACTTCTCTCTTAATGCCTTCATTAATAGAAAATTCACTAAACTCATTAGAGATATACTCACTCCCATTATCAGATCTCAACACTTTGATATTCTTCCCAATTTGGTTCTCCACAAGAGTTTTGAACTCTTGGAACCGCTAAAATACTTGTCCTTTGGTCTTCATGAAGAAAATCCAAGACATAATACAAAAAAACATTCAAAGAGGCAGAAGACATAGGACCACATACATCAGTATGAATCAGATCAAGAATAAATGCTACTCTGTTGTCACTACTTGGAAAAGTAGTCTTGGCGTACTTCCCAAGAGAACACCCCTTGCAGACCTCTTGGTGATATACACTCAACTTTGGCACTCCAATCACAATATCTCTCAAGATCCTCAGAGCCCCATGGTTCAAATGGGCAATCCTCCTATGCCATAAATCACAAAGGTCATTGTTGTTGGTACCATGCATAAATGATTTAGCAGGATGAAACATGAGCTTGTACAACTTCTCATGTCGGATCCCAATCACTTTGGCCAAAGTGATATTGGATCCCTTAGGATACAAGAGCACATCCCCATCATAGAACAATACCTCATATCTCCTACCCTCAATAGTGGGAATTGACACCAAGTTTTTCTTCAATTTTGGAACATATGGGACATCCCTCAACAACATGGGAGGTAGAGACTCCCTCTGAAATGATATTGTCCCACTACCAACTTCCTTGACCATTGAATCATCTCCAAGAACCACCTCAATATCTCCAATATCTATAAGATCAGTGAAGTACTCACAAACACCTGTCATATGGAGGGAGGCACCATTATCAATGTACCAAATACTGGTAGATGATACTCTAGATGAAATACACACCAATAATGAATACTCCTTATCGAACCTGTGGGAAAAATCATTCACATTGATTGAAGCTACAACCTTCTTCTTCTTCTTCTTAGGAAATTTTCCAGCATAGTGTCAAAACTTGTGACATGCAAAGCACTTGACTTTGCTCATGTCTTTCTTCCCTTCACCAATTTGCTTGTTCCCTCCCTTGGAACCTTTCTTGGACTTGTTCTTTCCTTTAGATGCAAGTTCCATATTCTCTTCTTCATTACTTGTAGATGACCTCCCATGCACATAGCCTCTCTGATTTTCCTCCTGAATGAAGTCATCCCAAAGATGGTCCCACTTGGAAAGATTTTCCCTTGCCACGATTTCCTTCACAAAGACAGCCCATTGTTTGGTTACCCCATTCAAAGAATTCCTTACAAGTTCATTGTCAGCAACAACCTCCCCAACAGCACCAAGTTCATCTCTCATCTGAGTAAGATTGGTAAGATAGGTGGCAACATTTTCAGTCTTGGTCATTTTAATGCTCTTTAGTTTCTCCCTCAATACTATTTTCCGATTTTCATTGGAACTCTGGTATAGTTTGGTTAGGGATTCCCACATCTCATAGGCATTGGTATTCACGATCACATATGGAATCGCATCGTCCTTAATGGAATCAAGGATAATTATTTTGTCCTTTATGTTATTTTTTGTGTAGGTTGCCAAAAAAGTACCATATGTATGCACTGTCACATGATTCGCTTGTGAGTTCTCCACAATATCCCACAACTCACACTTCTATAGAAGCAACACAATCCTCTCCTTCCATGAGCTGAATTTCGCAGATCCATCCAACCTATCCTCAAACCTCAAACTAGTGGCCATTGACCCTCTGAAGTGATACAAGCCCACAATTTTATGCCTAGTGAAGTACCTCCTCTTCTCGGCAAAATCCCTGCACTCTGTGGCTAAAATATTTCTCCTCTTTCACACCTTAAACTTTGATACTATGTAGAAATTTCAGACCCCAACCTGGTTTCAAGTTTCAATGAGACACATAGTTTAATGCCCAACCCACATTGGAAATTTAGGCTGCAAATTAGTTAGCAGAAAATTAAATTCTCATGAAAAGAAAACACATGAAGTTTCCTACAGCAAAACCTCAGAAATAAACACACCCAGAAAATTTGTACTCGGGTATTTTTTGTCTAACTTTTTGTTGGCATATTTACAGACAAAAGGTAGAGTATGCTTGTTTTTCATTGATGGAAATATAAGCACAACGAGAGTATACTTGTTTTCCAATGATAGCAATATCAGAAGTGTAGGATAGCAGACCTGTCAAAGTCCTGAAGTCTCGAAGTAAGCAGGGCCCGTCTATCATCAAGACTGACATGTGGCACACGATCCACAACTAGGGAGAAAACCACTTTGAAAGTTTCTCAGTTTGATATTTGAAATCCCCGAAGTCCAGAGAGTCGGAGATTCGGAGTAAATGTCAATCATCGGATCAATTTCGAGTGGAAGGACAGGATAAGCTAGCAAAGTTGCATCACAAAAATATTGAGCGGTCGATCCAAGATCCTGATCGAACGAACAACATTCACTCCGGATATAGAGATGATAGGAGGTTACACTCCTGAATGTTTGAGATTTGAAATCCATAGAATGAGAAGTTTCGTCAACCGTCGGATCTGGAGATCAGACAATTATCGTTAGATCAGGGAGATCTACATCAAAATACCAAGTCAGAAAGGACACGTGGCGCAATCAGACAATGACAAGTGTCAAGTTGATTTGGAATTTCAGGTATGTGGAAATCACAAATCTGAGTGACACATGGTAGTTTCTCAGCTCATGACACGTCATCGAGTAACGCAAGAGTTACGTCACTTCGGGAGTTTTGCTTCGGGAGTTTTACCACCAACAAATGCCCTAAGTCCCGAAGTTCTGAAGCCTGAAGTCCTAGAGCAAAGGATAGTCATTGGAGACAGAGGACACGTGGCGAGCGATTGGAATTTTGCTAACTTGTACATTGGAGGATTCAAAGGAGCGTGGTGTGGAAACTCGTGATACGCGAAGTTGCGAAACAATCCTGGCCATTGGAGCCAGAGGACATGGGGCGAGCGATTGGAATTTCGTTGAATGAAGGGTCAAAGGAAGGAGGTTCTCTAACCTCCAAAGTCGTGAAACGTGAAATCACAACATGATCTGAGCCGTCAGATTGAGGGGAGATTTGGATTGTTGATTGTCTAGGGAGACGAGATGTGAAGTTGCGAAACGCGAAATCGCGATTTGATCATAGCCACCGATCAAAGGGAGAGCGTGGATCGTTGATCTGGCACGACAAAGAATGAAGTCTCAGTTTTCAAAGAAGAGATCTGGACCGTTAAATCACTTAGGATCATGGGTCATCAATCTGGATTATTTCAGAGTTTCATGAGTTGGGAGATATGAAGCAACTCACAGCAGGAGGTCGCGATATGTGAAATTGTGAAATCACTTTATGTTTAGCATTCGGTCACAACCAGTGGCCATATGGGATAAACACGAGACCTTTTGGATGTAATCCAATGGTGTTGGTTAATTGGGAATTTGATCGAAGGGATAATGTTTCACCTCACAGTTAATCGTTCAGTTACAATTCAGTTAGCATAACTGAATCATAGTTCTTGGAAGTTTGGTGATTCTTTTGTTGAGGCGTTTTCCTTGGAGATTCGAGGTGTAACTGAATCGGTGGGAGAGCATAAAAGAGATATGCAGTGACTGTGTGAGGTTGTTTTTTCTCACTGGAAAATGAGTTGAAATGGGAGAAAGGAAAATCACAGTCTGCACAGTGTGAGATCAAACTCAGAGATGAGAAACAGAAGTTGAACAAAACAGAAAAGGTGAAGAGAGAAGAATGAACACATACCAAAGAGCTTAAGAGGAATAGAGAAATAACAGATAGAAAGAGACAACAAGTCAAGCCAAGTATGAACAGAGCAAAAGAATAGTGAAACAGAGAAGAATTGCAGAACAGAGAAGAAGTGGTAAGAATTGATATACCTGTATTGTTGGTTATTCAATCATTTATTTATAATCAAGGAGGTAGGCTGGTGCTAGGGAGGACTATAGTCCTCTATTATTCAAGTTGGTGCTTGAATACTGGAAGTTGAAGCTTTCATCTAGTTGTGGCTAGAAAACAGGGTGGCGGGGTGGTTCTTTGGAAAACACAAAGTTTTCTATATGCAAGTTGGTGCTTGTATAAGTGGAAGTAGGTGCTTCCATCCAGTTGGTGCTTCCTTCTAGTGGGTGCTAGATAAATTAGAGGGTTGGTGCTCTTAGCAATTTGAAGCTTGTGAAACAGAGGTAGTAGCCTCACATTGACTTGGTGCACAAGGATAGATGATGTACAAAACTTAAAAGACTGCCTATCATTCGAAGAAGAAGAGGTTTTCTCCCTTTATGGG
>JZKD02S1728144.1:34591-60971 GCA_000966675.3 Picea glauca
AAAAGTTAGTCGGCATCCAACAATGTAGTCCCAATCAATACAATGTGTTCAATAGAAATATCAATATGCTAAGATCCCAACTCATATGCATGTACTAAGTTCATTTGAAACCATTGAAATACGTGCACACATATATTTTCAAGATCAAAGTGTGCAAGTTGTGCAAAGTGAATCACTCGACCTCCTTAATTAAATGTGTAATGTCTTGACGAACACGAAAGTCATAATGGCATCACTAGTGTATCCACCCAATTTATTTGATGAAGAACACCTCACCATCAAGAAACTTAAAGAAAAGTCCATCCAGAGCATAGAGTCAAGGAAAATCAATGTTGATGAAATCGTTGATGTAAATGAGGCGATCTTGGAAAGTTTCATAGTGCTCCATGTCAAACAAGCCAAAAGACTAAGGCATGAATGTGATGAGTTAGTCAAGAAAAAGATAAAAGCAAAACTTAGGTTGGCTAGTCTTATGCCAAGAATAGAAAATGTGTCTAGTGCAAATGGGAAAATGTTGGGTAAAATATTCATCCAAATAAAATATTATACATTAAATATGACAAAGTTAATTATTAGCTAATTTTGTTTTTGGTCGTAAAAAAGAAACCAATATTCAAGCAAGATGGAAGGCCAAAATTCACTTGGAAACTCAAGTGTAACCCTATTTTGTATAAAAAGAACTCTTGTAATCAATCAAATCATCGCTTTCTTGGCATTGTAAGCTATCTTCATATGTTAATAAGTAAGCGATAGTTAGACAATTTTTTATACTCTTGTAGATCTAGGGTTGATTCCAGACTAATCCCTTCTCTCCCAACTCTCTTGGTGCTTGTGGGTTTTAATATTGTATCATATGGACCATTATATTGTTGCTTTGTTTATTGATCACTTATCTTTTGCATGCTAACATCTGATTTGGAATAGGGAGTCTCTTGGTATTTTGTAGACTATTATTGGGTTTGGTTATTCATTTACATTGGGTAGAAGATATTCTTTCTTATGTTGTGTGACTAATTTATGTCATTTTAGGGTGTTGGTTTTATGACAATGAAGTGTTCCCAACAATTCAGCTTCATTAGGAAGAGGAGTGAGTTTGGCATGGGCTCATTTTTTATGGCAACGATGCAATCTTCCCATTGTTATATGTTGTATTACTAGTCCTAATTACCACTTCTAATTAGGATTAGTTAGATGCATTGTATATTGCACTTTGCATTATATGATAACTGCATTTCATTTTTTGTATCCCAAATTATGATAGTCATGCCATAATTGGAGGGTTTCCTATTTCAACAGAGGAAGGTCTATCTGGGCCCTTTCATTGGGTGAACCTATGATTTTGACAAGGGATATATTCCCATGTCAACATAGAATACACACTAAATACGCATATGTGGAAATTTTGCATCAATGTTCTCCACATTTTCAAGTTTACACCAATATCTAATTAATATATCCAAATTTACAACATCATTATTAGTTTGTTATGTTATTGATGATAAAAATAAAATAAAACATTTTTTTTTTGCATGGGAAAATGTCAAGTGAAATATTAATGCAACTAAAATAATATACATCAAGTATAACCAATTTAATTATTAGCTAATTTTGCTTTTGGTCATAAAAAATAAATCAAGAGACCAGTAGGATGGAAGGCTAAAAGTCACTTGGAATCTCAAGGGTCACCATATTTTGTATAAAGGGAACTCTTGTAATCAAGCAACTGGTTTTTTTCTTGGCATTGTAATCTATATTTGTATGTTACTAAAGAGACTACAATTAGCTAGTTTTTATACTATTGTAGATCTAGGCTTGATTGTAGACTATTCCCTTCTCTCCCAACTCTATTGGTGCTTGTGGGTTTTATTGGTGCTTGTTGGTTTTAACATTTTATCATATAGACTATTCTATTGTTGCTTTATGTATTGCTCACTTATCTTTTTCATACTAACATATGATTTGGAGCAGAGGGTCTCTTAGCATTTTGTAGACTATTCTTGGATGCATAGGGTCTTTGGTTATTCACTTGCATTAGGTAGTAGACTATTATCTCTTATGTTGTGTGACTAACTTGTGTCATTTCAAGTTGTTGGTTGTATGACAAAGAAGTGTTCCCAGTAGTTCAACTTTGTGAGGAAGAGGAGTAGGTTTATGTAGTCTCATTTTCAATGGAAACAATGGACTTTCCCCCTTGTTATATGTTTTATTACCAATCCTAGTTGCCACTCCTTTTTTTTATAGCAGAAATTGAACTTGTATTTATAAAAGGGGTTGTGCCAAAGCAAACAACATTATTACATAGTGCTAAAATTCAGCAAGCTTAAACATTTATCTAAGATTGCAGAAAGAGTAATACAACACATCAGAGGATTGATGGAGGTTGTAATCAAACTAATTGCATTACGAAATTTCTTGCATGAGTATATTTTAACAAATTGCTTACATAACAAGATACAAAAATAGTACATTTCTAGATTGGATTACAAATTCGACTTCTTGTCACCATTGAATATGCTCTTGAAGAAGACTTTTTCTTCTTAACTATTGTAGTCCATGCTTCTTTTATTTTTGATAACTTTGGTGCTTCTCCCTTCATTCCCAGCATGCCTTGATCTGGAGGTTCATGTTGTTCAAGGGTCTCCTCTTCTTCTGCCTTGTTTGCCCAGCTCGTCTTTTGGGTCAGATATGAGGGGATAGAATGATCCTAATCTAACAAGTCCTGTGATGTTGCATAGCGATTTTTGAATGATTCCTTTTCCTTATCCGGAGGGATAATATCTTCCTCTTTCACAGGGTCTTGTGGATCCACATATTTCTTTTTGGAAGAGGTATCCATGTTTTCTTCTGATTTTGAATTAGGCTCAACCATAGGTGCATCTGGGGCATTTGACCCATCCTTGTTAATCATTTGGTGTTATTATTTGGCACCATCCCACCAATTTGATTTATGCTAGGGTTTCTTGGCTTGCCTTGGTTTTTTCGAGCAACGAGATGTCTTATGCCCTGCTTCAAAACAAACTCTGCAACGAAAAATAACATTTTCATAATCTAGCTTTTGAGACCATGAAGAGATTTCACCTATCAGAATTATTTCAGCTGGGAACCCTTTGCTGAAATCCATTTCCACGTATATTCAAGCATAAGTGGTAGTACTGTAATTTTTTTGTTTCCTCACTTCTGTAGTGGAATTTCCCAAGAGCATTTCCAATGGCTCGAAGAGAGGGAAAACCCCAAAGGTGCAAAGTTAATTTTGGAAGCTTAAGCCAAATCGGTGTCAAGGACAAGGAGTCAGTCACCGGATCAAACAAGGGGTCTAGGGTTTCATGCATAAACCAAATTTTCCCCATAACCAAGGACCTATTTTTAATATCAAATCTTTGTCTTGAGCATTATCAAACATCACAATAAAGAACCCTTTTGCACAAGGGAAAATAAAAGCTTCACCATTAATATTTGGTTTCCAAAAGTCTGAGATTCATTTGTGCAAGTCAACTAGACATGGCCACAGTCTGATGAATCGACATATCAAAGAAGTTGAGCTATAAATTGTTGCCTTAGATACAACATCTTTCATCAAGGGAATAGAGATCGTTGGAGCTTCTTGAACCATCAAATTGTTAGAAGAAGAATGCACAATATCTTTGTAAGAGGACTTACCAAGATTTCTAGAGGAAGGAGGTGGAGAGCAGGGACAAACATAAAGCAAGGGATCATTATTCAAAAAGAAACCATCAAGGAGAGAAGTCGTGACCGTCAATGAGGGTGACACCTACATGGATCCTGGAGAGTTGAGAGAGCCGTCAAACACTACAAAATTCATTAAATCGTAGGGGAGAGGACCGATGCGCATGAATTACACTATGTGTACAGGTAGACGACTCTTTAAAAAATAGTCTTTGTTTTTATAAACAATAATCAACTTAGCCTACCAGGTATTCTATTCTAGTTGTTGTGTTGTTATGCTTTCAACATTGATAAAGACAAATTTATGTACTCTGTGGGCCCACATTATTGGATACTTGGCCCCTTTTTAGGGTTTACATATCAACAATTATGGTTTTTATAATCAAGATTATGGACTCATTAATTAGTAATGTGTCATTAGTGTAGGATATCAATTATGCCTGTACATAAAAGCACTAACCAAAATCTTTGAAATGATTTAAATATGAATATTTTTAAAGTTGCATTTGGATTTTTTTTTTCCACGGGAAAGTTTCTCGTTTATATTCATCAGTATATAAAGTGTTTACAGAGCAGCATTACAATATCCATCCCGGAGACTCAGTAGGGTTCGACCACAAGACCTCCTCCCATCTCTTGGAGAAAGGTACGCTTACCGTCTGAGTTGTCTCACGGGACTAGGTTTGGATTTGCATAACCTACACTTGCCTGACAGATTCGAAGTCATAAAAGGTTGGTTTTATCAACCTCAATCAATCTTATTGGTAAATTTATTTTATTCTCATTAAAGTGGAATTAAAAATTTTATTCACGCTCCAAGGAAATTTAATTCCTCCAAATCCTACCAGATGCTCATGTCAATTGTTGCATGCATGAGGCTACGTGGCTGCATTGAGTCATCCCATGTATCTCTTTGCCATATTTGAGTCGTCCCAGTTAGATGTTTTCCAGGTTGATTACTTGGAGATTGCATATTCGATTCCTGTTGATGCCAATATGAAATATGAAACCTGAAATAATTGATGCGCCCATAGCCATGATAGATTCACTCTTTTTTGTGTTTTTGTCTTCTCTTTTCTAAGTGGAATATGTCTTGTTGTAGGGAGGCATGCCCTCATGAAGAATATGGGCATTTTCTTATTCATGAAGCAATTTATGGAGGGACTTCTATTATTTGTAGGTGGGATTGTGCATGTAGTATAGGTTATGGAATGAGCCTTAATATTAATTTAGGTTATGGAATGAGTTAAAATATTTATTTAGATTTTGAAAAATTCATTTTCGTACAAAATAGTGATTAATAATCACATTATATTACTACCATTCTTATATAATTAAGGCTCATTCCATATGACATGGATGTATTCATGTTATTTGGAAGATTCTTCTCATTTACACACATCATCCTTAAGTTTGGAGCTATTTTTCAAATTATTTTTAACTATGTGGCATGTGGCTAGTGGTGCCACTAGCAATATTCTAATAAAACACATTTGTGTAATCATATATCATGTTATGCATTTTAACTTATAAGTGTTTGTTGGTTTTTGTTGATGTTTATGTGATTCTCGGATGTGATAGTTAATGCCTTATGATTAATGACAAGATTCACTTTCATACATCAGTTATCATAGAATAACTATATACTGGAAATATCAACTATAACAATGCAGCGGAGATAACAAGATCTGGAAATATTAACCATGCACAGTGGACACAAGAACACAAGAGTTTATCATGGGAAACCCAAACTTGGGAGAAAATCCAACAACCTTTCTCTAAAAGAATTCAGTCTAAAATATTATGATTACATCACCATCAATAGCCAAAATACCATACAGAGAATATCCTCCCCAAGGATAACATCACCAAGACCTAGTGCCTTAATAAGATGACCAAGAATAACCAAGCAAGAGCTTCTCCAAGTGTGGCGCATTCTCCAAGACAACTAGAACCAAGATATAGTGAAATAGCCAAAAACTGCAGTTGCAACTGCCTTGTGTGCACTACAAAAAGAGTTGTTTGATTGTCCAAATGAAATGAGCCAATCCTGTATTTATACTAATATGGGTGCTAGTCTAGAGCCAACGTCTTATTTATGGATCTTCAATTTCTTTATTAATTTCCTTTGGGGCCAACTTCTCTTCTCGGGTCTTCAACTTCTTCTCGGGGCTTCTTGTAATCGTATAGATGGGTCTTCTTGTACTTTCTTGAGGAGAATAACTGCCTGGAGTTGAAAATATCCAACACTCCCTCTCAACGAGGGAGACATTCTCCATACTTGGATTTCTTCTGTCATAGAAAGGTTGTCTTCATGAGCCATGTTGATGTACCATCTTCGCACATGCATTCCATCCCGAAATATGCATGTAATAGCATATTGATTCCATCCACTCCTTGATAGGAGAAGAACTACACCTAGGCCATTCACCACTAGTAGAGCCCCATGAGTGAATGAATCATTACCCATGGTCATATCAGCACTAGCATAGCCCTATGCAAGACCAATCTGAGATAATGTATGTTTGATGATTATTTGGGCCACTAACCACTAGCAAAGCCCCGTGGATGAGTGAATCATTATCCTTTGGTCATGTTATTGCACAAGTTGTAGGTTGGGAAAAGCCCGACCCAACCACCAAAATGGCGATAAACTTTGAGAGAACCTACCCACTGTCACCTTAGGCAGGTGCTCATGTCACTTTAGAGATGGTAGAATCACCTCAAGGGGGGAATCCCAATGACCATAGGGGGAATTGAGATGGAAAGTGAGAAGTATGAATGGAAGCCCCTATAGGTCAATTTACTAGATGGAAGAAGGCTTAAGAATGAGTTTTGGGAAAGGTTTAATGTTGTCAGGTCCTTGGGTACATGTTGAGAGTATGTGTACCTGCCTGAGACACAAGAAAAAACAATTATTCACAGTATATGTTAGGCGGACAAGAAAGTTAAGATTGTTGTCCCTAATTGTAGAAGTAAACAGAAATATATATCATCAATGAAATCAAGTAACTTCTGTGGATCGAACCACTTAAAGCATTGAAGATTAGTTGAGTTATGAAGCATAAAACATGTAGATAAATTCTCAACACTTTAGCACAACTTTAGTGGTATTTAGATGGTTGTAAAGATAAGTTTTCAGAGTATATTTATGAAATCCAAGTGGTTTTAGTAGTGTTTTTCTACAATAGCAACTTTTACCCCAAGAAATCAGCCAAAAGATTGCCCAATAATAGCTAACATCAAGCAAAATTATAATAGCAACTTTCCAACTAATTCCAATAGTAAAAGAGTGAGAAATTAAGCTTGAAAGAGAGTTTTGTTGTAGCCCTAATTGTTGTAGCATGAATTTGTAACAGCAGTAAGAAACACTTAGCCAAATGATTCCCTAGGGGCAATAACAAGCCTAGATCATCAATGAAAGAAATCAATTTGAACAATTTGATTCCTTTGTGTTTTCATGTATCCTAATGCAACAATTTATTTCTCCAATGCAAGTTAAAAATGATCAATTCCTTACTATTTGGTTGTTGGGGTCAAATAATGTGAATACTAAACTAATTCCTTGGGGGTGTAAATCATCTTACTCCCCACAGCAAGCTAGGTCCACTAGGAAATGCTAAGAAGGGTGTAAGCCCTTTTACTTCTCTTAGAAAAACACTAAGCAACAATATAACCTTGGATGTAAGAGCTTGATCCAAAAAGAACCTAAGGGTGTAACATCCCCAATTCTAATCCTCGTGAATTATAATGTAATTGTATAAATATGAATTAGGCTGGTGAGTTGATGCATTGGGGCGAAGAGCCTATATTGATCTAATGTGGTCAGGGGCCGAATCGCATGTTATGAACATTGATTAATTAATAAAAGGAGTAATCATTGGTTGTGATACAAAAGAGACGAAGAATGATGGGGGCTATGATTCCACAAGAGAGAGGGATCCAAGGGGGAATTATTCATGGGTATTAATCCAACCCACATTCCTGAAACTATTATCTTTGAGTGTAACCTCTTATTTTCCGATTGAGTGTATGAGACACCAATCATTAAAACTCATGTAAGAGGGTGGTTGTGAGTGGTCACATCTCATAGTTATTGGAGAGCATGGGCTGAAGTACAATTATCCTTGAGAAGAGTGTGAGTCAAGCAAGCAAGGAAGAAGAGGAAGTTTTCATGTAGAGGAGGGATGGTTTTTACATGGGGCTTTTTGGGCAGTAAAGGGGGAGTAGAGGGTTGAAAAGAGGACCAACCATGGTATACTAGAAGGAAACCATTGTTTGGCAGTGTTTTCATGTTGAGAAATAGGATTATGTTCCTGTAAATTGGGTTGTGGGCATGTGGTAAGATTTTTTGTGGAGAAAATGACTTAGAGCCTTGTGAATGTTGTTGTGAGAAAATATGAAACAATTGAGAGTTCCTAGAGTTCCTAGTTGAGTGATTCTTGGCCAACTGAATGCACTAGTAGCCCTGATAAACGAATGGTACAACCCAAGGGACTATGAGAAGTGAAGGGGGTACATTCCTTGGGTAGTGCAGGTTGTGGGGAAAAGAGAGAGTTGGAGGTTGGGAAATATTGTGAGACCATAACCTGGGTTTGGGGATGCTCTGTGTGGAGAGTGGATAGCTAGTGGGTCAGATCTCCTTGTGGACTCATAGCTGCAACTCAGGGGTGGCTTGTTGATGAGAGAAAATGATTAGCAGTGCCTATGGTTGGGAGGTTCATCCTTCTTTTGTAGCCAGTTGGTTAATCATTATTGGATAAGTGTTTTTGTTATGTTTTTATGTTAAATTCTATTGTGTAAATGGGTTATATGAATGTTGTTTGTTTATTGTTTGCTTGAACAGGTATATGCATGTTTAATATATGCTACTAGATGCATTCAGAAATGTGGTATCAGTCAATTGGTAAATATTGTGTGTGATCTGAGGCTGGTAAGGTACAAGAATTTAATTAGCATTAAATCCTAATAATTTAATGAGTTTTTGTATGTAATGTTGCTCAGTTGAGCATTGGGAAGTTAGATTATGGTATTAGAGCTATTAAAGAGGAAGTTTGTGCATGATGTAGCCCATATTTGGTGGTTGGGTACGTTACAAAGTGGTATCAAAGCCCATTTTTCAACATTGATCCTGGTTAGGCCAATTAATGGAAAGTAGAAGTGAAAATTACAGACTATGCAGGAAAATGGTTTGACAGAATGCCAGAAAAAGGATGTTTGAAATTCGTTTGTTGAGTTACAACTAGATTGAGAGAAATTTCATGGGTAATGTGAAGAATTGATCCCCTTTAGAAATTTTGAACATAAGCAAATTGAAAAAAAAATGGTAGTTCTTTGTACGATGACATCGACATGATGTGGAGTCCACGTGTTAGCTAACGTGGTAGAAGAAAGATGTGTGCTTCCACGGTGGCATGTACATGTTGGACTAAATTATAGTTGGAAGGTGGTGTGGAGCCATGTGGTAGACCAACTATCAGTCCCACGAGACTACGATAATATCCTGGAAATTTGTTTGTGATTCCGTGAGTCCGCGAGTCTGAAAAAGTGGGAAAATGACTAAGTGTTGAGTCTTTTTCAGACAAACTTATGAAAGAAAAGTTACAACTGTGATTATGTGAGTCCACAAGTCCACGAGTTAGAAGAAGTGGAAAAATAAAGTGTTGATACTTTTTGGATGGACTTATGAAAGAAAAGTTACAAGACCGTGAGTCTGTGAGTTTGCAAGTCCACGAGTCTGAAGAAGTGGAAAATGACTAAGTGTTGAGAATTTTCAGATGGACTTATGAAAGAAAAGTAACAATACTGTGACTATGTGAGTCTGCAAGTCCGTGAGTCCAAAGAAGTGGAAAAGTGACTAAATGTTGAGACTTTTCAGATGGACTTATGAAAAACAAGTTACAAGACCGTGAGTTCGTGAGTTTGTGAATTCGCTAGTCTGAAGAAGTGGAAAAATGACTAAGTGATGAGATTTTTCATACAAAATTATGAAATAAAAGTTACAAGACCATGAGTCTATGAGTCTGGGAGTCTGCGAGTCCGAAGAAGTGGAAAAATGGTTACGGGTTGAGACTTTTCAAATGGACTTATGAAAGGAAAGTTACAATTGTATGAGTCTGTGAGTCCATGAAGGAAAAAGAAACTAAGTGTTGGTGGTGGGTTCATGGAAGGAATGAAGAATAAATATGATTGAGATCCACGATGAATCCATTAAGATAGATCAATGGATGAGAGAGAAATCACAATGTGAATTTGTAAGGGAGTTAATTATCAGGAGTTCATGCGCTTTTGATCAGGAACTTCAGATCTGAAAGTGGATCGATCCCCACCATGGATTTTGGAGTGAGAGAAGAATTTAGGACTTCGGGTATCCAGAGATGTTGTATACATATACAAAAACTTCGGAGGGATATAACTTTCAAACTAGAGCTCGATTTCAAGCAAGATTACAATCGTTGGGAAGTTGTTTCGAGGAGGACTGCATCTAGCAAATCAAAATTTGAATTGGTGCAATATGTCCTTCATAAATTGATGAAGAAATAACATGTATTCTAATTAATGAAATGTTTTATAATATGCATGTTCTAATAGTGATTATAATATGCATGTTATACATAAACAAACTTTAGTTCTTATATGAGGAATGGAGTTATGGAAGATGTTCAAGGATCTTACATCCATGAGGAAGAGATCATAGGTTTGCATGTCGACATGGGGAGTGTTGAGACAAAGTTAAATGGAAGAAGAGATAGGCAAGACCCTTTCACTATGAGAAGTCTGCAAAGGAAAGTGTGGGGAAGGTGTTGCAAGGTTGTCAAGGGTCTAAATAAAAGCAAAGGAATATTAGTATTAAAATTATATAAAGATTGAATGGCTTACAAAGGAATTTCAATAGATATTTCACATAGGGTATGAACCCAACAAGTAAATAATGTCATTGCATGCACAAGCAAGGACGACTCTGTAACCTTGAATATAGAAATATAGTAAAGGAAACTAAAGCTTATTGCAAAAGAAGGAGAAAGGATATCCTAAGATGAGGTGTGACTTATGGCTGGATCAGACATCTCTATGAGAAAGAATGGGAATGTAGGAAGAAGGAATTGTCATATATGATCTAGCAGCTATTGTATAAAATTACACAAGCAAGAAATATGCCTCTAGTATCAGAGTGCACGGAAAAAGCAAGATACATGTGCAAATGGAAAAGGGTGGCATTTCTATTGGAGCGGGGTGGTATTGAATGGCCAAAAAGGTGCTTCACAGTGAATCACTCAATGAAGTGAAGAGAGATATTTAATATTGAGCAAATCCATGGGTGGAAAAGAATGTTAGAAAGAATACATGAAAGAAGTATTTCAGAATGTTGAAATGCCAGTCAATGACAATGTATTCCAAGGCTGGTTTAGTCAAGAAAAATGGGAAGTGGTTAATTAAATTTCAATATTAATATTTAGTTGGAATAGTGCATGTTACAACACTGTGAATATTGAGAATTTAGCCAAAATATGTTGGGACATAATTCTTTGCATAAAGTAGTTGTGAGGTAACAGCACTAGTGGACCAGCTAGTGGTTGGAAATATAGAACGACCAAGTGAGGCTTGGCTAGCAGGTGTAGAAAAAGGACTAGTGGTGCACACTTGAGAAAAATAGCAAGGCAAGGGGCAGCAAGGTTCTACAAAAATTCAAAGACAACCATCTACAACAATAAATCTAAATAATTGATTAATATGAAATATATATGCATCGAAGTGCGTGATAGAATTGATGCAGGATTCATAAAATAAAGATAGAATGCATGTGCATAAAATAGGCATGAAAGATCAAATGTTTGGTACATATTGATGTACCGCGTGTATGTAGACATGCATGAACATGCTGGTGGCATGATTATAGACTAAGAATAGTCTGTTGATATATATATATATATATATATATATATATATATATATATATGTGAAATAATGATGCTCTGATATTTGAATAAAACTAATGATGGAATTTGCAGGAAACATGATTATAGTGGGATGATATTGTTGTGTATGGTATCCACCCATATGAAGACAAATGAAGATGGATAAAATTTTGACCAATAAAATTAGTGAAGGGAGTCGACGAGCTTCTACAAATGTAAAAGATCAGGTAGTATCAAGTAAATTGATAACAACCATGTAGGTATGCATTTGGGGTAGTTATAATGTATAAATGTTGAAGGGAATGAAAGTAAGAATTCCCTCATTCTAATATCAATATTTGAATTGATGAAAAGGAAGGAGGCCTTGAGTATGCAAATATATTTGTTGCTTGAATTCATTTATGAAAAACTAATCACATGATGTGTTATGTTTTTTATGAATTCATAACTGAGTTAAGTCGGGAGACATTTCTCCTGTTGTAACAATGAATTTCATTTGATACGGTCATGTGTGAGGCCATGTTGAGTTTGGATATGGAAATGCTATAGTTTTATCCAAGTGCATGATGTTTTTTCCCTATGTAACTGAGGTTTGGACTGCAACCTTTTTGTCTGCACTAAATAGCACTAAGGGATGATGTTCCTAGTGTTTTGTATGGGTTGAAGAGGAAGGTATCCAAAGGATCAAACGGGTTGTGGGAAAGGTTTTAGATGGTGTATTGAGGTATGGGCCATACCTTCCAACTCACATGGTGGAATGCATGACATGAACATATGGTATTCCATAATCAATGCAATGATGCATTGTGTAGATGTGGCCAAGATTATTGACACGTTGTTTTATTTATTGATAAAGTTTGATTGCATTATGAAAAGATTGATGTGTTGATAATGCATGTAAAATGAATGATAGTGTTACTCTAGATAATATGATGAATAGTAGAATTTCATTTTAATGTGAATAATGGTTGGAATTGATTGAATTGTTGGGTAGATACATTTTTGATATCATTTCATGAATTGTTAAAAATATGCATGAATGCTAACAATCATGTTTGGTTGCAAGAAAGTTAAGGAAATTGCAGGGATAATGGTTTTGGATATGGCGATGATGTATGCCCATAAGAAGACTAATATTTACAGCTACAAGAATCAAACATAATGAGTATAAATGTCATGCGTGGGAATTTTTATTTTCCTTTATAACCAAATTTGAAAAATTAATAATTGAAAATTGTTACAATATACTAACAATTTGTTTGGTTGCATGGAATTGATAAAATTGCAGGAAGAATGGTCTTGGATATGGAAGCGGTGTATTCCCATAAGAAATACAGATATCTGTTGTTGCAAGAGCCAAACAATTATGAGCAAAAAGACTCATGTTTGGGAAATTTTGTTTTCCTGTGTAAAATAAATTTGAAATTTTATTTTTATATGATAATGTCTCATGTTAATTGTATGCATGTAATGCAGATGGGATGATTTCCACATGTTATATATTGCTAGTGAAAGTATAGCAACAAGTCGTCATTTGTCTGCGTGAGAACACCTTGGCAAATGATGGATCGCTTGAGGAACTGTATAATAGTGAAACAGATTCATGAGCCTAGAGGGTGAGTTGCACTTTCGAAGAACCAGGTTGTCAGGCCTAAAGAGTGAACTCATGTGTGAGTTGCACTGTCGAAGAACCAAGTTGTCAGGCCTGAAGAGTGAACTCTTGTGTGAGTTGCATTGTCGAAGAACCAGGTTGTCAGGCCTGAAGAGTGAACTCTAGTGTGAGTTGCACTATAGAATCAAGGTTGTTGTTGGTTATTTTACTGATATTATTCCTAGAAATGAGTTCCTTGATTTCCTAGCAGAGACATTCCTAGCTATCTATGCCAGAGAGACTCTGATAATGAATGCCACATTCCTTGGGTTATCCCCGATAAAAGGATGGTACATCCCTTAGGTTCTCATTGATAAACATATGGTACATCCCTTGGGTTATCACTAGTAAACGGATGGTACATCCCTTGGGTTATGCCTGATAAATCAATGGTTCATTTCTTGGGTTTGGCAGGTCAATAAGAAGAGAGCTAGTGGAAATCGAGATAGATGTAGGAGAATTCCAGTGGCTTATGTATATGTTTTAGGCTAGGGTGCCTTGGTAATTATGATTTTTGGGGGAAAAGTGCCTATGTATCTGTGGTATTGGGGCCAGAGTGCATGTGTAATTTGTTTAGGCTGGAATGCATGTGTGATTTCGGGCCAGGGAACCTATATGTTGATTATTGGTCGGGGAGCCAGAATTGTAAAATAAAATTACACCTATAAGGAATTGTGCGTAGAGGACACTACAAAAATAAGGGGGAGGGGATGTAACATCCCCAGTTATAATCCCCATGAATTATAATGCAATTGTATAAATGTGAATTAGGATGGTGAGCCGATGCATTGGGGTGAAGATCATGTATTGATCTAATGTGTTCGGGGGACGAATTGCTTGTTATGAACATTGATTAATTAATAAAAGGAATAATCATTGGCTGTGATACAAAAGATATTAAGAATGATGGGGGTCTATGATTCCACGAGAGAGAGGGGTCCAAGGGGGGATTATTCATCGGTATTAATCCAACCCACATTCTCGAAATTATTATCTTTGTGTGTAACCTCCTATTTGTTGATTAAGTGTATTAGAGACCAATCATTAAAACTCATGTAAGAGGGTGGTTGTGAGTGGTCACATCCCATAGTTATTGGAGAGCATGGTCTGAAGTACAATCATCCTTGAGAAGAGTGTGCATCAAGAAAGCAAGGAAGAAGAGGACATTTACATGTAAAGGAGGGATAGTTTTTACATGGGAATTTTTGGGTAGCAAAGGGAGAGAAGAGGGATTAAAAGAGGACCAGCCATGGTATACTAGAAGGAAACCATTGTTTCATTGTGTTTTTATGCTCAGAAATAGACATGTGTGCCTATAAATAGGGTTGTGAGCCTATGGTGAGATTTTCTATGGAGAAAATGACTTAGATCCTTGTGAAGGTTGTTGTGAGAAAAATATGAAACAAATGAGAGTTCCTAGAGTTCCTATTTGAGTGATTCTTGGCCAACTGAATGCATTACTGGCCCTGATAAACAAATGCTACAACCTGAGGGAATGTGAGCAGTAAAGGGGGTACATTCCTTGGGTAGTGCAGGTTGTGGGGAAAAGAGAGAGTTGGAGGTTGGGAACTATTGTGAGACCAGAGCCTAGGTTTGGGGTTGTTGTGTGTGGAGAGTGGATAGCTAGTGGGTCGGATCTCCTTGTGGACTCATAGCCTCAGCTTGGGGGTGGCTTGTTGATGAGAGAAAAATATCAGCATTGTCTATGGTTGGGAGGTTCATCCTTCGTTTGCAACTAGTTGGTTAATCATTATCAGATAAGTGTTTTTGTTATGTTCTTATGTTAAATTCCACTATGTAAATGGGCTATATGAATGTTGTGTGTTTATTTTTTTCTTGCACAGTTATATTCATGTTTAATATATGTTGCTAGATGCATTAAGAATCGTGGTATCAGTCAATTGGTCAACATTATGTGTGATATGAGGCTAGTAAGCTACAGGAATTTAATTACTAGTAAATCCTAGTAATTTAATGAGTTTTCTCACATAATGTTGCTCAGCTGAGCGTTGGGAACATTACATTATGGTATCATAGTTGTTAAAGAGAAACTGATGTGGCCTAGCTTGGGTGATTGGGTATGTTACAAGGGGTGTAAGCCCTTTTTCTCCCTAGGGTTTGTGAAACAAAGGTGAACTTGGAGGGTATATGTCCTTGTAGTTCTCCAAGAAACCTTGCAATTAATGACCTTTCACAAGAAAATAAATGAAATCTTGGGGAGGGTGTATGCCTTTATACTCCTCCAAGGGTTTATCCACTAACATTTATGGAAGAAGCAATAACTTTAAAACAATAAATGCATAATTTCCTTACCAATCCCAAATAGATGCAAATTCAAAACCCTAATTGACCAAGAAAATTACATCCATAAGCATAAGAAAAAGCCTCCAAGTGCAGCACACCATTATTTCCATCAATAGCAAGAGAACACCATAACAATTGCAAGAGAGATATGAAATTCTCCAAGAATAGCGAAACTTTTAGCTAAGTATCCTTCTCCACAAGGGAGAGCTATGTTATAATGAAATAGAGTTCATCTCTATTTAAACAAAATGTTCTCAAGTATGTTTCTCCACATGATTTTACGGTAACCCACAAGATAGGTGTCAAAAACCCTTATATTACCTCTTTACACAAATAATGATAAACAATTCAACTAAATTTTAAATTTGCACAAGGAAAACCCTAAAAATAAGATGACGTCACCCCTTTAGGGGACGTTTTGACACTTTGAGAAAATTGTTGCAGGAGAAAATGGAGGTCATTGGGGCTCTTTGAGCCTCGTCATCATGTGATAGGGTTAATCCATGTCTCCTCTAGTCAAAATATGCCAAGTGTCAATGTGAAATAACTCCATCACCACCAAACCCCCTCAAGAATGATGTCAAGCTTCAAAAGGTGTTGTTTTGCCTCTCTTAGGAAAGATGTTTAGGTAATAGGGGTTGGATAAGATCCTCCATGATGTCATGTAAGGATCCAAAGGAATATCTCTATGATCTAGTGTGTGGGCCTATAGAATCCAACCTGTGGGATTCTTTCCCCATGGAAGCCCAAGCTATGCTTGTTCTCCCAAAATTGGCCACCAAGCAAGGTCCTGCAAAATGAAAGGGTACACCCTCCAAAGATCTCAACTCAAAGATATCATGAAAAGCGTAAGTCAAATCTTATAATCAAGGCACCTAAACATGTGCATAAAAGCTACCTCATCAAATTAAACAAATGTTGAAAGACCCTATACAATTGACCAAGTTTAAGTATGGGATAGGTGTCATAAAGGTCCTATTGGGTAGACCAAAAACCTCAAGTAGGGGATGCTCCCAAGGATAGCCTTTCAAGTTTATTTAATGGGTGATGAGGTGGAAAGGGATTTATAATTCATAGGTCAACGAGTTTCATGACATACAAGGGCATGTGTTATCTCATTTATGGGTGCCTTTGTAAAGAGTGTGTGGCACCTTCATTTGTGATGCACTTTTTCCAAGATCGTCTTCTTTCCATTCTTTATTTCTTTCATGTTTTAAGGAACAAGTTGAAGGCCAATATCCTGGCTTGGTGTCCAGATACAATGTCACTCACAAATACCTCACAGAAATTAGAAGCTTGGCTCGTGATGAGACCCCCTTTCTCTCAGTTGTGTAACTAAGAGCCACTACCCTGGCTTGGTGACCAGATGAAGGTAATGTCATATCGCTAAATACCCATGATCATGATAGATCGACTTGTAATGAGACCTCCCATCCTCCAACTAACCCCTTAAGCATTCATTGTCATTTATTTCTTGTGGGTCCCTTGTTTCTTATAGAGAAGTGTTTCATTTCTTTATCAAGGATCCATGGGCGAAGCATCTAAAAGGTCTATATTTAGGTTTTTATCTTCTTAGCCAACAACAATCCCTATGGGCCTTCAACCCATTCTTCCCATGAAATGAGGTACATGCCCTTCTTGGGTCACTAAATTCAAAGGGCCTAGAAGAGGGAAATATGATGTGAATGTATTGAGCGGAAAGTGGTAAGTATGGTCGGGAATGGTATGACAAGCCCTTAAGGGATCCCCAGTCACAAACCTTCCCCAAAGGTTGGCCACTTACTAGGAAATATATGACACTCACCAAGGTGAAATAGGGTCAAAAGAATAATTTCCAAGCAGACATTCTATAATCAAAATCATCTTAAATACAACATGTTTAAATGCCTCAAATATTAGGGTGATTATCTACAACAATACCTGACTTGTGCCACATGGATCAAGACCCATCTACCTTCCATAAGTTGGTTGTTTTGGTGTATGCGCTTGCAATGGATCAGAATGTGGTGATAGAGTGGGATTTTTTATATGCAAGTGGACACTGCTAGTCATGTGGTCTCTTGGCACTCCATATCTTCAACCTGAGGGCCTTGAGAGATCATCTCCTTAGTTATCCCACAAAATGGGGATAACATTTGGATCCTACTTGGGGACCTGTGCTTGTTGTAGAGTGCATGAGAACCTTAGCATCTCTTGGTAGGCATGTGCCTACACTAAAATGAAAAATCATAAAATATAGGGTGGTTCTATCACCCTTCATCCATATACATCAAAATCCAAATGAAAACTAATCTAAAAAAAAAAAAGGCATTTTTTCAAAAAAAAATCTAAACTAAGCATGAAATCAATATGAAAGTAAAGAAAAATGAAATGGGAAATGAATATAAACTAATATGAGAAATCAATATGAAAATGCAAGGAAATCAAGATGACCTACCTACTTACCCGGGGTCTTGGGGCCCTGAAGATCATGCGATAGATGATGTCAGGTGAAGTCATACAACCAGTGCAACAAGTTGATCATATGATCATCAAAGTATCTCCCCATGTGCTTAATCATGTGAAACAACAAAGACAAGTCCAACACAAAATGACCATGAGCATAAATAGATATATAATCAATCGTAAAATGAAACTCATGGTTATGGGTGGGAGGGAGGAAATCCTACTAGAAATAGAAACCATCAGCCTGATCATCCTGCATGAAAGTGTAACCACAAGCTTGATCAATCCATATATTAAGAGGGATACTATATGTATGGTTCTTCTTCATCCTTGTGAACATGATCGTTGCTTCCTAAAGACCGAGAAGATATGAGAGATCCCAAGAAGACCTCATGATTTCCCTGAGAATAAAGGATGAGATAAGGGGAAGGCTTGGGTCTAGAGAAAGAAAAATGTGGCCTCTTCATGTGTGAATCCATGTAGAAATCCTCAATATGAAAGTAATTCATATTTATATATTGAGCCTCTGAACACTCTTAGATGGCCATGTCCCGATATTCTTCCAAAATTGATGACAAAGGTGGTTAAGACTCCTCGAATAAATATTTAATCATGTCATCATCAGTCTCCCAAACATATGAATCATATACACATGAAAATAAATCCTCTAAATATGACAACTCAAACCCCTTTTCTTGATGGCTACCCTTAATGTTTTAAATGGGGACTCTATCGAAAATGAGATGACAAAAATCCCACCTGCGTCTACCAGTATGTATGAAAGTGTCTATATGCTCATCAACCATATGTAAAGGTTCTTTTGCAAAAACATCAGCAAAAATGACCATCTCTTTGTCTTCATGTGCAGGAGGAGTAAAGGCATGGATGTCTTCATCAAGTGGAAGGGTATATGCGAGCACTTCGTCTTCATCAAATGTATCATCCAGATATTCAACATGAGAAAATCCATCGAGATATTCTTGGTAACTTTCTTCATATGTCTATCCTTCGAGCACTTCTTCATGTTCAAGGGCTAGTTCTTTGGTCGGAAATAACTCCTTTATACGATTCATCATTTCCTCAACAACTTTATTAGCAACATTTTCCTTTTCCATCTATAAAATTTCCCTCTCCGAAGCATAACAAGTTCAGTAGGAGGGTTCATCCCATGGTTCCATATTTCCATTGATCGAAAAGACACCTCAATGGAGTCGCCAAATGCGATCAAGGCTCATCAAAGGATGGAAAGGAGGCGATAATGAAAGGTAGGTTATGGGAAGTTGGAGTTGTTAGATGAGTCTCAAATAAATATCATCAAGGGTGGAAAGGAATGTTCTTCAACAGATTCATCGAGAGAGCTAAGGGTAAAGGCTCTGGGGTCAAAACTTTCCAAAGTGTCATTAGGGTTCGGAAGAGGATTCAAAATCCTCCCTAGAAATGACACCAAAATGTTATCACACAAGTTGTAGGTTGGTAAAATCTCGACCCAACCACCAAAATGGCAACAACTTTGAGAGCACGTACCCACTGTCACCATAGCTAGGTGTTCCCATCACTTTAGAGATGGTAGAATCACCTCAAGGGGGGAATCTCAGTGACCCTAGGGAGAAATGAGATGGAAAATGAGATGTATGAAAGACCCTATAGGTCAAGTTACTAGATGGAAGAAGGATTAAGAATGAGTTCCAGGAAAGGCTTAAGGTTGTTAGGTCCTTAGGTACCTACTAAGAGTATTTGTACCTTCCTAAGACACAAGAAAAACCAAGTATTTGCAATAGATGTTAAGCGGACAAACAAGTTAAGCTTGTTATCCCTAATTGCAGCAGTAAACAGAAATATATATCAGCAATGAAATCAAGTAACTATTGCAGATCAAACCACTTAAAGCATCAAAGATTAGTTGAGTTATGAAGAATAAAACATGTAGACAAATTTTCAACACTTTAGCACAACTTTAGTGGTATTTAGATGGATTTAAAGATAATTTTTCATGGTATATTTATGATAGCCAAGTTTCTATAGCAGTGTTTTTCTACAAAAACAACTTTTACCCCAAGAAATCAGCCAAAAGATTTCCCAATAATAGCTAACATCAAGCAGATTTATAATAGCAACTTTCCAACTAATTCCAATGTAAAAGAGTGAGAAATTAAGCTTGAAAGAGAATTTTGTTGCAGCCCTAATGGATGTAGCATGAATTTGTAACAACAATAAGAAACACTTAGCCAATTGAGACACCCTAATGGCTATAGCATGAATTTGTAACAACAATAATAAACACTTAGCCAATTGAGACGCCCTAGGGGAAATAGCAAGCCTAGAACATCAATGAAGGAAAGCAATTTGAACAATTTGATTCCCTCATGTTTTCACATATCCCAATGCAACAATTTATTTCTCCAATACAAGTTAAAAATGATTAGTGCCTTACTATTGGGTTATGGGGTCAAATAATGTGAATACTAGACTAAGCCCTTAGGGGTGTAAATCCTCTTACTCCCGAAGGAAAGCTAGGTCCACTAGGAAATGCTAAGAAGGTGTAATCCCTTTTACTTCTCTTAGAAAAACCCTAAGAAACAATATTAACTTGGATGTAAGAGCTTGATCCACAAAGAGCCTAGGGGTGTAATCCCTTTTACTCTCTAGGGTTCATGAAACAAACAAACGTGAACTTGGAGGGTATATGTACTTGTAGTTCTCCAAGAAACCTTGAAATTAATGACCTTTCACAAGAAAATAAATGAAATATTGGGTAGAGTGTATGCCCTTATACTCCTCCAAGGGTTTATCGACTAACATTTATGGAAGAAGCAAGAACTTTAAAACAATAAATGCAGAATTTCCTTACTAATCCCAAATAGATGCAAATTCAAAACCCTAATTGACCAAGAAAATTCCATCCATAAGCATAAGAAAAAGCCTCCAAGTGTAGTGCCCCACTTTTTTCCATCAATAGCAAGAGAAAACCATAACAATTACAAGAGATATGAAATGCTCCAAGAATAGTGAAAATTTCAGCTGAGTATCCTTCTCCACAAGGGAGAGCTATGTTATAATGAAATAGAGTTCATCTCTATTTATACAAAATGTTCTCAAGTATGTTTGTCCACATAATTTTAGGTTAAACCATAATATAGGGGTCAAAATCCCTAATATTTCCCCTTTAGACAAATAATAATAAAAAATTCAACTAAATTTTAAAATTGCACAAGGAAAACCCTAAAAATAAGATGACATCACCCCTTTAGGGGACATTTTGACACTTTAAGAAAATCATTGGAGGAGAAAATGGAGGTAGTTTGGACTTCTTAAGCATCCCCATCATGTGCTAGGGTCAATCTGTGTCTCCTCCAATCAAAAATATTTCAAGTGTTAATGTGAAATAACTCCATCACCACCAAACCCCCTCAAGCATGACGTCAAGCTTCAAAATGTGACATTTTTCCTCTCCTAGGAAAGTCGTTTGGATAATATGGGTTGGGTAAGATCCTCCATGATGTCATGTAAGACTCCAAAGGCATGTCTCTGTTATACGGTGTGTGGGCCTATAGAATCTAACCTGTGGTATTCTTTCCCCATGGAAGCCCAAGCTAGGCTTGTTCTCCCAAAACTCGCCACCAAGCAAGGTCCTACAAAATGAAAGGGCATGACCTCCAAAGTTATCACTCAAATATAGCATGAAAAGTGTAAATCACATCTAATAAGCAAGGAACCTGAACATGTGCATCAAAACTACCTCATCAAGTTAAACAAATGCTCAAAGACCCTATACAATTGAACAAGTTTAAGTATGGGAGGGGTGTCATAAAGGTCTTATTGGGTAGACCAAAACCCTCAATTAGGGGATGCTCCCAAGGATGGCCTTTCAAGATTATGTAATGGGTGATGAGGTGGAAATGGATTTAGACTTCATAGGTCAATGAGTTTCATGACATACAAGGGCTCATATTATCTCATTTATGGGTGCCTTTGTAGAGGGTGTGTGGCACCTTCGTTTGTGATGCACTTTTTCCAAGCCCGTCTTCTTTCCATTCTTTGTTTATTTCATGTTTTAAGGAACAAGTTGAAGACCATTGTATTATCTTGGCATCCATATAATGATAGTGTCATTTACAAAATTTACCTCGTGGAAATTAGAAGGTTGACTCGTGATGAGACCCACTTTCTCTTAGTTATGTAATTAAGAGCCACTACCCTGGCTTGGTGACCAGATGATGGTAATTTCATACCACCAAATACCCATGATCATGATAGGCCAGCTCGTAATGAGATGTCCCATTCTCCAACTAACCCCTTTAGAATTCACTATGATTTATTTCTTATGGGTCCTCTATTTCTTATAGAGAAGTGTTTCATTGCTTTCTCGAGGATCCCTAGGCGAAGCATCTGAAAGGTCTATATTTAGGATTTTATCTTTTTATCCAATAGCAATCCCTCTGGGCCTTCATCTCCTTCTTCCCATGAAATGAGGTACATGCCCTTCTTGGGTCACTAAAGTCAAAGTGCCTAGAAGAGGGAAATATGATGGGAATGTAATGAGCGGGAATTGGTAAGTATGGTCGGGAATGGTACGACAATCCCTTAAGGGATCCCTAGTCACAAACCTTCCCCAAAGGTTGTCCACTTACTAGGAAATCTATGACACTCACCAAGGTTAAATAGGGTCAAAAGAATAATGTTCAAGCAGGCATTCTATAATCAAAAGTAGGTTAAATACAACATGTTTAAATGCGTCAAATATTAGGGTGACTACCTGCCACAATACCTGACTTGTACCATATGGAGAAAGACCCATATTCCTTCTAAAAGATGGCTGGTGTGGTGGATGCTCTAAAAATGGATCAGAATGTGGTGATAGAGCAAGATTATGTATGTGCAAATGGACACTAGTAGTCATGTGGTCTCTCGACACTCCATATCTACAACTTGAAGGCCTCAAGACATCATCTCCTTAGTTATCCCACAAAATGGGGATAATAGGTCATATCAACACTAGCATAGCCCCGTGCATGAAAAATCTAGGAAGAATGCATGCCCTAACTTGGATAACATCAACATGCTTGGGCCATTCACCATTAGCAGAGCCCTATGAGTGAACGATTCATTCTCCCTTGGTCATAGCAGCACTAGCATAGCTATGTGCATGACCAATTTGAGAGAACATATGCCTTATACCATCAATATACTTGGGCTATTCGCCACTAGTAGATCCCTGTGAGTGAATGAGTCATTCTCCCTTAGTCATGCACTAGCATGGCCCCGTGCATGACCAATCTAGGAGAACGTCTGCCCAATGTTGAAACATCAGCAATCATCACTAGCCAAATTAGCATGGCTAATCTTGTGTATCATCCTCCTCAGCCAAATCAACATGGCCACTCTGGTAGGATATCTACAATCTGCTCATCTGTGGATAAAGCGTCACTGCTCTCTTTTGTACCATGTCTCAGATGAAGTCCTACAATAAGCTTCTAAAGTTTCACCACTTCACAACTTGCAACACTGGCCATGACATACTCTATCTTTATTGTATCAAGTGCTACAAAATCCTCCTTCCAGATTATCCTGGAAATCGTAACTGATTCCAAGCTGAAGCGACACCCTAAGGTGCTCAATCTACCTATTGTGCTCCTACTCAATCAGAAACTGTATATCTCTATAGCCTCACTTCATCACCTAAGACAAACCATATCCAATTGTACCATGCTTTGTTGCCACCCACTGGAACTGCCTTGGCTTCAACCAAATTCTAGCTCAAGGTGCTCACTACAAAGAAAATATCCATCCTGTTGTTAACTAGGTACATCAAGGATCCAATCAACTTCTTGTACGTCGTGGGATCCACCAAATCTAAATCTAAAGCATAATCACTCAACTTCTTTAGATTTTTCATCATAGGTGTAGTCATGGAATTGTAGTCCATCATATTGAATCTCATCAGTATCCCCTAAATGAGGAAGGTCTCATCTGATATCGTCACACCTCTAATCCAAAGAGTACATCTAACCATGATCCTTCATCTCAAACTCTGAGGCCAACTCCCTCTGTCACTGTAATAAGTCTTGTTGTCTAGTCTGCCTCATTGGTTCCTCCCTCTGTGACTGAGACAAAATCCATACCCAGTCCTTCTGACTGGTTGTCTCCCCTATCATTGTAGCAAAATCACATCTCCTAGAATCCTCTTGCCTCTGAAGCTTCTTTCTAGCCTCTTGAACTCATGACACATGTCTATCATTCCTGGGAGATGTCTCTCTCCCACCTGGATCCGGGAGGGGGGAATCCCTCTAAATAATCAGCTCTCTCTTGAGCCAACTGACTCTCTTTGATGTAAGTCTCACTCTATACATTCTTGGTTAAAACCAATATCATCAAGTATCCATCGATCCTGGAGCACCATGCTCCCTCTGAAACATAAATCCCTTTGATTTTGTACAATCTCTTGATCCATATGCTCCCTCTGAAACATAAATCCCTTTGAGTTTGTATAATCTCTCGAATCATCTGCTCCCTCTGCATCTTCTAAAGTTTGATCTCCATTGAAATGTCCTGGGAGGTTTCTCCTCCCTACTGGATCTTGAGGGATAACTCCCTATGAACTGTAGCTTCTTCTTAACTGGTACTAGGTGGGGTCGTCTGCCTCACCACTGGTGGAGTCACCTACTCCTCCTCATCAATATCCATGTGGAACACTATGTATCCCACAAAGGTATCCTTCTTTTCGGAAGGTTCTAACTTTATCTTCTTCCCCTTTGATACATGGATGTATATTTTCATGTATACATAACTCCATGTCCTGATATCCTTCTCCATGTCTCAAACTAGAGAGCATCTAATATGTTTCCTCCTGAAACTGTCACTATAGCTCTCTCTCAAAGATATCGCCTATGACCTGCTCGGAACAAGTGCAATAAAAAAAAATAACAAACAAGAACAATGTTCTTATGATAAGGAAATATGAACAAGAATAAAAAAATGGGAAACATGAACAACACTTTTCCAGTGTTGTTACCAATCATTCCTATGTGGTAACCTACCCTGGACAAAGACAACAACCAAGAACATCTCCTAGAAGAGATTAATTTCATCTTGTAAATAAGTGCATCATCAGTACTAAATAGTGAGCATTTACACAATGATCATTGTACTAAATATATTCAAAACATTTGATAGTGAAAGTACTTAGGAGCAATAGATCTCTAAAGATTGTTGTCTTAGTTACAATATTTATTTAAGATGCAACAATATAAAAATGTCAAACTTGATATACAAACCTAGAGTCTTAATTGCTAGGGAGGGTGTGTTATTCATCTGAATGCACTAGATCCAATGATCCCTTTGGGTCATTGCTTGGACAAGGTCCCTTGTACATTCCCTACAAACACCCTCATACTTTGTTAAATGATATAACTTGGAAACATATATAAGTGCATACCTCTGAAATTTGTAGCACCATCCAACTTGTCTTCTAATCTCAAGGTTTGTGCAACTGGCGACTAGAAACTGTAACTGTAACTGTAACTGTAACTGGAAACTACAACTACAACTAGAAACTGCAACTGTAACTGTAAACTGCAACTGCAACTGTAACTGCATCTGGCAACTGATAACTACAACTGCAACTGCAACTGTGCAGTGGAAATATTTCAGCTAGCTAATATCTCAGATCTGATAGTTATTTCCTTATGATTAATAAAAATATTCATTTTCATACATCAGTTATCATAGAATAACTATACATTGAAAATCTCAACTATAACAATGCAACAAAAATAACAAGATCTAGAAATATTAACCATGCACAGTAGACACGAGAACACAAGAGTTTATCGTGGGAAACCCAAACTTGGGAGAAAACCCAACAACCTTTCTCTAGAAGAATTCAGTCTAACATATTACCAGTACATCACCATCAATAGCCAAAATACCATATAGAGAAGATCGTCCCCAAGGCTAGCATCACCAAGACCTAGCACCTTAATAAGATGATCGAGAATAACCAAGCAAGAGCTTCTCCAAGTGTGGCGTACTCTCCAAGACAACCAGAACCAAGATATAGTGAAATATCCAAAAAAACGCAACTTCAAATGCCTTGTGTGCACTGCAGAAGGAGTTGTCTGACTGTCCAAATGAAATGATCCAGTCCTGTATTTATACTAATCTAGGTGCTAGTTTGGGGGTGACTTCTTATTTTTGGGTCTTCATATTCTTTATTAATTTCTTGTGGGGCTGACTTCTCTTCCTGGGTCTTCAACTTCTTCTTGGGGATTCTTGTAATGGTATATATGGGTCTTCTTGTACTTTCTTGTGGAGAATAACTACCCAAAGTTGCAAATCTCCAACAATTTTCACATAAGTTTTAATTTATTTTTTTAATAAAAAA
>JZKD02S1728144.1:62661-78305 GCA_000966675.3 Picea glauca
TCCTTAAATCTAATTGCACTGTGTTTTAAGCTATGCAAATAATTATTCCATTCTTTTGCTAATTCTCCTTGAAAGCCTAGTTGTAGAGCAATTTTCCACCCTTGTTTCCAAATGGTACTAGACTCTTCATCTTCTACATTAGATATATATAAGATGCCCATGTTATTAAGTTCAAATTTTAGTAGTTTTGATCATTTGAAGTTACCTATACTTCCCATCCAAGGGTCTTCTCTGATCCTAACTCTATTACCCTTTCTTATTTTTCAAGCCGACCATTTATGTTAGGTAGCTAGAGAAGTAGTGGGGGGCTCGGAGGACCCATAGTGGAGGTTATTCAATGTAAGGTGGACTAGGTCCACTATAGTATTAAATAAGGCCCATTATGGTAGTTAGCTAGATATAATAAATGTAAGAGTGCTTTTTCTTCTAGAAGATTCATCTTGTTAAGAACAAAATATCTAAGTACAAAAAACACCAGAATAGATCCAAGAAGAATATATGAAAACCACACTTTATTATAAGAAAACCCTTGAGGTAGGGAAACACCATACAATGGATCCTATTATGGAAGGGATCATCTCTTGTTCACTTGCCTCTTCGAGGGGGAATCCTCCTATTGAGCTACCACTCCAAATACAATAATTCTCTTCTATCTCATTACATTACATGAACCCCTTTATATAGTGCTACCAACCACCTAATAACATTCTAGAGGAGGAACCTTCAAGAAGCAGAAGTCCTCTTACATTTGTATCTAACTAACTACCATAATGGACCTTATTTAATATTTTAGTGGACCTAGCCCACCTTACATTGAACGGCCTCCACTATGGGCTCTACAGGCCCCCCACTACCCCTCTAGCTACCTAACATAAATAGTGGGGGGGGGAGGAGAGCCCATAGTGGAGGCCATTCAAAGTAAGGTGGACTAGGTCCACTATAGTATTAAATAAGGCCCATTATGGTAGTAAGATAGATATAATAAATGTAAGAGGACTTCTGCTTCTAGAAGGTTTCTCCTCTAGAATGTTCTTAGGTGGTTGGTAGCACTATATACAAGGGTTCATGTAATGTGGTGAGATATATGAGAATTATTGTATTTGGAGTGGTATCTCAATATTAGGATTCCCCCTCGAAGAGGCAAGTGAACAGGAGAGTATCCCTTCCATAATAGGATCCATTGTATGGTGTTGCCCTACCTCAAGGGTTTTCTTATAATAAAAGTGTGGTTCTTCTATACTTATCTATGGATCTATTGTGTATTTAGTATTTTTGGTGATTATATTTGTAGATCTACTATGGTTCTTAACAAGTGGTATCAGAGAACTTTCCTTGGCAAGAAGTGTGGACAACATTTGTTTTTGTTTTTTTGCATATTTTTTTCGAAGAAGAAAAAGAGGGACGTGAAATTTCAAACATTTTTTGTATATTTCTGTGTAGAATTTACAGAAACAGATTGTATATTTGAGTTCCTCTCATAAAAATACCCAATTAAAAAAAAAAATCGTCCGAAATGGGGTCCGGGAAGTTAAGATATCGACATTTTAAAAACTGTAAATTTTCAAGGGTGTTATTTTTCTACGGACGGCAGCACGATTTTTTTTTTTTATGTAGCACCTATATGTCTAATTTGATAAAAAAAAAAAAAAAATTACATATCTGAGTCTCTCTTTCAAAAATAATTGATTTCAAAAAAAAATCACCCAAATCAGAGCTCTGGAAGTGAAGATATTGTTGATTTAAAATCAATCATTTTGGGGGGTTTTCATGACAACAACGGGACTGTAGCCTTCATAAGTTTTCACAGGGTGTTCAGATTGCTATCAAATCTGTGTCATTGGATAAATAATTTGAAGATATTTATTTTGATATATTATATGTTTTGTTTCCAATGGATATTGGCTCTCAACTCCTCATGGGCATTCTACGGAAGATTGAAGCCCTTGAGCACCATTTGCACGAGGGGAAACAAACTATTAGGGATAGTTGTCACAATATGCAAAGGATCTTAGATAGCATGCAAGAGAGATATCTTATGGAAGATATTAGAGATGAATATAATCAAGAAGTATATGCTTGGTATGATTTTGAGGTCGATTGTGATGACTAGTATATGGATAATTGTCATTTTTGGGATGACAACCACTTTCATATTTTTTTTTATGACTCTAATCCACCTTCTGTAGAGAACATCAATTTGAAAAATCAGGAACTCGTTATGATTACTAGTGTCTAGCCTACATATTCTACAGTGGTATATTCTCAAGGGGGTGTATATTCTTATTTGGATCCACATGATAGGTGTTAGTATTTGGAGCATCATTTTCAGTTGGTTAATGAGTTCCGATATCTTCCACGTGGAGTTCACATGAACACTTGGACATGGGACCCCAGTTTCCAATCGCGGTTGGACTACTTAAGCATGGTGGCTTTCATTTCTCAATGGGACCCTGGTTCTCTAGTCTACTTCAGCACTGTGGTCCACACTTATCCATGGGACCCCGATATATGGTTGTACACCAAGCGTTGAGGACAATGCTTTCATAAGGGGGATGGAATGTTAGGTAGCTAGAGAGGTAGTGGGAGCCCGGAGGGCCCATAGTGAAGGTCATTCAATATAAGGTGGAATAGGTCTACTATAGTATTAAATAAGGCCCATTATGGTAGCTAGTTAGATATAGTAAATGTAAGAGGACTTCTACTTCTAGAAGGTTCCTCCTCTAGAACGTTCTTAGGTGGTTGGTAGCACTATATAAAGGGGTTCATGTAATGTAATGACATAGAAGAGAATTATTGTGTTTGGAGTAGTATCTCAATAGGAGGATGCCCCCTCGAAGAGGCAAGTGAACAAGAGAGGATCCCTTCTATAATAGGATCCATCGTATGGTGTTTCCTTACCTCAAGGGTTTTCTTATAATAAAAGTTTGGTTCTTCTATATTGCTCTATGGATCTATTATGTATTTAGTATTTTTGGTGATTATATTTGTAGATCTACTCTGGTTCTTAACAAGTGGTATTAGAGCACTTTCCTTGGCAAGAAGTGTGGGCAACATTTTTTTGCAGATTTTTTTCGGACAAGAAAAAGATGGACGTGACATTTCAGACATTTTATGTATATTTTTTTGCAAAATTTGCAGAAACGGGTTGTAGATTTGAGTTCCTCTCAAAAAAACACCCAATTAAAAAAAATGTCATTGGATAAATCATTTTAAGAGATTTATTTTGATATATTATATGGTGTTTTTCCAATGGATATTGGCTCTCAACTCCTCATGGGCATTCTATGGAAGATTGAATCCCTTAAGCACCATCTGCATGAGGGGAAACAAGCTATTAGGTATAGTTGTCACAATATGCAAAGGATATTGGATAGCATGTAAGAGAGATATCTTATGGAATATATCAAGGATGAATATAATCAAGAAGTATATGATTGGTATGATTTTGAGGCCGATTGTGATGACCAGTATATGGATAATTGTCATTTTTGGGATGACAATCACTTTCATATTTTATTTGATGACTCTACTCCACCTTCTATAGAGAACATCAATGTGACAAGTTAGGAGCTTGTTATCATTATCAGTGTCCAACCTACATATTCTACAGTGGTATATTCTCAAGGGGATGTATATTCTTATTTGGATCCACATGATAGGTGTCAGTATTTGGAGCATCATTTTTAGTTGGTTATTGGGTTTCGATATCTTCCGCGTGGATTTCACATGAGCACTTGGACATGGGACCCCAATTTACAATGGCGGTTGGACTACTTCGGCATGGTGGCTTTCATTTCTCAATGGGACCTTGGTTCTCTAGTCTACTTCAGCATTGTAGTCCACACTTATCCATGGGACCCTCGTATATGGTTGTACACCAAATGTTGAGGACAATGCTTTCATAAGGGGGATGGAATATTAGGTAGCTAGAGAGGTAGTGGGGATCCGGAGGGACCATAGTGGAGGTGATTCAATATAAGGTGGACTAGGTCCACTATAGTATTAAATAAGGCCCATTATGGTAGTTAGTTAGATATAATAAATGTAAGAGGATTTATGCTTCTAGAAGGTTCCTCCTCTAGAATGTTCTTAGGTGGTTGGTAGCACTATATAAAGGGGTTCATGTAATCTAATGAGATAGAATATAATTATTGTATTTGGAGTGGTATCTCAATAGGAGGATGCCCCCTCGAAGAGGCAAGTGAATGGGAGAGGATCCCTTCCATAATATGATCCATTGTATGGTGTTTCCCTACCTCAAGGGTTTTATTATAATAAAAGTGTGGTTTTTCTATATTGCTTTGTGGATCTATTGTGTATTTAGTATTTTTGTTGATTATATTTGTAGATTTACTTAGCTTCTTAACAATTTACCCACCAAGGGAAATGACCTCACTAAATCCTTCCAAACCACTAAAGTTCCACTATGAAATTTAACTTATTTTCTT
Source organism: Picea glauca (assembly GCA_000966675.3). Classification (NCBI taxonomy): domain Eukaryota; kingdom Viridiplantae; phylum Streptophyta; class Pinopsida; order Pinales; family Pinaceae; genus Picea; species Picea glauca. The sequence goes on from JZKD02S1728144.1 coordinate 67,110, forward strand.
ATCTAGTCCCCAGATATTTCAAGAGCTATATATTTCACCATCAACACCTTTCCCTGTCCTCATTGCCTAACCCCATAGTCCTTCATGATGTATCAATTTCTAAAAAACAATTGTTGCAAGGTATTGACTAAATAGGTGAACATTTTTTAGGCCCCTTCCACCATCCTCTTTTGGATTTTTTAGTTTCTTCCATCTAAGTAACAAAATCCCTTCCTTTCCTTTTTCCTTGTCCATAAGAAAATGAATCATTTTCTTCTAATCCTTTACAAATTTCCTTTCAAGATATATACTAAGGATAATCAATATATTGGAATCCCCTTTAAAACAAGTTTCATTAAAATCAATCAACCACCTCTAGAAAACTATCTATAACTCCAATTTGATACTCTCTTCTCAATTTTATCATACAACTAGTTCCAATTAATTAGTTTATAATCATTTGGCTTCAAATTGAAACCGAAGTATTTTAGGCCATTATAAAATGGAATAGGTGTGAAAGGAAGGATTTGAGCAATCTACCTCTCTAATTAATCCTCCAATCTATTGAAGATTATTGAAGATATCATTTTCTATAAATTTGCAATAAAGATCAAGATTTTTTAAATTTTTATGGCTTCGTTGCTTATTCTTAAACCAAACATCATTACACTGTACACTAAAAATAAATGAGATAAGGACATATCTCTTCCCATCCCAATACCTTTGATCTCATCTTCTCTTTTGGTCAATGTTATCATTTTTTTCAAACCCTCTGCTACCAACAAAAATAAGAAAGGGGACATTAGACACCCTTGTCTAAGACCTCTTGATGCAAAAAACAATTTTGAGGGGGTGCCATTTATCAAGATTGCAAAGGAAGCTAAGTTCAAGCAACTCAATATCCAATTTACAACCAAATTGCTCATCCCTATCTATATTATTAACATCCTCAGATATAACCAACACACTTTATCATATGTTTTTTCCAAGTCGATCTTATTGATCAGAAATGGAATTTTTTTAACTTTTATTGAATGCATTCCCTCCTAATTTGTTCCCATTGCATCATGGATCTACCTATTTATGAGGAAATTGAATTGTTCTTTAGATAAAATAAACCGAAACCAAAGAAAAAAAAAAAAAACAAAACAAAACAAAACTTGAGAAAAAATGTTTTTCAATATTTTATCAATAATCTTTGAAATTATTTTATAGATAGAACTATACAAGGAAATTGGCCTGAAATCATCAAATGTCTCAAAGGCATTCTTTTTAGGGATCATTGCAATAAGGTTTCATTTAATTCCCCCAACACCTTTCGAGATACCTTGGATTCCTCTTCTACCCTTAATAGATCTTCCTCAAGAAAATCGTAAAAACCACAATAAAATTCAACTATCCATCCATCGAACCCCAAGATTTTTTCTTTCTTGAAGGAAAATAGAATTGATTTAAGTTACCTTTTAGTAACCTACATTCCCAATTCCTTATTTTGTTCTTCTTCGATCATTCTTGGAAATAAAGAAGCCACTTTTAATATTTCTACTATATTGGCCCTCGATGGTTCCTAAAACATAGATTTGAAGTGATTTATGCCTTCTTCTGCCAATTATGAGAACTTACTAGCCATAGTTGTCTCTTTCTTTCTTATCTCTTAGATAATATTTATATTCTTTCGATGTTTGGTGTAGTTTTGGAAGAATTTTGTGTTTTTGTCACCTTCAACTACCCAAACAGCTCTACTTTTCAACCTCCACTCTATATCCCCCTTCTCTGGGAGCTTCTTTTTATCATTTCTAGACTTTTTAGTTCCAAAATTTCTTCTTCAGTAAAGAAACCCTTATCATTTTTCTCAAGCATATCTATGATTTGATCCTCTATTATATTAACTCTTTAATTAGATTTCTCTTCATTTTTTCTTTACCCATTATGTTGTACTACTTTCTTTACTTTCTTCAAATTTACAACAAATTGGAACATATTTATTCTCCTATGTTTGGGACATTCTTCCTCCAATTTTATACACTAGTTATTTAAATGTTTCTTCTTCTAACCAAGAATGACAGTACTTGAAGGGTACAAGTGTCTTATGATTTTCATTTTCTATTTAGATGAGGATAAGAAAATGGTTTGAAGATCCACCCTCCCCTACCCATGATTTCAATCTTTTTTATTCATGCATGAATTCTCTCTACTACCAAAAACCTATATAATCTCATAGGAACCCCCTCCATTCCACTTCTAATATTCTTCCAAGTAAGGATAATCTAAATTGGTTCGACATTACAAACACCCAAATCCTTAAACATTTGCAAAAAAAAATCTGCTAAGAGATCATGTCCAATACTTTCCCCTCACAACTCCCCTAGTTTCATTGTTATATTTAGGTCACCTCTTATTATAATATTGTCTGACTCAGTCCATCCTTGGCTATTGATATTTTCCTAATAGGATTTCCTTTCTTCATAAGGGTCGTATATGTTGATTGTATTATACACCTTCCCCATTTCTTTAGACCTTAGTTTAGTATGTAAGATGGCATTTATAAAAGATGAAGATATGAGTTCAAAGGAATCCTTCCAACCATTGTTTAAACCACTTGATTTATCCATTGAGTTTAAATTACTAAATGACCAATCTTTTAAACAAGAGGTCAAAATAGAGACAACTTTGTTCCCCTCACATATTGTCTCTTGTAATAAAACAATGTCCAACTTGTATTTGATGAATAGTCTTTTTATGGCTAGATTTTTATGGGAATCCCCTACCCCTATCACATTAAGATATGGGATGATCATGGATGGACCTTGTCTAAGGCCATCCCCACTCAAAGGGTCCATTTTATAGTCATTTGTTTGCCTTCTTTAATTTCTAATTTTTTGGTTATATGTTTTTCTATGGACATAAAGGAATTCCTCCCTACATTTGAAGGGATTACAAGATCGAGAGCTCGAAATCCATCAATACCATTCTAGTTAGATTAATATGGATCTTTCTTAGGCCTGAGATTATATCTTGATTGGTATTATCTCTCTTTTTTATTTAAACTTCCTCTTTCCACCTATGATCCTTTGTCTTGCGGGAGGTTCCTAGATCCCTAAGGATTTCAAATAGGGGAATATGTCTTAGGGTTATCTCATAAATCTTCTAAGGTTGGATGCAATGAAACCCCCCTTACCCTTTTCAAACCCTTAGAATTAAGAAAATAATTTTCTAAAGGAAATTTTGTTTCTTTTTCCAATTTTGGATAAGTTAAGGGATTTGGGCTTGGTGAACGCATCCCTTTTTTTAAGCTCATTATTGAAGAATATTATGTTATTGTTTCTTCTAACTTCTCTATGGCTTGTGACTTGGCGAAGTAGTATTAGAAACCTCTTCTTGGCCTAACTCTTTTATTTTTGGATATGATTCTATTTAGTTATTTGTTTCATGGGCCATAAATGCAGTGGACTCCTCTTTTCCTTCCTCATTGACCATTTTACATGTTGATTTTGCTTCCTCTTACAAAACCTACCCTTTTTATTCTATATCTACCTTTTGTCATTTTTGGGATAATATTCCCAAACATGACCATCCTCATGACACCTTAAACATATACAAGGAAACTTCCAATAATCCAATTTTCGGATGAAATTCTAGGTCCCCCATTATATTTCTATTTCATCCAGTTGTAAGATTCCCAATAAAATCTTAGCTATAAATCAACTTATTTCCTTAGGGGGATTTCACCAAACACTTTGATGGTGGTACCAAATACACTTACCAATTTATCTCCCTTTGCTATGCCAACTTCTTAGAGGGTTTCTGATGTGTTTAGAGTGTCAGATAATTGTGATTATACCTCCTTATGTCTTCCCATGTGTTGGTTGTTATGATTATAGGGTGACTGTCATGTTTAGTGCATCATGTTTCATTGCATCATTTCTACAAGTAGTTGGTATGAAAATTGTTGTATCTTGCATTTGATTGTTTGACTTATTTAAATGTCTACAACAACATGGAGCATCAAAGAAATACCAACAATAAACATATGTAATAATTCCCAAGAATAACTCATAAAAGAAAACAAGATTACCTCTAAAATCCCTTACTTATTTAGTATTATAAAGAAGACGCCAAGGGATGTTTCCAATCTGATACAAGAATTTTACAACAGTTATAATAGGTTGTAATGGACCAAATATCATTGGAGATATGTTGTTGTTGGTATTCCACAATATGCCCACAAGATAGTTTCTTTAATAGAGGGAATATCACATGAGAATGATGGTCCAAGTATCAAGAGGTGCGCCCACTGTCTCATTCCAGATCTGAAGTAACTAGGTTGCAGCTTACATATGGAATACCATAACCCCAAACCCAATGCTAAACTATAACAAAAATCCTCCATAATATAACTTAGAACAGTAGTTGCCCAACTAGTAAGGATTTCTTTGACAGTAACAACCACATATGAGAAAAATGTGTCCTCAAGTTTAGCACAAACATGGTTGTAATATATGCACTAGATCTGTAGATGATCAAGCTCGGTCCTCCTTAGTAATTGGCTCCAGCAGACAGAATTGTCTCCTTTTAGATCAAGTTCCTTCTAACATGAATAAATCACCCAATCATTAGAAGAATAATCCCAGCAAGGAGAATGGTGATTTCTCTTCTATATGGCTCGACCTACAAGGAATAAATCGCTCAATATGCATCTATAATACTCCCAGCAGAAGAATAGTCAGTACCACACTTAAAATAATGAATAATGGTGTTCCCAACAAAGAAATATATGTTCCCAATCAAGGAAATTTTTCCTACCTCAAAGATTGATTTGCCCAGCCTTCATTATCCTCATCACAAGGGGAAATAACTTGCCCTTGGCATGCAATTTGACAAACCCAGGAGATGTTTTTGATGAAGCTCCTGAATCTATGCAACTAAATAAAATCTGAATGTAATCACTGAAGAACAAATGAAGTTTTTGAGATGAAACTTCCTCAAGAATGAGATGGGGTTTTCATCCCACTCACCAAAATACCCAAGGGTTTTTGTCCTAGGGATTTTTTGAACCTGTGGAGAAATCTCTCCAAACTTCTCACAAAGTGCACAAAATTCTGTACCTCAAATGACTTGCTCCTTTCACCTTATAAAGGCTCCATGGATCTTTCTGGAGAGATTCTTCTCAATGCTTCTAAAGGGCACTTTATCTTAATAAAGTGACTTTATAATGTTATCTTTTATTTGAGTCACTTAAAATTAAATAACAATTAATTAAATATTAGTTGCCAAATTAAATTAGACAACTTAATAAAATAATTAAATAAATATTTAATTTTTTCTAGGCTCGCCAAAAATGGGACATGACACCAATAGCCCCTCCCTTAGCTCTAATTCAACTAGGATTTTGACACGTTTATTATTAATTTTGGATGTAAATTATGAATTATAGTCTATGAAGTTGCCTAGCCTTTCCCCAATATTCTTTAGAATTATATTGTTCCAGAGCTCCATAGGCAAACCTGGGAGAATAACCCATACTATATGTCTAAAAGAAGATTCAATAAACCTAGCTTCCAATTCTTTAGGAAAAGGATGGATGGCCTCCAATATCACTCCCTAGCCATAATTTTCTCTACATCATCAGTTGATTTAAATTTGAATAAAATCCATCCATGAACCATTATATGAAATTATGGCATATGTCGAAGGACACCCTTCTAATTTTTCTCCACCCACCCTACTAATGATTCCTTCTTGATAGATTTACCCATGAACCTACCAATTAAATATCTCTCTCGCAAAGCTTCAAATTCCTCCATACCCATATCTTCACCCAACACCATATTAATCCTCTCCTTGCATAAATAGATACATTTTTTTCTTTCCCTTGAAATTCGAGCTTCCTTTCTTCCCACTTGATCTATTACCAACTACCATTCTTCCCACTAGTTTTGGTAAGGTTATGTTAGGATTCGATCCTAACCCCTCTTCATGGGTCATTAATTAGTAGGATATGTTTTCTATGTAATAAAGGTCGACATTAGTTAATAAGGCATATTAAATAAAGGATAATAGTTCAATGTAAGAAAACCTAATAGAAGCTTCCACTTCTAGAAATATCTTCCTCTAGAAGTTTCCTTAGAAGGTAGAGTTAGTATAAATAAGAGTAGGAGGTATTGGATATTTTTGTCTTGGAGATTATTGTAATAGAGCTCTGCTTTGTTGGAGGTTGCCCCCTCAAAGAGGAAAGTAAACATTTCTATCTTTAATAAAGGTGATATTTCTGGTGTTATTCTGGTATTGTCCTATCTATAATCTCGTTGTTCCATTATTTCTTGCTAAATATTTATGTTCTGCGTAATATAATTTATCTAGTATATTGCAAGTGGTATCAGAGCTCTTTGTTGGGCAGAACTTGTGGGGTAAATATTTTTAGGGTGGAGACATATTCTGACGTCTTTAAGCTACAGATATATTTTGTTCCACGCATAAACCCGTGGTTGTGGAATCTCAAACGCACGACTTACAAGTGGTACATAATCGCACATTGTTGGCCACCCTTGTAACCCCTATTGGTACCCCTTCGAGTGGTAGTACATTTGATAGCACCGGTATATAGATCAACCTAGATATCTTGAAGCCCTCCATAGATAAATCAATCAGCCACTTGATTGTTATAGTGTTACCGAGAACAACACTCGAGAAGATATTCTCTAGTACCTAGGTAATCAGGTAGTACAACTAAGGGTACGGTATAACCTCCTTAGTTGATACCCTGAGATATTGGGTCGAGTACTACTGTTTTACCCCACACGTATATAAGAGAGCTATAGCATAGGGAAAACCCTTGCTTGTAGATACCCTACAAACCCCAACCCTGGGGACGAAAACAATTGATCTATTACAATGTAACTTTGCCCCTGCTAAATTTTTTGCTACAAAAAAACTCCCTACTGACATTTTTTATTTTTGAGAATTTGGGAATTCCACCACTTCAGAAGTATTTAGGTCAGAGTATAACTTCGCGTGAGTAAAAAAAAGAAGTCTAGGGCCTAACTGCACCCATATGTGTGACTTAGTCCATTGGATTCCTCTCTTCATTCTGATTGCAGTGGTACCCTTCACTTTTAATACTTTTTTTTCACGTGAACCTAACCCTTTCCAGGACACCCTTATTTGCAATCTATCCCATTGAAATCCTCTATTTGTACTGATCACATTGGTACCTATCATTTTTTGTGGCCTATATTTTCTGTCCCGACCCCTTATATACTACCTAAGCTGCCCTGATGCCAACCACGAGCTCTCAGAGCCAAGAAGACTGGGAGTCTAAGGTGGTCAGACTAGAACAACAATTGTCCTTCATCAACACACAAGTCCAAGTTTCTATAAGCACAACAATATAAGAATCCATCCACACATCCATGTAGTATATATTCAAGGGTAAGAATGTTGATCCCAATTCAGAGGACCCTCAAGCCTCCCATTATGAGCTTAATCATTCATCCCACTCCCCTTGGGGTTCTCCACACTCTTGGAATAAGGTGCCCAAAATTGACATGCATAAATTTTATGGATCCAACCTAGCAGGGTGGGTTTCTCAAATGGAAAAATACTTCTCCCTTCATTATATTCAGGATGATGATACCAAACTCCATGTAGGGGTTTTTTACTTGGATCAATAACATTGGCAGTGGTGGCAGTGGCATAAGAAATGTTATCTAGGACTACCCACTTGGAACATGTTCACTAAAGCAGTTTGTGCCCATTTTGATAGGGAAACACATTTTTTGGGAAGGCTCACTAAGCTATGCCAAGAAAGATCAGTCTCAGACTTCATCACGACATTTGAACAATTGGATATCTAAACCGAGGGCTTATCTGATGAATTTTACCTTGAATGTTTTATCACTGACTTAAAGGAATCCATCAAGGCTCATGTGAGCATGCATCATCCTACTACCTGGTTGCATGCATGCCAATTAGCATTGGAAGAAGAGACCATCCTTCAGGCTCCAACCCTGGAGGCTACATTCCCCAACCATCCTTGCCCATGGCTGACCCAACTCTGACATAAACCTTAATGGTCCAAAATGTCTCTCCAGCAGAAATGGTGGAGTGTCGTAAGCAAGGACTTTCCTATTACTATGATGAAAAGTACTCACTAGGACATAAATGTAGGGAACAAAAGTTCTTCTAGATTGATGCATTAGCTTCATATTCCTATGCAGACATACCATCAGATGAGACTCCTAACCCATAGGATGCTCAACCAAGTGTTCACATCGAAGATTCTGTTGAAATCCCTGTGGAACCAGAGGAACCTGTCATATCACTTCATTCCCTTTCAGGTATTTCAGCCCCACATACATTGAAGACCAAGGGATAGATCAAACATAAGCCGGTTGTGGTGTTGATTTATAGTGGTAGCACCCATAATTTTATTCACCACAAGCTTGCTGAGAAGATCCATTGTTTTGTTCGCCCTATTTCTAATTTTCAAATCCTCATCGTTAATGGGGGTACAATGAAGTGTGGGGGGCACTATGAGAATGTAAAACTCCAAATGGGGGATTATCATATGAAAACCCACATGATCTCTATTTCCATGGGGGGATTTGATATTGTATTGGGCATGGAATGGCTTCGCACTCTCAGACCAATCATAATGTATTGTCAAGAATTATATATGAGATTCACCCAAGAGGCTCACAACTATACCCTCCAAGGTCTCCAAGCGGGCTCCCATGAAATCATTAGCTCTCACGGGATGGAAAAAATGTTGAAGAAAGGCCACCATGGTGTGATTGCTCAATTTCATGCCATCCAAGTCATTGATCAGGCCTCTCTGGTAGTTCCTCCTAGCCTTCAACTAATCTTGGACAAGTACCCCAAGGTCTTTGAGGTTCCCACTGACTTACCTCCCTCTAGGGGTGAGCATGATCATAACATCCATCTCCTTCCAGACAATCAACCACCCAATGTACGTCCCTATAGGTATCCATTTTCTCAAAAAAATGAAATAGAAAATATGGTACAAGAATTACTGGAAGCGGGGGTAATTCTCCCTAGTACCAGCCCATATTATTCCCCCATGGTGATGGTCTTAAAGAAAGAAGGCACTTGGCACATGTGTCTTGATTTGCGTGCCCTAAATAAATTGACCATCAACGATAAGTTTCCCATTCCTACCATTGATGATCTGTTGGATGAACTCTAGGGTGCCTGTGCCTTCACCAAATTAGACCTTCCCTCTAACTATCACTAGATTTGGATGAAGGAGGCAGACATTCTGAAGACTGCTTTCAGAACTCATGAAGGACATTATGAATTCTTGGTCATGCCTTTTTTCCTTTGCAATGCCCCATCCACCTTCCAAAGTCTCATGAATAAAATATTGAAACCTTACCTTCAGAAGTTTGTCCTGGTTTTCTTTGATGGCATTCACATTTATAGCTGCACTTGGGATATCCACCTTCTCCATGTGGACAAAGTCCTTCAATTGCTATAGGAACACCAATTGTTTTTCAAAAAGACCAAATTTTCCCGTGGAGCCAACGAAGTGTAATACTTGGGACACATTGTGGGTCAAGACGGGGTAAAAGTGGACCCCAAAAAAATACAAGCTATGCAGTCGTGGCCATGACCCATGACCTTAAATCTCCTAAGGGGTTTCCTCTGTCTCATAGGATATTACAATAAATTTGTACACCATTATGGAAAAATTGCTAATCCTTTAATCAACATTCTTAAGAAAAATGCATTTCATGGACACATGTTGACGAGTAAGCCTTCGTAGATTTAAAGCAGGCCATGTGCACTCCTACTGTCCTTGCAACTCTTGACTTCAAAAAAACCTTTGTGGTGGAATCAGATGCTTTTAGCACTGGTATAGATGTAGTGCTCACACAATATGGTCGACCTCTAGCCTTTACTTGCCTCTCCAAGTATGCTCATTTTTGTGCATTACCCCACCCTTTCACACCGGCACTAGTAGCACAAATTTTCCTTGATCATATTTTCAAGTTACATGGAATGCCCACCTCTATTGTATTTGATCACAGTCCAACTTTCACCAACACATTTTGGCAAGATTTGTTTAAATTGCAGGGCACCCCACTGAACATGATCACTTCCTATCACCCCCAATTTGACAGCCAAACAAACGTGGTCAACAAATGTTTCGAAACCTACTTACGGTGTTTTGCTTCAAACAAACAACATCAGTGGGCGCAATGGCTCCCCTTGGCTGAATGGTGGTACAATACTTCATATCATACGACCAATAAAATGACCCCCCATATGAAGCAGTGTAGGGCCAACGACCACCTATCGTCACTGTAGGAATACTGAGAGGGGGGGTGAATCAGTATTACCCCTTTTTCATAATTAGCAATTTATTTTTATACTTTATTGATTACCACAATAAGTCAACAATGAATTGTATGCAAAATCAATTATATAAATATATTTAATAGAAATTACAAGGATTTTTATGTAGAACAGTGAAGGACATCAATCCTTTTTTGAGCACCAACTCTAGGAGACACAGATACCCTTCTTCAGGGTACCAACCCTAGGAAGCACCAACTCCCTCGTATTTAGGGTACCAAACCTATAAATCACCAACTTCCTCATATTTAGGGCACCAACCCTAGGAAGCATTGACTCCCTTAATTTACACTTAAAGGATATGAATCCTTCCATGTTCCTCCCTTCCACCCTCACTGCACAAATATCTTCATCTTTCCTTCTTGGAATCTTCTTCTGCTTTTGATCTTCTTATCTATACTATAGAGACACTTTCTTCTCACCACTCTTTCTCGTTTATATACTCTTCCAACTGGTCTGACCTATGAAACATTGTGTCCCTTTGTTTGGATCATCACACCTCTTCATTTTAAATTTAACAGTAATCACTATTATTATTCAAACATTTATTGTAAATTATTTTAACTTTAGTGAGAGGGATTTTTCCTAAATCGATCACATGTATGGATCGATTTCTTTTTAACTCGATTCTATGTCTCTACAAATATTGCAGAAATCAAGTTTTGCAGAGGCTCTTCCTTCAAACCATTCTTTTTCAAAATGACCATGGGCTCGTTACTGTGGACCTAATCTCCATTTTGTGTTTCCTTCATTATTATTCATATAATATTGTGACAGGATTAATTCATTATCATACATACATATATATATAGATAGATAGATAGATAGAGAGAGAGAGAG
>JZKD02S1728155.1:8691-20856 GCA_000966675.3 Picea glauca
TTGAGGAAAGATACATGGAACACGTTATGAATCTTTCTCCCCTCTGGAAGCTCTAACTCATAAGAAAACTCGCCTACTTGACACATGATCCTGTAAGGGCCATAAAATCTGGGCTTGAGCTTCTCGGCCCCACTCTTCTTCAGAGATGGATGTTTGTAAGGTTGGAGTCTCAAGAAAACCAAATCCCCAACCTCAAAGATGTTCTCTATCTTGTACCTGTCTGCACTCATATTTTGTCGGTTCTATGTCGTCTGCAGGTTCTCTTTCAGTAACTTGAGAATCTCCTGACTCTCTCTAATCCAATCCTTGGCCTTAGGAGCTCTTCCATCCCCGAAATCCAAGTCTACCAAAGTGGGAGCATCATATCCGTACAATGCTCAGAAGGGCATCATACCAATGGACATGTGGAAAGTGGTGTTGTAGCAATGCTCTCTTAGATGTAGCCACTTTACCCATGTTCTCTGTTGTCCACCTACATAGTTCCTCAAATATCCTTCAACCCACTTGTTGACAATCTCGGTCTGCCCATATGTCTTAGGGTGATAGATGGTGTTGGGTGTCATCTCTGTCCCCACCAACCGAAAAAACTCTCTCCAAAATGTCCCCATGAACCGACTATCCCTGTCACTGATGATGTTCCTAGGCAACCCATGAAGTCTGAAGACCTCCCTGAAGAATAGCTCGGCTACCTCAACTGCATTGTACTATTTTGTTATGGAATAGAAGTGAGAAAACTTGGTCAATTTGTCGACCACTACATAGATACATTCCTTACCCTGGACCTTGGGTAGGCCTGTGATGAAGTCCATCGATATACTCTCCCATTTCTATTCTGGAATGGAGAGTAGCTGAAGTAGCCCTGCTGGAAGAGCATGCTCTGACTTGTTTTGATGGAAAGTCACACACCCACTGATGTGTCTCATAATGTCCTATTTGTGGCCCTTCCATGAGAACCTCTCCCTGATTTGTGTATAGGTTTTGAAAAACCCCTGATGGCCTTCTAATGGTGAATCATGAACTGTTGTGAGGATCTTCTTCTTGAGCCCCAAATCTGGCACCAAGTAGACTCTATCCTTGTAGAATATGAAATCATCAATGACCCTATACCTTTCATCCTGTATCTGTCCATCCATCACCTCAAAAGAGAATTTGTTCTTGGAATATTCCACTAAGAAGTGGGATTTCCAATCTGCTGAAATCTCCATCAAAGAACAGGTCGCAGGTCTCCTCAATAGTGCATCAGCCATAATTTTCTTCTTCCCCTTGATATACTCTATGTCGAAGTCGAATGCCTATACCTTCATCACCCATTTCTGTTGGAACTCACTGAGGTCCTTCTGCTCAAGGAAATACTTCAAGCTATTGTGATTTGTCTTGACCACGAATTTTCTGCCCACCAAATATTTTCCGAATTTGGTCAAGGCATGCATGATTGCCAACATCTCCTTGTCATAAATGGAGTACAACCTCTCGAGATGACTGAGCTTCCTGCTCTTGAATACAATGGGGTGTCCTCCCTGCATCAAAAATTCCTTGATACCCTCACCGGATGCGTCACACTCTAGTACAAATGGCAAGGTGAAGTATGGTAATGCAAACACTGGACAAGTGCTCATGACTTCATGTGATCAAAGGATTTTCGTGATTCCTCGGTCCAGATGAAAGCCCCATGCTTGGTAAGATCTGTCAGCAGTGCTCCAAGCTAAGAAAAACCCTGGACGAACCGCTTGTAATAGTTGCACATCATGAAGAAACTCCTCAACTTTGTTACGTTCTTAGGCGTTGGCCAGTCCAGAATGGCCCTGATCTTTTCTTGGTGCACCTGTACCTCCTGCGTAGTGATGATATGGCATAAGTAAAGTAGGTATGTCACACCGAACTCACACTTGGACTCTTTGGCATATAATGATTGTGCCTTCATGATGCTCAATACATCATCCAAGTGCCTCATATGCTCCTGCCATGTCTTGTTGTAGACCAAGATGTCATCGAAAAAAACCAAGATAGATTTCCTCAACTGATCCCTGAATATGTGGTTCATGCAAGAATGGAACGTAGTGGGTGCATTGGTTAGCCCAAATGGAATAAACAGGAACTCGAAATGTCCAAAGTGACATTGAAATGTCGTCTTCTCTATGTCATACTCTCGGATATTGATCTGGTGATACCAAGAGCATAGATCAATCTTTGAGAAGAAAACTGCCCCATGCAGTTCATCCATCAACTTGTCAATGTGTGGGATAGGATATCGGTTCTTGATGGTTTTCTTGTTCAAGGCTTGGTAATCAATGCACATCCTCATGGTGTCATCCTTCTTTAGAACTAAGACAATTGAAGAAGCGAATGGATTGTTGCTCGGTCTGATGTGTCCCATCACTAGCAATTCCTTGATTGCCTTCTCTATCTCATCCTTGAACCTCCTAGGATGACGATATGGGGGGGGGTGATCATCGGTTTGGCCCCCTCTTCCAACTCAATGGTGTGCTCAAACCCCCTGTCAGGTGGTCTCCCGAGTGGAATCGAATCAAAAAACTATTGATGTCGTCCCAAAAAATTATTGATCTCTGTATGATACTGTTGTCAACCCTCTGAATCCTTCCGCATAGTGATCAAACACTCAATGGCATATGCTACCTCCCCGTGTCTGAATAACCTCTCTATCCTCTTGGCTAAAACTATCTTGGGTGCTCCTGTTGACATACCTCTTAGAACAACCCTCTTCCCATCATGGTCTCTGAATCCCATCTCCAAGGTTTGGTAATAGGTGGTGATTTTTCCCAAGGTAATCATCCACTGGACTCCCAACACCACATCCATGTCAGATTGGTCAACCGCATAAAATGTGTCTCTCACTGTGTAGTTGCCTAAATTTACCTCCAAGTCTGGGACTTTTTCTAGACACTCTATTGTGTGGCCATCTGCTACTGCAACATCAAACCCCTCAAACTCCTCTATCTGAAGTGAACATCTCGATACTAGTGAAGCATCAATGAAGTTGTGGGTGGCCTCACCATCTATCAAGGAGATTTCCCATTGCCCCTGAATAGTCCCTCTGATCCGAAGGGTATCATACCTGGGAACACCATAAAGGGTCGCTATGACTCCTCCCTTTGCTATTTTCCTCCTGTTAGCCTGCTCAGGTGACTGTGGGACTACTAGAGGATGGGTTCTTGCCGGTGTCGGTGGTCTACGAGAAGGTTGATCCTTTGCCTTTGATGACTCCCCCTTTGAGCTAGTGGATCCATTGTCCTGCTCCTCCTCCTCACTGTCCACATTGTCTGTTTCCACCTCAATATAATGAATCTCTCCCTTTCCCATGCACATGTGGCTTGGGACCCAAGGGTCTCTGCAGTTGAAGCAAAGATTTTTCCTCATAAGCTCTCGCCTAGTCTCATCATCCAACTTCTCCTTGCCCTTCCATTCTCTTTGGAATGGCTTCCTGTCTCAATCCTTCTGGGGTACGAAGGGTTTGGAAAATGTTTTAGTCTTTGACACTGATTCTTTTAAATCTCGAGTGTGAAGGATGGCATCCTACAAGGTGGGAGCCCTGTATGCCTTCACCTATCCTCTCAAAGGCTCTGTGAGTCCCTCTATGAATAGCATGATCAGCCCGGTCTCTGATATATCTGTCACTACCACGACTACCAACTGAAACTCCATGATGAATGCATATGTTGTGTCAGTTTGTCTCAATTGGGATAGATCCCTGAAGTGGATCTCGGGATCCCTCCTGTCAAACCTATCCATGAGCCTCTCTGTGAACTCCCTATAGGAGGTGATGTGACAGTGACCCAATGTCACCAATCCATGATACCACCACTCGTTTGCCTCACCCTCTAAGTGTAAGGTCATGAAACTGATGGCCTTTGTCTCGGTCATATAATTGAGCTTGTAGTATGTGCCTAGATTCTGTACCCAAGCTCTGGCGATGCATTTGGATGATCCATCGAAAGAAGGTATGGTGAGTTTACCAACTTTTCGGATGAAATCCATGTTATTCCCCTGTTGTTGTTGCGGTCCTCCTCTCTGTGGATCTCTGGGGCGGTTCCTGAGCCTTAGTCCACGGTACTTGACTAGGGTCATGTCCTGATGGAAGTCACGACCCAATGTTGCGTACTCCCTCTGATACTCTACTATGTCCTCTACATGAGTTGGCAGCCTATGTGTTATCGGTGACTGTGCTTCCACCGGGGGTGCCATCTGAAAACTGGGAAACAAGGGTCTGGGAATCCTACTCACATAGGTGTATGTGCAAGTGGGTGACTGGGGTATACTGCCTACTCTTGAGTTTCCCTGTGCTGCATGTGGGGCTTGTGTGTCTGGGGTGCCCACTCTAGCCAATCTATCAACCACCTATGCCAAGGACTGAGACATGGTCCGTTGACTAGCTAAGATATCATTGATAACCTTCATGAAAGTTGTCTCTGTTTCCATGGGGGCCTTGTCGCTGCCCTCTGGTCGCTCATATCAGTCTCCTGGCATCCTCTCTGCCTTGTGCTCAGCCTCACACTCTGCCCTTCTATCTGCTTCTCTATGTGCCTCTTCATCTTCCTCTAAGCTAGGAGGAAAAGGAGGAAAGTCAGGCCTAGACCTTCTTTCCCTACACTTGTTGTAAGTGACGTATTCATCACCTACGTGTTCACGGCCCTCTGGGTCTTCTGCTGCACTCATCATCTTTAGTCACAAGATGACAAGACTAAATCTTTGATACCACTATAATGTTCCTGACTTGGCTAGTCTAGAAAACATTGCTAATGTGTGTGAAGGATTAATCGTTTACAACATATAAATGATCACACAAATAACAAATGCGACAAAGGACTGCAAAGTTTATATTATGATATCTCTACAGAGTACAAAGGTCGAATGCGGCTAAATAAAATGAATCACTCGGCTAGATCAAAAGACAAAGGATCTTAGCCGGAATAAAATAAGCAAACTAAATGATAATACCCGATAATAGATGAGCACTGCGGGATCAATGGATGAGCTGGAACTATGGCAGCTCGTACGATAACTGCTGGAAGTCTAGAAAGTTCGCCATGGAGGCTATACCTCTCAGAATGGCCTGGAAACTGTCCCAAATGGTGTGCCTTTCTCTAGCTCTCAGGCCTGGTAACTGATCAGCCCCTCTGCTGGTGGGTCTGGACCTCGGATGGATCCCCCTGGGGGAATGTGCCCCTCTCTTACTGGAAAAATGCACCCTAATTATTACACCATCGGAATCGGCTGAGAGGTATCTCAAAATGATCGCCTTGGTCTATTGGAAAATGGGTCCGAAGGGTTTCCCTAAATCTGACTTGATGCTCGCTCGGGAACCACAAATGTGTCCGCAAAAGTGTCGCACTTCGAAGTCTAGAAAAGGTACCCCAGATGATTCCTCCATTGGAATCTAACGAGTAATCAGGAAAAAGATGTGCCTTGCCTTCCTCTCAACTGGGTCGGAGGGGAATCTCTGAACTCCTCTCAGATGGGACAAGTCGATCCACTTAACCTCCTCAGGAGTTGCGCCCTCACCCTGGATAAGTGTGCCCTTGCTGCTGGACCCTGCGTAACTGTTGCTGAAGAACGATGAAAGACCTGTGTGATCTTCCCAGTGACTAGGGTGTGTCTCTCAACACCAAAATTAGCCAACTAGTGTCTTCCTCCTGGAATCCACTAAACTATCTCTCCTGAGATGTGCCTCTCTCCTCAATGACAATTCATAATCTTCATAATGATGAATTAGGTCGCTGACTCTTCTCTTATAGCTTTCCAAAACCCTAATTCACTGTTGAAACCCTAATTCATTGTTGAAACCCTAATTCACTGTTGACTTCTAATTTTAGCTCATCTATTCTATATTTAGATCATAATGACTTAAAAGCGTTTTTAACCATTTTTAGCTCAATGCCACTTTCTGAACATAACACCTTTGACTGGAGCGACCTCTAGTAACCCTATTTACCCCTTTTCTAGCCCTGGCTATAGTCTAATGGGGAAGGTTAGACCATTAAGCCTCCTCTCTGGAGCTACTATTTGGAAAGAGACATTACACCCTAGATGCCATCATCTTCTTAATGGTAAGTTTCTGTGCAAATAGAAGTAAACCCCAGAGCCCTATTATTTCATCCTTCATGTTATTACCCTGCCCTCCTGCAAAACAAGCTTTATATCCATGATGTTCCCTTAATTTGATGTAGATTCCAGCACCACATTTGTCGTTGACAACTGCTCCATCAAAAAAACCTATTGGTTTCTCCTCGAAATAAACTGGGTTTAGAATATACTCCACTTTTCCTCTTTCCATGTGCCTTTAAATTCTTTGATGTCAATAAGAATGTTGAAAATGATTATGATGTCCTCTTTTTTCTAATTATCAAAGAGAAACTTATTCCTGTATTTCCAAATTCTCCAACAAACCAAGAAAGGGATATATTTCAGATTTGGGTATTTGATAAGTTATCTTCAAGTGTAGTTTGTCTCCATGCATCTGGGATATTTAGTACATTTAAAATTTATTTCCAGATGTTTCTTGTAACTTCACATTGTATAAACAAATGGTTTGTTGTCTCATCATCTTGGAGGCATAAAGTGCAAACGACAGGACCAATGCCACCTCTATTCTTAAAAGTTTGCACCAGTGAGGATTTTGTCTTTTAAACATAACCATATAAAACATATTATCTTGCTTGGTATATTAACTTTCTAGATCGGTTTATACCACCATTTTAGGTCCCCGATATGTGAAGAAAGGGAAATACATTGATAAGCTAAAACTACAGTTACGGGTCCCACTGCCCTATTCCAAGACCACACTAGTTGATCATTTAATTGATTAAGAGAAATATTGTTGCTTTTCAAACCTGTAATATAATTATCCCATTCAATAAACAGTTCTCCAGATAAATTTAGTTGATTGGAGTTTAACCAAAGTTGAGAATTGTCGGGAGAGAGTTGTGTGGCAGCTTGTGCTAAGGAGTAAATACCTCTCTTATTGAGATGTTGGATGAGAGTTTATGATAGTTTGAAAGAAGAGTTATATCCAATGAAAGGGTCCTTCCCGAGAATGACATGTTTACCGTTCCCTATTTTCTAGGTTGTCCACTGTATTATGAGGTGGATCGAATTCAAGAAAGTTTTCCAGAAATTTGAGGCGTTTGGATACTTGAAATTGCCATTTTTTATCCAAGAAATCACATCAACACCTTTTAAATATTTTCCTTTGAGTATTTGACTCCAAAGGCTATTTCCATAAATCCCCCTCCAACAAGATTTAGCTGCTAAAGACTTGGCAAACCAACAAATATTCCTTATACCCCATCCCCCCAGAACTTTGGGAGATGCAACGGTTTTCCATTTGGATAGATGATAACTTCTTGTTTTATTTTCTCCTCTCCAAAGAAATTTTTCCATAAGTTGTTGTATTTTTTGAATGATGGAATTGGGCACCTTCGCTAAACTGAACCAGTACACTGGTATACTCTGTAGTACAACTTTTACTAACACCAGCCTTCCACCTAGAGAGAGCCACCATGAAGTCCAATTGTTTATTCTTTTGTCAACTTTTTCAATCAACCAATTCCAATCTTGTACTCTGTAACCATTTGGTTTTAAGCAAAAACCCAAGTATTTTATCCCTACTTTCATGTAAATAATCTTTGTTTAAGGCTAGAGTCAATATTATATGCTAAGAAAACTGACTTGTGGCAATTGACCTCCATACCTGAGGCTGTACAAAACAAAGTTAGAATAGAATTGAAGACCAACCATTCTTGATAATCCCCACACCCCAGGATTAATACATCATCTACAAAAAATAGATGTGTCACATAGATGGAAGGGGTAACTTTGATACCATGAAAAGACCCTTTTGCAACAACTGCCTTCAAAAGTCTACTAAGACATTCTACAACAAGTAGAAACATGAGCGAAGAGAGTGGACATCCTTATCAGAATGCACTATGATTGTTGAAGAAATTAGTAGGGGATCCGTTGATTAAAACAACCATATTAACATTGGATAAACAAGCCATAATCCATTGAGTAATCTCTAAACTTAATCCAATCTTGATAAGCAACAATCTGAGGAAATTCCAGCTTACCTTGTCATATGCTTTTTTCAAATCCAGTTTAAGAATAATAGTTTTGTATTTCTTTGTCTTGGCTAAGTGTAGGCATTCCTGTGCTATGCCAACAACATCGAAAATTAGGCGGTCCTTCAAGAAACCAAACTGTTCATGTGAAATACAGACTGACAACTTTGTTTTGATCCTTGTAGCAATGATTTTGGATATAACCTTATATACAAAGTTGCAGAGTGTGATTGGCTTGAAGTCATGGAAATTTCTTGGCTTATTGACTTTAGGGATAAGTGCAAAGAAAGTAGCATTAAGTGCTCCTGGAATAAACCCAGTCAGCCTAGATTCTTCTATGGCAGAGTGAAGATCCTTCCCCAAAATCTCATAAAATGATTGAAAGAGCTCTTGAATCCAGCGATCGGGGCCTGGGATTTTATCTTTGGGCATTTTGTAAATTGTATCTTTTACTTCTTCAATTGTGACAGCTTTCCCTATCTCTTCACAGTCAGACGAGCTAAAAAATTTAGGAAGTTGATCAAGTACTTTAAGCTGGCATCGAGTATCCTCATCCTCGATGGCTTGGTACTATGCTTTGAAGTGTTCAAATGAAATCTTTTTAATATCTCGCTCTGTTGTGTTGTAGGGAAAGTACCAAACTCATCTTTGATATCCCAAATAAAGTTTTGTATCCTCCGCATGTTGACATACTTATGAAAAAATTTAGTATTCTTATCACCACTGTTGAACCATATGGCTCTGCTTTGAGACGCTAGATCTTTTCTTCACATTCCAAAATCTTCTCATTTGAATTATCTCTTATTCTTAAAGAAACAAGTGAAATCAATTTTCATTTTACCACCTTTCCTTTAATTATGTGGTAGTTAGAATTTCTAAAATAAAGTAACTTCAACCCCGTACATTGTTATTTATATTTATGTATACTTCAAATCCTAATTGCACGTGAAAATTATGTCAAATAAGCATATCAACCAACACTTATTTGATAAATGTTAAAGTTTTTTTTAAGCGAATGTTCAGTTCTTTTTTAAAGTAGTTATTCAACCGTCAAAAAAAATTGTTTAATACATTTATGTATTAATTTTCATGGTAATGATCCTTGTAATGAACTTCAACATTTCTTTATCACAACAAATTTTTAACTTTTACAATAGAAATATCTAATATTTTTAGATCTTCACTCTGAAAAACCATTTGTGTATAGGAGATTTGGCCAATCATTTTAATATTTAAACATTATATTATCTTATATTTTAAGATAAGTATTAATGAGTTGCTTCATGTAATAATAAAAAAAAAACTATAAAATATTTAATGACTTGCTTCATGCAATAATATCAAATTTTTTTAATGAAATATTTAAATGTTATTTTAATAATAAGTTTTTGAGGATTATCATTCTAACACTTACATTATGCTTTGTAGGTTATTGAGGGTTATCATTCTAACAATTCCATTGTATTTTTAGGTATTGTTTATTAGTTCCATTGTATTTCTAGGTATTATTTATTAGTTGGTTTTATATTTGTATTTATTTTTTAGATAAATAATTAGTTGGTTAGTGTATTATCTTCAAGGTTTTATTTTAACTTTTAAAGTCACAAGTTCAATTGTATAGAGTTTTTTTATTGCACATCAATTCAAAAAGAGTTTAAAGAAAAAGATAAACAAAAATTCTTAATAATTATTGTTTTTTAAACATCATGTATTTTCTTTAATGTAGTATCTCTCTAACATCTTTCTCAACAATCATTGTTGTGAGTATTTCCAAGGATAACAAAATTGAGTAATTTGATTTTAACATTATTATAGTAATCATAATTTTAATGATGAAAATTATTCCTAAACACACTATCAATAATTAGTAATTTACCTTCTTTTTGTATACACACTACCCACAATTCTCATAACTTTTTAAATGGTACTAGCATACCTTTACATAATTCAACTAAAAAAATATAAAAAAAACACATTACCAATAATTAATAATGTATTTAATGAATATGACTTTCATAATACCACATTTTTATATAAAACAACATTCTCATAACTTTCTAAATGGAATTAGCATACCTTTACATATAGATTTGCTTTAAAAAAAAACTGAGAAAGTATATTTTATTTATTACATTTATTTTTTTAAATAAATCTATATTTTATTTAAAGAAAAAATAAAAATAATTAAAAACAAGTTTCATTCATTTAGTTAAAAAGATCACAATAATTAAAAAACAAGTTCCATCCATGATAGATTAATAGATTGAGATAGTTTGTATACGAGTCTTTTTTTATACTTTCCTTGTACACTTTGTTGTGATTATTATTTTGGAAGGATTGAAAATGTTGTTGCTCTGTAATTACTTATTTAATAAGAAAAATTTTAATGAATTTCATTTCTATATTGTTGTAAAAAAGTTTTATTAAAATAATTTATCATATTAAATTTTATAAGATGAGATGGATATAAAAGAAATTAAAATAAATATCATATCATTCATATTACGAATATAATATAATTTAATGTGAGAATTTAAATAAAAAGTGAGGATTATGATTAGATTTTTATTTTTTAAATATAAAATGTAAATTTATAAAAAAAAAAAAAGTAAATTTAGAATGAAGTTGTCATTGATACTATCTTTATTATTCTATTAGAATTTAGCATTCTCTTGATTTTTTTAGATAAGAGAAAATGAATAAAAACAAGAAGAACAAAACTCCATTTCCTAAAAGCTAGGTGTTTAATATGTCCCCATAGTCGTTTAGAGTGGGTTATGGAATTTTGCATGCCTCAATTTTTTATTAGGTAAAAGTTTTAGATCCTTTAGAATTTTCTTAAAAGTTTACATGTAGTTAGTTCCACATATATGAATAATAAGAGTTGTCTAGATATTATGGTGGTTAATAATATAGATCAACTTATAAGTAGCATACCTTTCCTTTACAAACTCCAATTAAAATCAAAATCTTTACATTGATAGAAAATTTTTAATTTATAAAACATGATTGTAATGTTTAAAACTTTATTTACAAAGTTTTGAAATTAAAAATTGTAATTTAATAATTCAAATGAGTTTGAAAACCCCAAATTACTAAAATAAAATTTCCCTTAGAATGAGTGTTACAACTTTTAACACCAATATTTTATCTAAAAAATATTAAAAAAAATAAAAAAATTTATATAATAATTTATTAGATTAGTACAACTTTTAACACAAATATTTTATATCTAAAAAATATTAGTGTCTTCAATAATAATTTCAGTGTCCTATTCGAAGATTGTAGTGATTTTTTTTATTTTATTTTTTATAATTATGAGCTCCAAAGTTCTGATTTGCATATAAACTACTTTTCCAAGAGCTCCATGCGTTGAAGAACGAAGAGAGCAAGATATATAATTGTGGATTCGAAAGGTACATATTTGAAATGATTTCTCCCCACGAGGATTGACTCTTGTGGCCATAAGATCATGACAATATAATTGTGGATTCGAAAGGTACATATTTGAAATGATTTCTCCCCACGAGGATTGACTCTTGTGGCCATAAGATCATGACAGCTGATGGCGTTTTCTTTGTCAACAGTGAATACAGACTCCAGAGTACTCTTATTTTTCAAAGATCCATGGAAGTTGAGCATTCTGTATTCACCCCGTCACACATTTTACATTTTAGTTAGGGCAATCTTCATCCATTTGCAGAACGCATCGTAAGCACTTCCCAGCTACAAACATCTCCATCGCTGCATTAATATCTGAGAACGCCATTCGCTGAGTTATATACTTGTCTAAATCAAATTCCTGCAATCAGTATCACTTTGATTTCTCAATTCATGTTCCAATGCATTCGATGAAAACGATAAAATTAAAGATGGTAGGGGATAACAGAAAAAAGAGAATTTACTTTGTTCATGTATTTATCTACCAGCTTGGGTATATCAGAAATCTTGAAACCTCCAAAGGCTACATATTTTAGCTTCCGGCCTTGGAGAATCTCCAAGGGATTGAAACTCAACTTCTTATCCATTTCATCTAAACCCAATATAATTGTTCTTCCCCATGCCTACAAAGCAAAGCACATACATGCCG
>JZKD02S1728155.1:31139-59463 GCA_000966675.3 Picea glauca
AAAGAAGGTGTTGCTGGAAAAGGTTGACACTTTGAAGAATGCTGCAGATTCATTGACAAAGTATGTGAGCACAGAAAAGTTCTCTTGGTGTAGAGTAACAATGGGCATTGCTGCCATGGATTGTTGACTATATAATCCCCTGGACCCCTGGATGCAAAGAAAACAAGAAGTGGGAGAATGTTGGGTATGTGTTATATTCTTTGCATGTGTGTGTGTGGGGGTGCGTTAGATACGACAACTGCGTCTTATGATCCCTTCACCTAGAGCTCTATCGTGTGAGATAGGCGCTTTCCTAGGGGGGTCCCAGGGGGGGGCAGGTATACCCCCCCCTGGTTATGCGTAGCATTTGGGGCAGCGCCCCGAATTTTTTTTTTGGGTGGTTTTTGCTATTTTTAGCGGATTTTGCTATTTTTAGCTGATTTGTAAATTAATCTCGGATTAAGGGATTAGGGTTTTGGTATCTATGGAATACCTAAAAACATTGTATATATTGTATGGAAAATGGTGAAATTCGATATAATGAAAATAAGAAATGTTTTTCCCGGTTGAGGGTTTCCGATAAAAATCTCTGTGTACTCGGTGTATGAGCCATTGATTAATTTTTGTATTGCTTAAGAATCTATATGCATTGCTTTACTTCACAGGTTTAAAACTTACACCTGAAACCTTGGAAGCGAAGTGGGGAAGCCAAGGGAATGTTGAGTAGAGAAGGGGCACACTTCCTTGGGTGTACCAAATGCGTGGGGAATGAGAGATTGTAGGCTAGTTGCAACAGTGGCACCTTGGAATGAAAAATTATGTGATTATCAAACCTTGGCTTGGAATTAGGAACCCTTTTTCCCTAGTGGAGTTAAGACCCAGCTCGGGGGTGACCTGTTGGTAAAATCTTATGAGAAACATAGTCTATGGCTAGGAGGAACGTTTGAGTTTTGCACACATTTGGTGACTTTTCATAAAAGATAAGTGTCTTTATGTGCTTGTCTCATTTATTGTGTGTTTAATTATCCATGTTTAATATGGGTTATATTCTTGTATGTTGTTGCATATAAGTAATTGTTATTATTATGTATTATGTTGCTTGCACATGTAAGTGTGGTGTTGATAGTCAATATTTGTAGTCATGCATGAGTATGCCAGTTGTTGTTAGTTTTCCTATTATGTTAACCTTATGATATTGGTTATGAGTCTCTGAGACGAAGTTAGAATGGTTGTGAACATAAGGAAATACTATGTGTGCACCAAAGGCTAGATTTACTTGTACGCACAAGGAAGCAGTCTGCGTGCACAAGGAGAACTAAATTGGTGTGTAACGCCAGAATGGTTGCGCGCGCAGTAGTGACCTTATATTCAGTATGGAATACACGCTTAATAAAACAATGTGCTCAGTATGCTTGGGTGCGCAATTACATTATGTTACTTTCGTTTCTTTAAGTTGTCTAATAAGAGGAAATCTTGTGTGGTGCGACTTAACTTGGGACTGAGTACGTTACTTCAAGTATTATTGCACAAACTTATGTTATAGAGTAGAATCTGCACACTGATTTTGGAGTAGCATTGCTCAGTAGTAGGCTGAGTAAGGTTACATTGTGGTATCAGAGTAGTTTGGTAATGGGGATGTTACATTTTTTGTATCAAAGCGTGATACCCAGCTAAGAGGATGGGTATGTTACAAATTGGTATTAGAGCGCGGTACCTAGGTGAGAGGCTGGGTATGTTACAAATTGGTATCAGAGCGCAATACCCAACTCAGAGGTTGGGTATGTTACAAATTGGTATCAGAGCGTGGTACCCAACTAGGAGGTTGGGTATGTTACAAATTGGTATCAGAATGTGGTACCCAACTAAGAGGCTAGGTATGTTACAAATTGACATCAGAGAGCATTACCCAACTAGGAGGATGGGTATGTTACAAATTGGCATCAGAGAATGTTACCCAGCTAGAAGGTTGGGTATGTTACAAATTCATATCAGAGCCACGGTTTCAACACTAAGCCTGCATGGGTCGAGTTTCTATTTAAGGAAAAAATTGGACTCATAAGTGATCAAATTTGAAATTATAGTGTGGCCATGGTGCACATAAAATAAGAGTACGCAAGTATGGGCACTAAATTTTGGACATTGCAGGATGCAACATTGGAACTGTGAAGTAAACAATGGTGCACAAGTGTGCGCTTTAAATTTTGGAGTTGTGCAGAGAAAAAATTGTGGTGCATGCACAATACTGACACTTGGTGTATATGTTAAATATTAACATCGTTCATTGATATGTGTTGAACACTAGTGTGCATGGGATTCATAAGAAAGGATTCTGACAAGATGGTGCCGATTTTTCATGAAGTTATCTCATGAATTTGTCTAACAAAACTTATTGCCTGCACATTTTGCAGAATTATCAGTGATTAGAGCAGGATAGAATCAACGCAGAAATTCAAGAAGCATGGAAGAATCATAGATAACTTTTAGCCGTGATGATGAATTTAGAGATCTGTTTGTCGGTTTGGGTGTTGATGATACACAATCCAAGGAAGAGTGCATTAACTTAGTAGAAAGCATAAAGGTACTTAAAAAATATGTCAAAATCTATAAAGTTGATAATGAAAAGCTTATGAAAGCCAAGGAGCAGAAAGATTACTTCAATATCAAGTTGATGAAAAACTTAGATATAATAGAAAATAAAATGGATAAGGAGACCGAGACAAGTAGCTCAAGAAGTCACGGGTCTCATGATGAGAAGAGAAGAGGAACAAGACGTGTTGATAGTCATCATCCTCACTCCCCAAAGCATTCATTTAGGAAAGTGAACAGTATCTCAAGTCCATCTCCTGTCAGAAAGCATAAGAGAAGGACTAGGGTGGATGAGCTAGAGGGAAAAATAAATAATATTAAGCCTCCTACCTTTGAAGGTGAGCACAAGAAGGATGAATATGTAGAGACTTGTCTATTGGATATGAAGAAGTACTTCTAGTTGCATAACTATTCTGCGCGGGTAGAAGGGAGAATTTCCATCTATTAGCTAAAAGAAAAAGAATCAATGTGGTGGGATCATTTTGTACATGTGCAACACATTGTTGAGAAGAAGGTTACTTGTAGGGAGTTCAAGAGGTATTTTCAAAAGAAATACTTAATCAAGAGGTACTATGAAAAGAAGATGAAGAAGTTCTTTGAACTCAAGCTTAGGAGTATGACAATATATGAGTATGAAAGAAGATTCTTAGTGCTGCTGAAATATGCTGCATTCATCAAGGATGATAAAGTTAAAATTCATAGGCACTTGAGGGGGTTTCCCTCATTCATCAGTGACAAGATATAATATGATGACCCCAAAACATTGGAGGAAAATATAAGGCATGCTAAATGTATTTATGATCAACAAAAGGGGAAGACCAACTTTTCAAAAGGCTTGGGAAGACAAGATGAAAAACAAGATGAAATAGAGGAAGAAGGGGACTAAGCCACCATCCTTCAGAAATACTGTGCAAAGACAACCAACTCTCAAGGAGCCCGAAATGACAGAGACAATGGGGAAAAAACCAAGGCGACAACCTATTCAATGTTGGAGTTGTGGTGGAGATCATATGCGCAAAGATTGCCCTCAAAGAACTGAAAAAATGAGGATTGCGCACAGTGTACAACAAGTTGAAACAATTGAAGACATGGGCAGAAATGTACCTAGGATTTACACATCCATGGATAACAAACAAACTGAGTTTTGGTTGCACATGATTGAAGTGGAAGGTAAGATTAATGACCAAGCCATTGTTATTTTAATTGGTTCAGGAGCTAGTCATAGTTATCTAGATCCTAAGATGGTGGAAAGATTTCAATTTCTAAGAAGCAAGCTTGGAAAACTTTAGTTGGTGCAGTTAGCTACAGGAGAAAAAAGGAAAATTAATGAGATGGTTAAGGCATGTCCAATGGAAATGAATGGAATGCGCACAAAATTTGATTTGAATATTACACCTTTGGGCTTGTATGATTACCTCATTGGTATAGATTGGTTGGACCAGAATCATGTCATTCTAGATTGTTACAACAAGGCATTTACTTTCTTGGATGAGGAAACTTAAGAACAGTTCAAGGAATTCCAAGAGTTGTAAATATCAGAGAAGTTTCGGCCTTACAATTGAAGAAAAGTTACAGGAAAGGATGTCAAGTATTTGCACGACACATGGAGGAGGAACTTAAGGATAAAGTGTCGAGTGTTGAATATTGGGCAGTACTGAAAGGGTTTGAGGATGTCTTTAAAGAGATACCGAGGTTTCCACCGAAAAGAGATATTGATTTTTCTATAAATCTGATGCCTAGAGCAACACCTGTAGCCACAACTCCTTATAGGATGAGTATGCAAAAATTGAAGGAGTTGCAGATGCAACTTGAAGAGATTTTGAAAAAGGGGTATATTCGCCCAAGTGTGTCACCTTGGGGTTCCCTGGTATTGTTCATGAAGAAGAAGGATGGTATGTTGAGACTTTGTATTGACTTCAAGCAATTGAACAAATTATTAGTAAAGAAAAAGTATCCTTTGCCAAGGATAGATGACCTCTTTGATTAATTGAGGGGCACACAAATATTTTCAAAGATTGATATCAGATCTAGATATCACCAAGTGAGAATTAAGGAATAAGACATCAACAAGGCTACTTTTAGAAGGAGGTACAGACATTACGATTTCACGGTGGTTCCATTCGGATTGTCGAATGCACTGGTTATCTTTATGTGTTTGATGAATGGAGTTTTTAGAACTTACTTAGATAAGTTTTTCATTGTATTTCTGGATGACATTCTTATTTACTCAAAGTCTAAGGAAGAGCATGAGAAACACTTGAGGATTGTGCTGCAAGTTTTGAGAGAACATCAACTATATGAAAAGTTGAGCAAGTGCTCATTTTACCAGTGAAAAATTCATTATTTGGGTCATATCATTTCCAAGGAAGGAATATATGTGGATCCGAAAAAGATAAAATCCTTTGAGGAATGACTGACACCAAGAAATGTCACAGAGGTGAGGTCCTTTATGGGACTTGCAGGTTATTACAGAAGGTTTATTGAAGCCTTCTCAAAGATTGTGCATCCAATTACATCATTGGAAAAGAAAGGTGTGCAATTTGAATGGACTCCATATTGTGCAAGGATTTTTTAGCACTTGAAGAGTTTGTTGACAAGTGCACCAATTTTGAGAATTGTTGATTCAGATGAAGACTTTGTTGTGTGCACGGATGCATGAAAGGAAGGGATCTATGGAGTCCTTAGTCAGAATGGGCATGTGGTGTGCTACGGATCGAGAAAGTTAAAAGAAAATGAAAGGCTCTATGCTACTCATGACTTAGAATTAGTACCCATAGTGCATGCCTTGAATATGGGGCGACACTATCTCATGGGTAAAAGATTTGAGTTGAGAAAAAACCATAGTGGTCTGAAGTATTTGTTTGGAAAACCAATTTTAAATGCCAGACAAAATAGGTGGTAATAATTCCTTAATGAGTATGACTTTGACATAAATCATATCAGAGGAAAAGATAACAAGGTGGTTGATGCACTGAATAGGAGGGTGCATGAGATACATGCTACAACCATTAGCATGTACAAATCATATTTGTTTGACAAAATTTTAGAAGTTGTCAAATAATATCAGTGATATGTGGACATAAAGGCAACTTTATAGAAAGGTATGTCACAACATAAATTGGAAGGTTATGAGCTAAAAGAGGATGGAATCCTCATGTACAGGTGTAGAGTTTATGTTCCAAATGATAAGGAGTTGAAAATTTTGTTATTGTCAGAGATGCATAAGGTTCCTTATGCAGGAAACCCAAGCTACGAGAATACAATTGTAGCAGTCAAACACAAATATTATTGGCCATGTATGAAAAAGGAAGTTGTTGATTTTATTGCTAGATGTCTTGAATGTCAGAAGGTCAAGGTTGAGCACATACATCCAGCTGGTTTGCTACATCCTTTTCTCATTCCTAAGTGGAAGTAGGAACTTGTAACCATGGATTTCATTACTAAGCTACCTAGGACTGCTAAGCAACATGATTCTATTATGGCAGTGGTGGAAAAACTTACTAAAGTTTCTCGTTTTATTCCAGTGGAGTTAGTGCACAAGGAAGCCAACATTTCTGAAATATACATACGAGAAATAGTTAAGTTGCATGGTGTACCTAAGACAATCGTGTCTGAAAAAGATTCCAAGTTCACCTCGAACTTTTGGAAAGGGATATTTAAAGGATTTGGGACAAATCTGAACTTTAGCACAACATATCACCCTCAGACATATGGACAAAAAGAGAGGTTAAATCAGGTGATTGAAGATATGCACAGGATGTACGTGATGGATAAACCATCAAAATGGGAAGACTACCTTCACTTGGTAGAGTTTTCTTACAACAATGGGTATTAAGCATATTTAAACATGAACCCATTTGAGGCACTTTATGGTAGAAAATGCAACACGCCAGTGAGTTGGGACAACCCAACATACCACACAATGGTTGGACCAGATATGCTTTGGGAAATGGAAGAGAAGATGGTAAAGATAAGGAAAAATTTAAAGGATGCCCAAGAGAGATAGAAAATTTGCGTAGATAAAGGAAGAACCCATAGAGAGTTTAAAGTGGAAAACCATGTGTTCTTAAAAGTGAAAGTCAGACGCAGTTCCTTGAAGTTGGGGAATTATTCTAAGTTGGTAGCATGCTACTGTGGGCCATTTGAAATCCTAGAGAGGATTGGTCATGTCACAAATATGCTTGCGTTTCCTGCATCATTTTTTATTCATATTGTTTTCCATGTATCATTGATTAAGAAGTACGTACTTGATGTTAATCATATCATTGATTGGAATGTGATTCAGGTGGATCCAAAATACGATTTTCGAGTGCGATCGGTTTGCATATTAGATCGAAAAATCAAACAACTCTGGAATCGAGCCATGAAGCTAGTAAAGGTCCAATGGACATGGTATGGTCCTAAGGATGAAACTTGGGAGCACGAGGATGCTATGCGGGTAGAGTATCCACATGTTTTTGAAGATTTTTGAAATTTTGTATGTACAAGTGTATATAATGCACCGAGGACAGTGCCCAAATAAGGGGGAGGGGAATGTGATGTCCCTAATCTGAAACCCTTTGTAATTGTACATATAGGCTGGTGAGACATTAGTACCAATTGTAAATGTAAATGTACATATAGGCTAGTGAGCCATTGGCACCAAGTGTTGGTTTTGTGCGCACCTAAGTAGTGCATGAGAATTGTTATCAAAGAAAGGGTGCACATATTTCATAGTGTTGTGCACACTTGGGTAAGTGCGTGCGGTTGCACATCAAAGGAAGGGTGTGAACATTTCACTGTGTTGAGTGCACTTGAGTATGTGTGTTGGGATTACCTGGAAGTGCACATAAAACAAAGTTATATATATATATATATATATATATATATATATATATATATATATATATATATATATATATATATATACACACACACACAAGGCCGAAGAGCCTGTGTGGTTATGAGGTCAGTGAGCCGGGATGCAAATAGGCTAGTGTGCCTATCCTTGTAAAATATAATCATACTCAAGTTATTAATATTATCACATCGTTGTGCCCAAACAAATTAGATGAAAAGAGTTGGGGGCTAACTTCACTGAAAAGAGAAAAAGGGGGGACTTAAGTCCTAGGGAATATTTTATTAATATTTCTGGAAAAGTGCAAATTATGGATAAATTATTTATCCTAAGTTCTTATGGTATGGGAAACGATTTAGCAAGTCGCTAAAGCTACTTCTGAAGGTGACAAGTGTCGAGTTTAAGGCATGCAATATATATTGTTGGCCTTAGTGTATTTTTGGGGGAGAACTCATTCGAGGGATTTCATTCATTCTCATGTGCAGAAAAGGGGTTAGACCATCAGAGAACGGACGACTATTACCTTCTCTATAGAGAAAGAGCTTGTAAGGGGTTTTTTTTTTGTAACTTCTTTTTTGTTGTTGATGTGGCGGGTTGTCACACCCTTGAGTTGTCTCTCTATGTGATAGATTTGTTGTCGAAGAGGTGGGTTGTCATGCCTGTGATAATTCTCTCCAGGTGAGAGCTTTGCTGGGAATTGTTCCCTAGTGCACTGGGCATTAGTTGCAGGGCTCTTAGACTTCATATCCAGCCTATTGCTGGAACCCTAGAAGGGAAGCGGGGAAATCGGGGGACTATTGAGCAGAGAAGGGGCACACTTCCTTGGGTGTAATAGGCGCATGGGCAATGAGAGATTGTAGGCTAGTTGCAACAATGACACCTTGGATTGAACAATTCTATGATTATCAGACCTTAGCTTGGGATTAGGAACCCTTTTTCCCTGGTGGAGTTAGACCTCAGCTCGGGGGTGACCTATTGCTGAAATATTATGAGAAATAGAGTCTATGGATGGGAGGAATGTCTGAGTTTTGTGTGCAGTTGGTGACTTTTCATAAAATATAAGTGTCTTTGTGTGCTTGTCTCATTTACCGTGTGTTTAATTATCTGTTTTTAATATGGGTTAGATTCTTGTATGTTGTTGCATATAAGTAATTGTTGTTATTTTGTATTACGTTGCTTGCACATGTAAGTGTGGTGTTGATAGTCAATATTTGTAGTCGTGCATGGGTATAATAGTTGTTATTAGTTTTCCTACTATGCCAACCTTATGATATTGATTATGAGTCTCCAAGACGAGGTTAGAATGGTCATGCGCATAGGGAAATACTCCGTGTGCACGAGAGGATGGATTTACTTGTGCACACAGGGAAGCAATCTACGTGCATAAGAAGAACAGAATTGGTGTGTAATACTGAAATGGTTGCACGTGCAATAGTGACCTCATGTTCAATATGGAATACATGTGCAATAAAGCAGTGGGCTCGGTATGCTTGGGCGAACAATTGCATTGTGTTACTTCCATTGTTTTAAGTTGTGTAATAAGAGGAAAGCTTGTGTGGTGCAACTCAACTTGGGGCTGAGCACGTTACTTCAAGTATTACTATGAAGACTTATGTTATAGAGTAGGATCTACACACTAGATTTTGGAGTAGCATTGCTTAGTAGTAGGATAGGTAAGGTTACATTGTGGTATTAGAGTAGTTTGGTAATGAGGATGTTAGATTTTTGGTATCAGAGCATGGTACCCAACTAGGAGGATGGGTATATTACAAATTGGTATCAGAGCACAATACCCAGCTAGGAGGTTGGGTATATTACAAATTGGTATCAAAGCATGGTACCCAACTGGGAGGATGGGTATGTTACAAATTGGTATCAGAGCATGGTACCCAACTAGGAAGTTGGGTATGTTACAAATTGGTATCAGAGTGCAATACCCAGCTAAGAGGTTGGGTATGTTACAGTGACCTCTGTACAAAGTTGATTATGATATTCTTCCAAGGAAATGGCCTTTTTCTCATGAATCTCCTGCAATTTCTGAAGAACCAAGACTTTATCTTCATCAAGCATACCGATCATTGAAAGAACCAAAGCACCAAACTTGCAAATTATGGTTTGAAAAAGAGATGGGTTTACGGGAAGTTGACCACAAAAATTAAGTTTTGTTTCACCAGTCGATCTTCTGGTAAGTAATCAACCTCTATTCAACTAAAGTAATGTAGAGTCGTTAATGTGGAGCCACGAATGTTCCAATCGCATGTACATGATACCAATCACATGTATCTAGCCGTCCACGCTAAGGGGCCATCGGTCAATGGAACAAGAGATGGGTTGGGTGTCCACAAAATTTGTGCTATCAATACAAGTCAAGAAAAAAAATCGTTTTGTCTGGCTAAGGAAAGCTAGGGTACCTGCGAGAGCTAGGGCATCCACACACTTATCTGGTTGAGTTGAGATTCGTCGAGTTAATCCACCAATCAAAGATTATGGTCAATGGGATTGACTTCTGGGAAATATGGACTTGAATATTAGATAAAACTCCAGTCAACGAAAGAGAGAAAGAGGTGAATAAAATATTATATTGGGTTATCAACTAACTCTGGACTCTACCCTATTTAATGGGAGGAGAGCTCTCCAAAATAAATAATTATGTTTTGTTTTTGCATTATTCTATGAAAACAATTTGTCCAAATTTATTCTTGTACTTAGGAAACAATAAAATTTAGTTATTGGATCATTCCCTTTTATCCTTTTGATAGGAGAAGGATTGCTCAATGAGCTAGTTTCATGTATGAAATCCCATGATTACATTATTTATATTCTTGCTATTTAGTTACGCTACAACTTTTTTCAATATAATATCTCTCAATTTTAATTTTTTTAAATAATTTATTTAATTATTATTTGAGTCATTGTATGTTTCTCAAAGTTAATATTTGTGTCAAGTTGAAACCCATTGCCAAAGTTTTAAGATTTAATATTCTAAAATAGTACTAAATTGTTCTATGTTTAATCCAATTTTCCATCCATATAAGAATGATTTCTTATATGATTTTCATTAAGGAAAGAAATCAAAGAAAAAACTATCTTCATTAAAAAGGAAATCAAATGTTCAATAGTATGCTCTTTAGTTTTTTCATCAAATGTTCAATAGTATGCTCTTTAGTTTCCTCTTTTTACAAAATTCTTGTCAAAATTAGCATGGAAATAAGAGTCGGAGGGGGGTTAGTGTCAATCCTTTCATCTTGTGGCATATTTTAATTTCACTTTTAAAAATGGAAAAGTTATGCATAATCATAGATCTTTTTATGATTTAATTTTAGAGAGATCATACATTAGCTTATTTACTTTATAGGGACATTCAACTTTTCTTGCTTTGTTTTTTCCATTAATTATTTAACTTAATATTTTTTAATAAATATATATTAAATATTGATTTTTTTATAACTAATTTTTTTTAAATGGATAGATAGTGGGAAAAGTATATATATATATATAATTTATTAAAATTATAAATATTTTTAATTTATTATTTAAATTAAAATTTAAATTATTAAAAAAATCAAAATTTAATAATTTATTTAAAATTTTAATTTACTAAAACTATTTTTTTAATAATTAAAATTTTCACTTTAATCCAACTATCATCCACCTACCCTTTAAAGAAATCCACCCTTCCCTACCCTAAAATCCTTTCACTCTCATCCACCTACTCTTCTAAAGGTACCCACACTTCTCAAAGTGCTATTTTCATAAAACTATTACTCATTCTTAAACAAGCAACTAAAATACTTTCACTCTCATCCACCTACTCTTCTAAAGGGACCCACCCTTCTCAAAGTGCTATTTTCAGAAAACTATTACTCATTCTTAAACAAGCAAATGAGACTCACTTTCATTGTACCACTGGGGTTTCAAATTTGAAAAGACTTATTGACACGTTCCCTGTCAACCGCCTACTCTTTCACATAGACCCACCATTCCAAATGTGGATGTATATAAAAAACTATTCCTTTGTACAAAACTATTTATACCACCGGTTTTTTTTTGAAAGGCTCACTTATAAACTTTTACTGTCAACCACATACCTTTAATAGAAATCCAGCCTTCCAAATGTGCATGTATATAACGCTATTCCTGTTCTTAGATAAACAAATAAGAATTTATTGTTATTTTTATAATGGATAAGCTCAAAAGTTATAAAAATAATAAATTCTCATTTCACTTTTTTCCATGACTTCCACCTCAACCGAGACCCACCCTTTAAAATTTGCATTTGTATAAAACTATTTTTCATTTAAAAAAATAAATAAATAAATTACTTTTATGAATATAAAAATTTTCATTTCACTTTTTTTCATCACTTCCACCCTCAATCGAGACCCACCTTTAGGAATTTATATTAATGTAAAATTATTTCTCATTTAAAAAATAAATAAATAAATAATTTTTATTAATATATTTATAAATGGGTGAATAGAAATGTTAAAGTCAATTTATATTTGTGTAAAACTATTTCTCATTTAAAAAAAATTTATTAATATATTTATAAATGGGTGAATAGAAATGTTAAAGTGGTTAATGAGTGGTCAATTTATATTTGTGTAAAACTATTTCTAATTTAAAAAATAAATAAATAAATTATTTTTATTAATATATTTATAAATGGGTAAATATAAATATTAAAGTGGCTGATGAGTGGTTGATGTTTTCATATAAAATTGTTAAAAATAATAATCAAAATATTTAAAATAATCTTCAAAATATTACAACCACAATACCACTTAATCATTCACACATTTAAGTGGATGACTCGGATGACTCGGTCATAGGGTTTAGTAATTAAGTGGCTGACTCGGTCATTTAAATCATTCACACACTAGCATCAAATACTTTCCTACCACAGAAGAAACCGTGTTTTGGTTGAATACTTAAAAAAAAAACGCACAATGTGATTAATCAACTATTTTTTCAAATTGAGTTTTTGGTGTTTATAATCAGTTATGATTGTCGATGGGAAATGAATAAACACCTTCTCATGCAAATATTTAAAAAAAAAAGTTACTCCTTATCAATGCAATCATATCATATATTATGATTACACTCATAAAATTAACATAAAAATATTAGTATTAATTTGTCTAAAATCAAAATAAGTTAAGGGATTAGTAATTACCATGATTTTTTAATCCTTTCAATAGGACAAGTTCATCATCCATGTGTAAAGAAATAGGGACTTCCCATGTGATGTTGACAATTGTGATGACCTATGACAGAGTTGGATCAATATCTAAATCTACTATAGCAAAAGGACCAGGAGTAAAGGTACTAATAGTACTAGATGTAGTAGTCACTGGGGCACTAATAATAGGTGCAAGAGTAAGGGCACTCGTAGCGGGTGTGAGAGTAAGGGAGATAGTAGTGGGATTAGCAGTAGATGCACTAGGAGTAGATGTAGATGTGCTACTCCCAATGGACATAGAATCTTGTCACAATAATTATTATAAAAAAAATTTCTTGTCAGGTATAATTCATCAAAATTAAGAAATTGCATAAATTCAAGCAATTGAGTTCATGAATTTTCAAAATTCATATATTGAATTAATTAATCCTTAAAAGCAACCATCATTGTTGTTTTATGCTTTCTTCTGAACTATTTAACATCAAATTTACTAGTTCACATGCATCCTTGTTTTTTGATAGATGCAAGAGGGTCATGATCATCAAAATAGTCATAATAATCACTATAATGAAGCAGGGTGGAAACCTACAAACAACGAACAGTTAAGATGGATTAGAACAATAACAAGATTTCATTAAAACATATAAAATCTAAATTACATTACATTCCCTTCCCTACATAAATTGATTTGCCAATATCAACTTGCAACATCAACATCAATATGTTAACTAGATAAAATATACAATAAGAATTTCATTGGCGGACTTCATAGATCTAGCAGTGATGAATGTACTAGTGGATAAGGCATTTAAAATCATGTCTTCCATTGTATTGGTTTTTTGTTCTCACTGGCCATGGTTGATGACAATGGTGAGGAGATGGGTTGAATCAACATAAATATTAAAAGGGGAACAATCTATGTAATAAGAATCCAATGGGTATTTATTCATGATGGTTTGGCAATATATTAAGAATTGTAATTGAACAATGATTGCAAATATTGCACGATGTGTTTCATTTGAGCCTAGTTTGGTGGAATCATGGAGGCATAAGTATTTTCTCTAGTAAGACCATCAATTAAAGCATTTTCTCTCATTCAACTTTTGAGATACAGAAAAAACTTGAATGAACCCAAAACTAGCTTAAATGCTCGAATGAACAAAAAATTATCTAGATGCTCAAATCAACCTACAACATAAACACTAGTACATTAATTAGATAAAACTATTGCAAGCCATATTAAATCACAATCAATAAATAACAACTATAAATTATAAAAAATAATAACCTCTTTCCTTATTTTTATTTAAATTGTATTCGATTCACAACTCCTTCCCTACAACTATTAGTTTTATTACACAAACCACAACTTTATTTCCATCTTTCCCATAAAAATGGATAGCTTATTCATGCTTCTAGAACGTGAATTGTTTATAAACCCTGTGACAATTCTCAAAGCTTTTGGATATATATATATATATATATATATATATTGATTGGTTTCTTTCATTTGATTATAATTTACACAAGTTCCATATTTCTGCATACTTGGTAGATACCAGACTAACCATATCCACATTAGATATTTGTACATTGGGTTAACATACTCCATTGGTTCAACTTTGTTGTTGTATGGAACATTTACACCATCGGTAGAAAAGACACCTAGCCCTTGTAGACTAGATGGAGCAATTCAATAAGTTCTCTCATTAATATAAAAGAAATCCAGTATCCAACTCAGGAAGTGGGTTTGGTTCCCAGTTTTTCAAATAATGCATGTATCTCTATGTCACTTCCTTCTCTCTTTTAGGCTATTTTGATAAGAGCATGCCCCTCCTTCAACAAGAAACACTGCCATACATTTTTTAAAATTTTCTTCTGACATTACCACCTCTGGGTGTTCTCAGCGTCTTACTTGATGTTTACCCTTCCCCTCTTTTTTTTCCTAGAACTACCATTGCTATTTGAATCACTATCTAATAAATATCTATTCGGTTGTCACTACCTATATGTAAAAACAGATTAATGATGATTCCAACATCCCTATCCTTAATGGTGACATCAATGCAAATAATCTTTATGATTTGAGAAGGGGAATCCTAGGAGAATTTCAAGCATCAACTTTAAAAAACATCGAGAATGCCTTGAAAAAACACCATATGCCTGAAAATTTTATTTTCCACCAATTAAGAAAGTATTAACAAAATAATGACTACAAGTAATGAATAATTTTCTACGAATTAATAAAGTAATAATAGAAAAATCTCAAACACTCAAACCCTCCAACAATTTTCAAACCCTTATAATCATCTTAAGTAATGATTGGATTATCATTAACCTCTTGCTAATGACATTGCAAATATGTTATTGATTCAAAAATCCATTAATAATTTAACATTTAAAAAAAACACAATAATTTTTAAATGAACACCCATCTCCATATTAATTCATCAATACTTAGTTGGTATTACCACTTCTTTACCACACGGAAAAGACTCAATTTAATATTAATAAGTTTAAATTTCCTTACAACATATCATAGATAACCACTTTCATTAAAAAAGAAAACATACTACAAGACTTTGGAGTTGTAGCAACAACCACTTTGATGACCACCATGACATGCATTCCTTAGTTTAAAGTTATCAAATAATCATTAATACCTCCAACCATTTTGACAAATCTAGTGTTATGAGGACTATAAAAATGTCCCACCCACTTTAATTTCTTCATAATTTGAAGAGGCATCACATTATGATGAACTCTATTACCAACCAGCAGGGTTGCGGAGCAACAAGTCCCTGCCAAGAAACACTTTGATTTCAGAGATAACGAACAAGTACCTTGAACTGCAATGCCTTCCAAACCGCGAAGAAATCTTGAGATTTATTTGCCTTCAATTGCAATGCCTTTCCTTCACATTCTCTGTGAGTGTAATAATAGTAGCTTCTCGTCGATTTTTCTTGTCAAACGTATAGTTGCTGTTAGAAACCGCTTATAGTTGCTATTAGAAACCACGAGGAAAGCTTGAATCCATGCCTTCCCTTCCCTTCCCTTCACATTGATCTTATCCTCGTCGACTTTTGGTTGGTTAAACGTATAGTTGGAGACTCCAGAAAATTAGATATCTATGGATATGCATATACACGTCCAAAGGATTTCAAATGGTCGATTTTTGTTTGGTTAAACGTATAGTTGGAGACTCAGAAAATTAAATATCTATGGATATGGATATGCACGTCCAAAGAATATGCATTGGGATTGTGTTAGTAAATTTTTCATGAACAAGGATTTTATTTATAGTAAATTATTCAATGAAAAAATGTGCATTCATCCTCTAAATCATTAAAACATAAATAAATAAATAATAACTAAAACTCTATAGCATAAGAATTGGACATAAAATAAAATAAAAAGTTCTTCATCAAATCTATAGGCATAAATTAAGTGATTATGATAATTAAAAATATAACAAACAAAACTGTGAAGGATTGTGAATGTTTTTCTTCTTTGCACTTATTATATTTCTAAGAATCTAAAATAATATTGCGGAATCAAGCTTTCTATGTGAGGCAAAAATATTTGATTGCCAGAGATGTTGTAACAATCTAAGATAGTGGAACAATGGATCCTTCGAAGATTAGTGACCTACAACTTTTTGTTTTTTTTTCTGATATTTGTTTGCTGGTATGATGTTGAAGTGGTCACGGGAAGGAAGATACACTGTTGACGTCTCATCTTGCTTTTTGCTTCATGACCGCCATATTTACATGGAAGACCTGTTGAGCACTACGTGGAAGAATCAAGATTTTGGACTCGGCTTGTATAAAATTAGGTTCGTACGTTAAAGTCTATGGTAGATATTATTCTAAATTTGAGCGGTACAAGACGAAGTTGCACCAGTTTATGGAAATAAGATTCGATGGAATTTGCATGAAAAAAGATGGTTAGTGGCAGAAAAAGCTCATGGAATAATGTGTTAGGGTCCTAACCCGCACATAGGTAGAACAATATATTCATATGTAATAAAGGTCAATATTAATAAGGCCTTGCAATAAAATAGAATAAGTCGAATGTAAGAAGACCTAATAG
This sequence comes from Picea glauca, assembly GCA_000966675.3. Lineage (NCBI taxonomy): Eukaryota > Viridiplantae > Streptophyta > Pinopsida > Pinales > Pinaceae > Picea > Picea glauca. Next base: position 47,816 of record JZKD02S1728155.1, read on the forward strand.
AAACTTCTGCTTCTAGAAGGATCTTCCTCTAGATGCTTCTTTTGATAGACATATTTAGTATAAATAGGAGTCGAGGGTATGAGAGCCCTAGCTTGGATATTATTGTAATAGAGCTCTGCTCAACTGGAGGTTGCCCCCTTGAAGAGGCCCGTGAACATTGCTTTCAGAATCAAAGTGTTATTTCTGTTGTTATTCTTATATCATTTCAGTGCTATTGTGGTGATTGTTCTGCTTATATTGCTGTTATTCTGCCATTTCTATCATTTTATTTTTGTTCTGCATATTTTTTATATCTGGTATATTACAAGTGGTATCGGAGCACTTTCCTTGGCAGAAATTGTGAGTAATTTTTTTTCAGGGTAGACACGTATTCCGACGTCTTTAAGCCATAGAGATCTGTCATTACACGCATAAACCCGCGGTTGAGGGATTCATACACGCAAGAAATACAAGTGGTTCTCAAGCGCACATCTATTGGCCACCCTTGTAACCCCTGTTGGTACCCCTTTGAGTGGTAGCGCATCAGAAAACACCTGTGTACAGATCGACCTAGATTTCTTGAAGCCCTCTTTAGATAAACTGATCGACCGCCTGACTGCTATAGTGCCACCGAGAACAACACTCGGGAAGATACTCACTAGTACCTGGGTAGTCGGGTAATATGGCTAAGAGTAAGGTCTCTCCTCCTTAGTTAGTGCCCTGAGATATTGGGTCGAGTACTACTGTTGAACCTCGCCCGTATATTGGAGAGCTATAACACAGGGAAAACCATAGTCTATAGAACCCTTGAATACCTAACCCTTGGGGACAACAACATAAACAAATCAAAACATACAAGATCTATTGCCGCACAACTGTGTTTAGGTTGCCAAGTAACTACACATTTCTTCCTGGTTAAGAATTTGGGCATTTCATCACTACAGTATTCTTCAGACTGGAGTATAACTTCGCATGTGAAAAAAAAGGCTGGAAATTTTTTCACCATTATTTGAGACCTATTCCATTGGATAAATCTCTTCTCCCTTATCAAATTCATACATATCATTTTTCAGCAAAAATTTTTACTCCACCCGCCTCTTTTCGGTTCCCTTGTCCTCATGGCCCATACCCGTATCCAAGACTTTGAAACTCGCTTCAATACCTTGCAATCTAGTCTCACTGAGACCCAACAAAAAGTGAAACAACTCAGTGCCAATGTTTCCACCATCAATACAACCATGCAGTCCTCAATGGAGGAAATCAAACAAGACCTAACCACCCAGCTTGAATCTGTCTTTTCGTCACTCTGCACCAAGCTTCATATTCCTACATATAACCCTTCCTCTGACTCACCCCCACATACTGAAGGTGAACATTCCTCTCATTCCCATAACTTTCAACACCATCACTTTCAACGTGACCTACACCTTCTGCGGGTGGATGTGACCAAATTTGATGGCTCGGACCCCACTGGTTGGGTAACCCAAATGGAACATTATTTCTCTTTATACAACATTATAGATGACTTGGCCAAACTCCGGTATGGTGTTCTCCATCTAGATCAAGAACGTTGGCAATGGTGGAAATGGAGAAAAACTTCCCGTCAAGGGTATATTGCTTGGACACACTTTGTGGTAGAGCTTTATGAATGCTTTGACACTAACACCAACCATTTGGGTCGTTTGAAAAAGTTGAAACAATCAGGAACAATGGAAGACTTTATAGTTTCCTTTGAGTGCCTGACTTTTCGGACAGAGGGCATGTCTGATGCCTTTTTTCGAGAGTGTTTTATCAGTGGCCTCAAGGATGAGATTTGGTCCCATGTCCTCATGGATTGGCCTCAGAGTTGGGTGGAGGATACTAAAAGAGATAAAGAAGCACAACAGGTTGCATATTCTCAAAACCAAAAACCCTCCTTTATCCCTCACCCTAAACTAGTAAATCCCACTACTCCCTCCACTCCACCAAAGATCCAAAAATTGACCAGAGCTAGAATGGATGAACGAAAACTCAAAGGCCTTTGTTATAATTGCGATGAAAAATATTTTCCAGGCCACAAGTGTAAGGAACAAAATCTTTTTATGGACATCTCCGAGGATATTTCGGAAGAGGATGTTGAAACTCCCCTTGTGTCTGAGTCACCTAAAACCACTAACATAACCCCTCCCCCAGACCCTCCCGAAGTAGAACCAGTCATTTCCCTCAATGCTCTCACTGGCTTCTCCACCCCCCAAACCCTCAAGCTACTCGGTTACATCAAGCATCGGAAGGTCATCATTCTGGTTGATAGTGGAAGCACCCATAATTTTATTCATTGTTGCATTTCCCAAGAAACTCATTGCTACATCCATGCCGTCAATAATTTCCAAATCATGATTGCCAATGGTGGCTCAATGAAATGTGGAGGGCATTGTGAAAATGTGTGTCTCCAAATTGGTGACTACCACCTTAAATCTCATATGTTTTCTATCGACATGGGCAGTTGTGACATTGTGTTGGGTGCAGACTGGCTAAGGACATTGGGTCCCATTCTCATGGATTTTAAGAAATTAACCATGCAATTTGACCAGGAGGGCCACCAATATAAGTTCCAAGGCATCACCATCAGTTCACCTGAGATCATTAGTTCCCATCACATGGAAAAGCTGCTCAAAAAAGGTCATTCTGGTGTTATTTCCCAACTCCATGCCATATAAGTAACATAGACACCCTCGGTTCCACAAGACCTCCAAGACATCCTTTCTAAACATCAAGTGGTCTTTTCCACTCCCCAGGGACTCCCTCCTTCCCGTGGTGTTCACGATCATTCCATTCCCCTTGTACCCAGAAGCCTTCCTCCTAATATCCGTCCGTATCGTCACCCCTTTTCCCAAAAAAATGAAGTTGAGAAAATGGTCCAGGAACTCCTTAATGCAGGCGTTATCTGCCCTAGTACGAGCCCCTACTCTTCTCGTGTGGTCATGATCCTGAAGAAAGAAGGTTCTTGGTGAATGTGTCCTGACTTCCATACCCTCAACAAACTTACCATTAAAGACAAATTTCCCATTCCTGTCATTGATGACCTCCTGGATGAATTGAGTGGCGCCCAATTCTTTACTAAACTTGATCTTCATTTGGGCTACCACCAGATACGTATGAAAGAGGCAGACATTCCCAAAAATTCCTTTAGAACTCATGAGGGCCAATATGAGTTTTTGGTCATTCCCTTTGGCTTGTGTAATGCCCCCTCCACCTTCCAAAGCCTCATGAATCATGTCTTCTTTCCTTTTCTCAGTCATTTTGTCTTAGTTTTCTTTGATGATATCCTCATCTATAGCAAAACCTGGACAGACCATCTTGCTCATGTGGATTGAGTTCTCCATCTACTCTCTCAGCACCAACTTTTCCTGAAACAATCTAAATGTGTTTTTGGCGCCTCAGAAGTAGAATACTTGGGTCATCTGGTTGGCAAGGAAGGCGTCAGGGTGGATCCAAAAAATATTGAAGCTATGCAAGTCTGGCCTCACCCAAATACTCTCAAAAGCTTGCGTGAATTTCTGGGATTAACATGTTATTATCGCAAGTTTGTTAAGAATTATGGAAAGATTGCAGCACCTCTCATTGCTCTTCTAAAAATGAACTCTTTCACTTGGACTCCAGCCACCACTCAAGATTTTCAAACCTTGAAGATGGCCATGTGCATCACTCCAGTCCCAACCCTTCCTGATTTCAAAAAGACCTTTGTCTTGGAATGTGATGCCTCAGGGAAAGGAATTGTTTTTGTCCTTATGCAAGAGGGTCGGCCTTTGGCCTTTACCAGTAAGCAACTATCTGAAATAAATATGGGAAAATCAATCAATGAAAAGGAAATGTTGGCTATTCTGCATGCCGTTGATCTATGGCTCCCTTATCTATTGGGGCAACGTTTCCAAATTAAGACAGATCATCAAATCCTCAAGTATTTTCTGGAACAACGGATTTCCTCCCGGGAGCAACAAAAATGGGTGACTAAGCTCTTTGGATATGATTATGAGATCATTTACAAGAAAGGAAAATACAATGTGGTGGCGGATGCACTTTCCCAAAAATAAGAATATGAAGGATCCCTTTTTTCTCTTTCCCTCATTGTACCAGATTGGCTCCAAGTCATTCGCTAGGAATGGCTACAAGATCCCAAAAGTTCGCATCTAATCCAACAATTGCAGTCTAATGATTCAACTTCCCCAGGGTACTCTTGGCTCCATGATGAGCTTCGATACAAATACTGTTTGTATTTAAGTAAACAATCAAAGCTTAAATCCATGGTACTTTCTGAGCTTCATGCTACACCCACAGCGGGGCACTTCGGGTTCACCAAAACCTATAACAGGGTCAAACGTTCTTTTTTCTAGGATGGTATGAAACATGAAATTCGTAATTTTGTCAGTGATTGTGATGTGTGTCAACGCAACACGGGAGAAACAGTCAAATCTCTGGGCACACTACAACCGCTTCCGATTCCACCTGCTATTTGGAAGGATATCTCTATGGATTTTATTACAGGCTTACCCAAATCGGGAAATAAATCAGTCATCATGGTGGTTGTTGACGGCCTTTCCAAGTATGCTCATTTCTATGCTCTTCAACACCCGTTTACAACATCCACGATGGCTCAAATTTTCATGGATGAGGTCCTCAAGCTTCATGGCATGCCACAGTCTATTGTTTCTGATCGTGACCCAACTTTCACAAGCAATTTTTGGCAAGAACTATTCAAGCTACAAGTCACCCAATTGCATCTCAACACGACTTATCATCCTCAGACTGATGGTCAAACGGAAGTTGTCAACAATTGTTTGGAAACATATTTGAGGTGTTTTGCCTCGGAAAAGAAAAATCAATGGGCTTAATGGTTACTCCTAGCTGAATGGTGGTACAACACTTCATACCATATAGCTACACAGATGACTCCTTTTGAAGCGGTATATGGACAACAACCACCTTCAGTTTTCTCATACTTACCTAGTGTGTCAAAGGTTCGGACGATTGAGCAAACACTTACAGTTCGAGAGGCTATTCTTCATATCCTCAAAGAGAATTTGGTCATGGCACATAATCACATGAAGCAACAAGCAGATCAAGGTCGCTTTGAACATCAATTTGCAGAAGGGTATCAGGTGTTTCTTTGATTGTAACCTTACAAGCAAGCTTCCCTCAAGGCCGAGCATTGTTAGAAGCTAGTGCCCAAATTTCATGGTGCTTATATCGTTCTCAAGCATGTGGAACAAGTAACCTATCAGTTAGCTTTGCCCAGTCATTTGAAGCTACATTCTATTTTTCATGTTTCATGCTTAAAGAAGGTGATTGGAACTAAGTGCCAAATTCAAACCAACCTTCCCGAGTTCGCCGAAGAAGGATCCATTTGGATAAAACCAAAAGCAGTTTTGGACTAGCATGAGCGTCGCCTACGTCAGAGAACCATCAAGGAAGTGTTAGTCCAGTGGAAAGATACAACTCTAGCAGATGCCACTTGGGAACCAGCTACCATTTTGCAACAATTTCCATATCTCAAACCTTGAGGACAAGGTTGTTTTTAAGGGTGAGGACATGTTAGGGTCCTAACCCGCACATAGGTAGAACAATATATTCGGATGTAATAAAGGTCAATATTAATAAGGCCTCGCAATAAAATAGAATAAGTCGAATGTAAGAAGACCTAATAGAAGCTTCCGCTTCTAGAAGGATCTTCCTCTAGATGCTTCTTTTGATAGACATATTTAGTATAAATAGGAGTCTAGGGTATGATAACCCTAGCTTGGATATTATTGTAATAGAGCTCTTCTCAACTGGAGGTTTCCCCCTCGAAGAGGCCTGTTAACATTGCTTTCAGAATCAAAGTGTTATTTCTATTGTTAATATTATATCATTTCAGTGCTATTGTGGTGATTATTCTGGTTATATTGTTGTTATTCTGCCATTTCTAGCACTTTATTTCTATTCTGCATACTTTTTATATCTGGTATATTACATAATGGCACTTGCATCTATGTTCCTTCGATAAGAAAAATCTCGTTCCAAGTTCCTTTGGTTGCAGTGATGCTTGATTTAGAAACCCTCACAAGCAGAAAGACCATACACTCGAAAGCATAAGAATATAGTCATGTAAACTGATGGCGAACATTACCCTATACCATGTGCCAAAGGTCATGTAAACTTATGGTAGACGTTACCCTATACCGTGTGCCAAATATTTAAGCTACCCCTTTCACATGAGAGAACTAATTTAATATCAAATTGTAAGATTTATAATTATTTTATTTTAAATATAACTATGGATTCGTGCATTCATATTTAAATACTTGGAGACACTACATGATGATGGATAGATGGATGGATGACATACCAATCCAACTTTCATCATGTTGTCAATTTGTGTTTTTTCATATGTTCGTTGGCACATTCATCTATCTTTTGTCATCTGTCACTTAGCATGTGCCAGGGTTGCCACACACTCTTGGATGTGCCCAGACAGGTCAAGCGACTCTGCAAAAGAACCTTTCTCGGTTCGATGAAAGTTTTCAAACGAACCTAAGGCATGAGAAAATCCAAAGGACACCGAGCCAGGTGATAGAGAGAAGCCACACTTTAGCCCCTGGTTGGCTTAGTTTTCTTTTCCGGGACAAGTCAGATGCTGAAAAAATATTGAAAGAACAATGGTTTTGGGATTTGGATTTCCTATCCTTGAAGCCATGGTTTCCCCTCTTTGACACTAAAGAATCATATTTGGACAATTCTGTGGTATGGATAAAGCTTCCAGGACTCCCTCTAAAATGGAAAATATTTCTGGGTTTAAAGGCTATTGAGGATCAGATAGGCCGCATGCTGATAGTTGACAATAACTTTCTACATTCCTCCCAAAGGTCAGTGGCTCGTGTTCTGGTATAACTGGATGATCGAGAGGGACTGTTTGAATCCATAGAGATTATTGTGGTCAGCCGCACTTATACCCAGGCTCCGGATTATATCAACATCCCTTTTAGTTGTGCACGATGACAGCCACAATGTAGGTCATATCGTAGTTGATTGTGCTCTCTTTTTTGTTAAGAGATACTGGGTGTCGAAAAAACCTGCGTAGACCATAGAAGATTTATATTCCACTCATAAGGACATGGAGGCTTCACCCATTATTCCATAACCCCTCTCGACTGAGATAATATTGGCACAAGCGACGAGGATTGAGAATACAGTGGCTCCACCTTGTGGCATTGTTGATGTGTCCATTGCCCTCATTGAAGACTGGAGGCACAATACTTGCTCCATGATAGGTCTGACTGATGGTGATCTAAGGGACAACCCCATGGAAGCACCATTTAAGGCTCTGATTTCATCTGGCGAACCGAACTTCACAACATCTTTAGACTAGTGAATATCTGTTACACATCAAAATTACTCACTTCAATAGTGTCGCAAGTGTCGTCATTACAAGTGTTGTAAGTGTCGCATCTTGTCCACAAGTGTCACATCTTGACCACAAGTGTCGCAAGTGTCACAAACATCATACTTCCATATTTCCTATGTCGTGCCTCTAAAAACATCATAAGGACACTTAAGACACCTCAAAGACTATTTTTGAAGAAGAGAAATCAGTTGACAAGGAGTACAAGCCTTTTGCCACTGGAAAAACCACTCAAAAATGGATTTTGGAGGGCAGCGCTCCCCTACCCATTGTTAGGGAGTGCTAGTTCTCCCTGGGCCTCTTTAGGGGAGCGTTCAAACGCTCTCTGTACCCTTTTGGGGGAGTGCTACCTTTTCTGAGTGGATTTTTGGTTTGTTGAGCTAAAACATGGAAGAATTCCCTCAATATTTGAAGGTGGTTGGATTCGAATAGAAGGTAAAGGCATGATCTTAAGGAATATCCTCAACTGAAGGAGAAGAATTCTCAACTTATCCCAAAGATCTCTCAAGTGGTTAGGCCTCTCCAAGGTTATATAAGGAGGCATCTTCATGGTGAAAGACAGACTAGAGATTGATACCAAACTTATGATCCTATAAGTGGTATTGACAGAAAAGATTGGAGATATGAAACTTATGATCTCATAAGTGAGATGTCATCAAAGAAATCGGTATAGATTACTTGAGCAAAGGGGTTGGACAAGGAGAATTGGAAGAAGTTGTTGCACCTTCATCAAAGAATTGCAAGCACTTTTACTTTTTCTTATCAATATATCAATGCTTGGCCTGTTTCTTTCAACCTTATGTTTGTTCCACATGAGTTTGTCTTCAGTAGATGGATCTATATTTGAGATAATCTCAGTAGAGTAGGAAGTCCATTGTATCTTTGTTTTTCCTATAGGATCTATCAAGGAGCTCAGGATCAAAGCTCAACCTGGAATTTGCAAGGACAAATGTTATAATAAGGTACATATCTTTATTCTTCTCCTTTGTATATTAGCTTGATTAGATCTAAAAGGATGTCAGTGTCCATGTTGAGAACTTTTCTGTCTTGGCCTTAGGAGTCTATAGACCAAGAGGGAATCCGCTTGTCCGCAGGAGGATTCACCTATAACAAAAATTGGTGACTCCGCTGGAGAAGAGCTCTGATTTTTGTTTCCTTTCCTAGATCTTGTTTTGGCCCTTTTCCCACTCATTTGACCTTCTCCATACTACCTCTTTGATTCTTAGATCTGATTGATTGTCTCTTGATTTCATCATATGCAATTTGATTGACTGAGTTTGCTTGATTTTTTGGGTTTCTAGGCATTTTCTAAACTTTTGAAGCAGAGCGCTCCCCTGCCCTTGCTATCAAAGCGTTAACACTCCCTGGTGGTATTAGACAGAGCATTGGAACGCCTTGGTTCCCTTTACACTAGAGCGCTACCCCTTTTATGTGAGAAATCCTTTAGGTTTTTATTCTCTGGGTTCAATTTTTTTTATTTTTTCACTTGCTCAGAGTCTCATACTCTCAGTACATCTTGCTCTTGGCCTTCAACACCCTATTTTCTAAGAATTGATCCTCTTTTGTTTGGAAATTTGACATTTTCTTCCCTTGCCTTGAAGTCACTCTTTGTCTTTGCTGATCTAGAGTTAACTTGCTCTTTCCTTCTCATTTATCTAACTGAGTGGAAGATTTTGTGAGGAAATCCAAAGGTCTATGAACCTTTCCATTTGATCTTTGAGGTCAATTTTCCAACATTTCTCTTTTGTTTGAGGTTTTTGGTTCTTGTTTGCAAATTTGGTTATCTTTGTCTTTCTTGTTTATTCACGATGAGAGTGTATTTTTGTTTGTGTGAGGTTTGCTTCTGATTGTTTAATCTTGAATTCTGATTGACATTAGAAGTTTTACATCTGATTATCATTCACATATAAGAAAAAGGACATATTTTAGTGATTGGTTTGGATATTAGAAGGCACTTCTGAATTTTTTTAGCATTACATTGGATTTGATTGAGAAATAATTGTATGAGGATGTTGCATCTCAGTGTTTGATAGTGAAAATAAATTTCTCTCTTTCCCTTAAATAGACATTCATCGAAAGACAAGACTTCTTATCATTTTATTGTGAATTTTTTGGGAATTAAGTCATCATACCATTAGTTTCACTTTCATACACCCTTGAGTAAAGAACAATTGCAAAATTATCGCTAATTAAATTTTATCTAGAACATTTTTGTTTTTAGAATCTTCCACCAACATTAGAATAGGACTAGTACTTTGGATTAGGCTGTGAGTACAACTCTCCAAAGTTTTTTCAAAACAAACATTAGCATCTTGCGATAGGGAGAAAAAATCCAATTTTCGTATAGGATTTATGGGATCCCCCTCTCACACAGGGGTTATGCACGAGGTCAGATTCGGGAGAATTACAGAGATTATCCCTCCGTGGTTCAACTGTTGGTAGTGGTCGAATCGTATATTGGGGGTCACTTGAGGGTATACCCACAATTATGTGTGGGAGCCTCTCGAGTTGATTTCAGACTTGTTATCCTGCTCATACGTTCGGATCGAACTATTGACTGTACCCACCCAGGGGCTGACTACGAGTTGGTGTCCTTAGTTGCCATAATATTTAGTTACTTACACGAGGTGGCGGTGAAGGGAAGTCTCACTGTACCTGGAATAGACATTGGTCAAATTCACTCGGGCTCCATGGAGGGAAAATCCACAATTATTGCATGGAAGCTTGCACCAAGGTGAAATTTTGTTAAGTAGGTCGCCATTATAACTATTCCACCATATCCTAGCCCCTTCTTGAATTGATCATGCGACGTTGGATTTCATCACCAACTAGTACGATCATTGAGAGAATTTTTGTTTGATTGGTTTTGATTCCTAGATTTTATTAGCGTATGCTATTTCTTTTCATTAGTTGGCCATAGATTTTCGACATGTGCTGTTATTCTCCAAAATTGAGCCTATAGACGATAAAAGTCTTCGTCGATCATGCAGGATGCAAGGGCTGCCTCCGAAAGGCTACCAACCCTTACCTCCTAACCTTCTAGAAGACAACTATCGTGGAGAGGTAGAAAATCAATCTGACACTGGGAGTGTTGTTACTCCTCCATTAGACAGTCAAGAAGGCACTTTGGTTACGGTTGAGAATCCCACTCCTCGCACTACATCTGTGTTGGCAACCCCTCTCAAACCACTTTTACTTCTTTTAGACTCCCTTGGGAATGTCATAGACGAAGAGGTCCCACAGTTACCTGAGAGAACATTTATCAAAACATATATGGGATCCACATAACCAATATTTGGTGATGCATATAGGACTCTTGTTCGTCCTACCACTGTAGTAGATACAAATCCCACGCCTGCTTGTTCTGTATGGAGGACTTCATCAAGACACTATCTCTATGATCATTTTGAATCCATTCGACAACCCTTTAATCCTCATGACCCTCCTATTGAAACGAGACCATCCGGTCAAACTATGAATCACCCCATCGATCAGGTCATTAACCCTACTGTTACGTTAGCACAAGTCCATCCCATTGTTGGAATCATCACCTATACTCATTCCCAAGGAACTTCGATCCCTATCCCCACTTTTACAAACCTTCACTCTACAGCTCCACATGTTCCACATGATCTTGCTGGGACATATTTGCACCAGAGAATGGAGACCCTTGCTAGCCAAATACAACCGACTGGAGGGAATCCACCATCTAGTGGAGCTATCCCTCCTGAAAGACCACCATCCTATGGCAGGCCTACCCCTCCTGGGTGTTATAACCCTAAATTGCACCACATATGCTTACCTGGCATCAGGCCAACTCATATCCCTTCATTGCCAAAACATCTGCTGAGAAACCTCTTTGAAAATCCTCTCAGGAAAAGTCACACGCGCCCTAACCCACTACTGCACGCATTGGAACGCTGGTAGGCCTACTACTGCACGTGTTGGAACGCTGACAGGCCTACTACAGCCCGCGTTTACCTAACAAAGCACAAAAACAGGAAAGTTGGAGACGGGACAAAAAGCTATGGGTTAGTTAACTGAAACTCCCATCCATGCATGGCCGAGAGTTCGTCCAAAACCCTAGCTCCTTCTAGCTTATAAAAGAAGGGGTAGGAGTACCATTTGGAGGAGGAAAAATATAGCAAAGAAACTCTACCCAATTGTCGAATCCATTTGTCCCAACCCTTTAGCCTTTCCTCAAGCCTAAGGAGAATTCAAGCAAAGCAGTTGGAGGACAAAGAAGAGGAGGAGC
>JZKD02S1728155.1:90606-111035 GCA_000966675.3 Picea glauca
TATATATATAATGTGCATGTGTATATATAAGGTCTTATTTCTAAGTATGCAATTAGCAAGTGTTAATGCTAAACCAGGATTTGAGGAGATCTCCCATTAATACGCATAAAACTAAAATTTCTGGATGGTTATATTATCCCTTCCGAGTGTTAATTTCAAACATCATGGAATGTCATTTGCGCGTCATCGAGTTGGCCTATTCACGAAATATTCAATACTTAATTCCAAAAACGAGTTCGACCGACCGTTTCCCTATTCCATACTTAGCCACTTTCCCGGAATTCCGCAAATATACAAACCGACCGCTGAACTGCCCCATCATGCTTTCTTCCGTTTTACATGTTTTGCAGTAAAAAATTTCGAGACATAAAATTTGGTCGTCGGACACTCATCTCTCCTGAGTATGTGCCCTATAACCCTATTTTGAATCCCTTCCGACCGCTTTTCATACCTTTCCATTCCTTGCTTGCTCTTCCCCATCTCCATCACCTTCGCACTTGTCTATAATAAAAAAATGTTTATATATATATATATATATATCTTGTTTCTATGTATGCAATTAGTGAGATTTAATTCTAACATCTCATCATGCAGGAACCATATAGATTGTCATTGATGAGTGAAAGGCTCGAGGAGATCTCATATTAATACGCATTAAACCAAGATTTGGGAAGAGTTATATTATCCCTTCTGAGTGTTGATTTCAAAATCATGGAATGTCGTTCTCACGTCGTCGTGTTGGCACGTTCATGAAACCTCCAATCCTTAATATCTCTTTTTTGTACCCGCCACCTTCACACTTCTAAATATGCAATAAGTAATCTTTAATGCTAACAAATCATCATGCAACACCCATATAGATGGTCATTAATGAGAAAAAGGCTCGAGGATCTTTCACATTCATAAGCATTGAACCAACATTTGCGGAGGGTTATATTATCACCTCCATTTGTTCATTTCAACCATCGTCTGGAGAAAACGAACATTCCCATAAACCTATGGTATCAACTCGACAACAATTCTATGGAGATACAGTGAACATCTTCAGGCACGAGGACTAGAACTTTTGTTGGTCCAGGGCATATTATTATTAATCATTCCCTACCGCCCAGAACGAAGTAATTTGGACCTTTGGGATTTCTCATGCAGGCTGTGTCCCTGAAGTTTTTAACTGTAAGGAGATGGTCTCTTGGTGCGCCAATAAATATATTTCAGGCCAAATAATTATTCCACTATAGGACCACTCTTCTGTTTCTTTGTCACCTCAGGTCTTCCGCCAGATGTTAAGATTGTTGGATCCAACATTGACGTTCAATGGAGAAGATTCTAATCAGTTCCTAAGAAATCATAATAACGGGTTGGATCTCTTGGCCGAGTTCCTAGAAGACCCGATGGCAGTTCCTGAAGATATCACAAGCTTGTAGGTTAGTTCATTTAGAAATCCATTCCGGGAAATTGCCTGGCTGTTTACAAGAATAATAGGACAAGAGTCCACAACAACTATTTCCTGCATGACTCTTTATATTTTGTATTTCACAGTCAAGGGACAAGCCATTTTTGATTGGGGAAATCTAATTTCCCATGAAATCTATTACCAATTGTCAAGCTTAAAAACAGTGAAGAAATTTTGTATGTCATCCTACTTGGTTTTTGTGATAGCACATTTCTTTTGGTTTCCATAACTGTCTCTGTCCAAGAAGGTAAACTGGGAATTCGACCCAGTAACATTCTGGTACCAGGCCTTGTGGAAGCACAAGGCCTCCCACTATTTTTATGAGGTTTTTAATGGCTTTGTGTCTGTTTTCAAAGTTTTTTTGTTAGGAGAAGATGCTCCCCGCTTATTTGACCAGGCAACCAGGTTTTTGGATAGGAAGGGGGCACTTGAACATATGGATAATTACACTGTGATAAGGATTTTTGGCTCTAGGGAAAAACCTTCTCTCCTTCCATGTCACATTACAGACATAATGTTTTTTACAGAAATAACAAGGCAATACAACTACTGGTTGAATCTATTTCAAGAGAAGAGAAAAAAATAGTTCATTCCTATGCCTTGGAAAGTCGGGGACTTCGTGTTGAGGAACATCAACAAAATTGACGAGTTCGCAACCCATTTCAAAAACTTGAACTTAAGATATGATGAAAGCCTAAGAGGGTTTGACCCTAATAATTGTTTTTTAGAACATTTACAAACACTTGGCTTCGACAATTCATTTTTCAAAAAACACTTGATAGAAAATAGACACACCGAAGAAAACAGTCCTGCTTCTGATGCCAGCGACCTAGACACACTGCAAAGCACCACTGAATTGTACAAGAAACATGGAAAAGGCCCCAGTTATAAGAGTGTTCAATCGGCGGATAACACTCCCAAAAGTACAACATCCTGGAGCATCACTCCAACAACCCACCACAACAACAAAACAACTCAGAATTCTTCAAACGAAGGAGGAGATAACAACCCTTCTCACTGTAAAATTGATAGTTCTCACAATCTTCCTGTGGACAAGAAGAGAAAAAAAATTGTGGGATAGGCGGAAGAGCCCGAAATTGAGAGTGAGAACATGGAACTTGAGCCTGAACTGGATAGCGTATTCTGCAACCTTCATCATCCTAGAGACGTGATCCAGCATATTCATCCAATGGACATAGCTGATACCGAAAATTTTGATGAAGATGAATCCTTCGTGTTCCAGAGCACTGTTTTTTACAACCAGTCCAAAAAATTAATTATTGAAAAAAAAGATGTAAAAAACATGAAATGAAAATCTCGTTTAGAGGTTAACCTTGCGAACATATGGCCGTCCCAAATGTGTCGACTTCACATGGTGACCACATATGCTATTGATGATTCCATTGGAGGCATTGATGCCGAGAATGCCACACTGGAGGACTAGGTCAAGGAATTGGAAGAAGCTTTGATTCCTATGCCATTGCTTGCCAGTCCTTTAGCAATAGCCATGCCTGCCACCCTTGCATCCAAGTTAAAAGGATCCTCCATCCTCCTCACATCGTGTAAAGGATATATGGAGAATAATATCAAGAAAAGAATGGAACTGATTGCTGAGGCGTGGGAAACATCACAAACCATGAATTCTCTTGGAACGAGGGCACATGATTTGCTCGAACATTTGCAGATAGATTTAAAAGATGAAGAACATTTCTATTTAGACACGGTCCTTCCTTTTGGCACCATTGTCAACAACATGACAGAAACATGAACAAGACAACACAATCTCCCATCAAAAAACCTGATCACTCAATTAAATGCATGATGGAAAGAAAAAGTGAAGAACCTGCATCTCATTGTCCATTCATGTGAACAAGCCATATCAAAGAAAGAAAAATTATTCACAAAGATGACCAGAATAGACTTAGCCAGAAGGACCAACGACTTCCAAGACCCCAACTTAATCGTCAACTCCTTTCCCTTAACAAAGCAAGCCTTCGATAAATAGGTTGATATTTTTAAGGCATTGTCTTTGGAAAAGTTTTACATCATCCTTGAATATGGTGAAGATGACATCGGAAACTAGCTAGTCGACTATTCGGTACAGAATGAGGAAATTGATCAGGCTCTGCGTAATCTTTCTATCGACTTCAGGGAATTAGAAAAGGAACTTTTCAACATAAAAATCTGGAATGAGATCAACATCGCCCTAATGAGAAGCTACATTGAAGAATGGCTCGAAAGGAAATTGAAGCAGGTCACCGATGAAAGGCAACAGGAAGTTGCCACGATTCCAGTAGTCGTCGATGACAACAATAAAAGGCATCAACAAACAAATAGCAAAAGGGGTGTTATGTACCATCATTGTAAGTCTATATTGATCACATCCTTCTTTGTTTATCAACCCAGTTATTCCACTTTTTAAAATAGAAATGTCTAGGCAAAGACTGATACCTTTCAATTTATTCTTTCCAGGTATTACACTCTACCGTCCCCCACTTCTTCTTTCCATGGTCCTATTTCTTGTACATATTTCTCTTATGGTCCACGGGAGCCCCAATCCCAGTCTATATGAAAAACACATTTAAAGTTCCAGGAATATATAACAGACTATTATTTTTTGATATATTTCAAATAAAATTGTTTTTTTTATCTCCTTTTATATTTATGTCCTCATAAATTTTTATCTTCCACTATGCTTATGGTTTGCGGGAGTCCCAATCCCAATCTATATGACAAATGCATTTAAATTTCCAAGAATATGTAACCGACAATATTAATTTTTGATATATTTCAAATTAAACTATTTTTTATCTCCTTTTATATTTATGTCCTCATAAAGTTTTATCTTCCACTATGTTGAATGTCAAGAAATTGTGTTTATTTAATTTGAATATAATTTTTTTTTGTTCTGCCACATATAGAGACAAAATAGACAGAAATTTTGAACATAGCAAAATAGATTATATACTTTCAAAAAATAAATGAGATTCTAGGGGCCACATGTCATTTACTGCATGGATACCACCTGTGCTTCATGCTGCTTGCCACATCTCTGCTGTAGTTTCCGTCTTCCTTCGCTACTTTTTCCCATCCCCGTGCATTTATTCCCAATTCAACTCGGTAGGGACTACGTTGTCATGCAACACTTATTTAAAATGCCCTCACAAATTATTTTAAATTTTACTAGGTAGAAAAAAAAAATGCAATGGACTAACAAGACCTCTAAAGCAGTGATATATGCAAAATCCTTATGTTTGTTTCTTTAAAAACAAACAATTTTGTTCAAATTATATAATAAGGAACAAACAATTTTATTCAAATTATATAATAGGGACCTTTTATAGTCCTTCAAAGAATTTTAATCTGATGCTTATATAGATATTTATACTGTCATTAACCATTAAGTAAAGTTGGTGTGCTCTTCACATTTTTTTTAAATTGTTGCCGTCTTCACATTTTTAAACCATTCACTATAAAAGTGTGTACCTTACAATTATAAGGTACACAAATTCTATTAACGATATTTATTATTTTTGAATATTTGACATGTTTACTTATCCGAGTCATGTAGGATGTGTTCACTTTATTTTTAAACATGGATGATTTTAGGGGCTAAATTTCGCTCATGGGCTAATTTTCCATTGTTTTTCCAAAAACGAGATTCGCTATTTTAAAAATGATTCGCCCAAATTCTATAGGATAAAATGATTTTACCTTAAAAATCGCCAAAATTTTATAAAAACTATATAAAATCATTAGAAATTTGAATATTTTTACAAAAATATCGCCAAACATTTATAGTTGACATATGAAGGATAAGTAATATTAGCCAAGGTTTCTACATTTTAAAATAAATTCCCATCCTTAAAATCATCCCTGTTTTTAAAGTTGTTTTATTTTTATCCTTTTTAGTTCTTAAATGGATATAAAAGAAGACATATCTAAGTAATATTTATAGATTTATATTTAAGTCATATTCTAGTTCTATTTAAGCCATAGTAGTATCATATTAATATACACTTTAATAATACATAAGTTATTTATTTGGACCATATTTTTTACAAATACTTATTATACGAGTTGTACTCAAGTCATATTCTTTACCGATACATATATTGTCCATATTCCAGTTATACTTAATCAATATCCTATCTTACAAATTTATAAGGAACTAAGTGGAGGGTATACATATGGTAACATTGAATATAAATTCAATTTAAAAATTTAAATTTGGGGTCACATAAAAAAAAAGTGATTTTATGGACAAATCATAGTTTTTTTTGGGTAATTTTTTTACTCAAAGATAAAATTTCCTAGCTTTTGTCTCTTCTATAGGTTGAGTTATCGTGCTCTATCTCTATCAAGATGTGGGGTTTACTCTCCTTTGTTTCTATCGGGCGGTGGGGGTCTTCTCTTCTATGTCTTTATGTGCATAGGAACAAGGATTTGTGGAAATTAAAAACACAACACACACGCGCGGTGTGCGTGGATAGATAGAAATATATAGATATAAGAAATATTTCCCATGTCAAAGTTTGGCTTTAATTTTGATTTAATTTATTTTTTTAATTTTTTTGGACATCTAATTATCAGGGATGTGATTAGCACTGTAGAGTTGACATCTGCATGGGGTTCTATGCAAGTAGAAGTGATAATAGGCTTGTGAATGTCGGCCTATTGTGTGGTGGAATTTAATAGATTGATTCAATTTCTATTATCATTAGGTATGATCTCCACCCTACCATTTTACCACACTCCCACATATGAGTATGATTTCCCTAGATAGAGGTTAATCATAGACACCTCACCATTTCCATCCATATTCTCACTCAGACAAGAAGACATAGGAAATTGCCAGAAAATCTAGATGAGAAAAAAAAACTTCCAACAAACCAACTTCAACATTCAAATAGCTAGTAAACATCTTATAGTATTTAAATATTTAGAAAAAGTGAATGTTAACTCTTACGTGCTTTGAAATCTTCAAGCAATACAATGTAGATAGGCAAATTTGGATAGGGCTTGTGTTTGGAGAATTTAGGAGAGGGCAGTGTGATTTGACAATCAACACACTCATTCATGTAGATACATTAATTATTAGTATAGGTGTTCCATACAAATATTCTATTATGTTTTTAATTTAATTCCTTTACTTTTGAAACAACATAACAACCTATGAGAGTATATTATATTTTATAAAATATTGTCAGTGGTTAATGATGATGAGAATGACACCGATGATGACTATGTCAATGATGATGTTGACAATGACAATGATGATGATGAGGATGATAGTGCTAGGTGTTGTCTTACGGGCTATTGGCAACTAGCCTAGGGTTTATAGTGTTATCCAACCATATTTGAACATGTCTCTTACCTAGGTAATTAATCTTAGCTAGTTATTGATTCCATTGGATCTTAAAAAAAATGTTATTGTAGCTTATTATTGTCAGTTGACCCTTTTATTGTCACAATAGTCCATCCAATGGGAGTTGAACAGGATAGGTTACTGATCCAGGTGGATATTGGTGTCCACCCACCTATTCCATTGGCTCGAAAAACAGTTTTCCACCTTGGCAGTTTTTCGGGTTCCAAACTTCTGGGGCCGTTTTGAGGCCCTAAACAACGTTTTTTGGGATTTGGGGCCCAGGTGACTATCGAGGGCATTAATATAGGCTAGTAGGAAATTTTTCTTTTCGGTTAGACCTTTCCAACGGGCTATCGTGTGCCTAAAACGAAGATCGTATGAAAAAGTTACGACCCTGGGAAGTTGATGTACTAACTTACCCAAACGGGCCCACATGACTTTTGGCGCTTCATCTCCTAGGGTTAGGTTTTTGGATGTCTAGGGAATTTTACATTCCTGTTTATTGTAAAAGCCCTTCAAAGCCTCATTGTAACCATCTTCTTACGAATGAGCGCAATTGTCACATCTCTTCTCAGAGATAAGCCGCCACCATTCCAACAAGCTTGTTTTCCGTTGCATTTTACAGCTTCAACTTATTTCCTTATTGAATAGAAAACCAATTTTATTGTATCTCTGTTATTATGTGTTAAGCATCTGTTAATAATTTGCAATCATTTTTTTTTGCTCATAAAATCCGGATCAGTGGTATCAGAGTGGTCTTCTCCTTGTCATCTTAATGCATGTCCCCAACGAGGTCAGAGTACAAAGAATTGGGTCTCGATCTTGTTTCTCTTGAGGAAAAAAGATCTCGCACGCCCAAGTGACCTCTCATGGTAGAAGAAAAGAAAGATGACAAGACATGAGATCATTTCAAAATGTTGCTTGAGGAATCCCTCATGCAACAGAGGAACAAGATGATGGATAGTTTCGCACAAATCCTTCGGCGGATACCAATAGGCGATGCATATTCTTTGAGAGGAGGTGCAACACTATTCAAGGTACAAATCAAATTCAATATTCCTTTATTTGAAGGTCAAATAGACGCAGATGTTGTAGACAAGTGGTTGAATCTACTAGAAGGGTATTTTTCTGTCCATAAATTTTCAAATAGAGAAAATATTACTTTTGCGCTCCTCAAAGTCGTTTCCCATGTCAAAAATTGGTGGGAAACTTTCTGTGAGAAAAAGGAAATAGAGGAACTTGTTGATGGGTCTTAAATCTCTTGACTCAACAGTAGAAACCAAACCCGCCACCGAGGCCTAATTAGACTCTGCAACATTTAAAAGTGGAATGGTTCTCTAGATCTTGCGATCCGACCAAATTATCAATGGGCTTTATGTTTTCTTGTGAAGGCTCTTCCTTCAGTTTGGACTATTATCTTTTGTATATTTTCTCTTGGGTGGGACCGACATGAGAAGTAAGCCAATATAAACCAACTTGGCAACAAAAAATGAAATTAAGATTAACTAAGGGGAAGAGGTTGAACTTGGGATAACCCACTGCTCAAGCATGTAGACGACAATTTTATACCACATGCCTAGTACTAATACATTAACCATGTGAGCATCCAATTACTGTATGAGATTCTAACTACTAGAAAGAAAACACATATACAATGAGATAATGGCAAGACAAATAATTCATCTACCATAACCATTCAACACATAATAACACAATGATTCATCTTCATCATTAAAGAAAAGAACAACAAAACATTGCACCAGATAACTTGACAACATAATTAATTTGTCTTACTCTTTACAACATCATTCATGAAACAGGATAGGAAATAGTTCTTCTCCACGTCCAATCACATATGCAGTTGATGAAAATAACTTGTCCTTGGTCTAGAAGGACTTCTCAATTCAAAGCAACTTCAAAATAATTCTTAACAACCAGAAAAAAAAGTTCTTTCCACAACCATCGACCCTTAAATAATTGGCCGATGTTTTTATTTATAACCTAAAGTTCAACTGAAAACAACGACTAAGTGCAATTTAAGTAAAGAAAAATACGCCACGTGGCTTCATCTTATAGCAGTTTCTTTAACAGTCAACTCAAGATAGTTCTTTGAAAGGATGCCTTTTCTCATACTCAGACCAACTAATAAACAGTTCGTCGCAGGTTTGGGCCCACGGGAACTTGTGTTGCTCCATCAGAGCTGCGTAGAATCCTTTGAGTCCACTGCATGCGCTCGATACTTCACTAGACTGGTGTTTAACTGCTGTAGCATGGTTTGAGCCTTCATCGGATGTTCCATAAATCTTTGCACTTTTCCTGGCGTTATATCGGTCACCGTGGCTAGCTCTTCGACCCATAGTGAATCCTTCTTGGCACGTGATCTGATTATGTTGCATAATTTGATGAAGTTGTCGGGGTCGCCAAAATCGGGGAGTCCTATATCCTTCATTGCTTCGTTGATCTTACCCCAATTTTTCCTTCGGGTTCCTTGGCAAGGTTACGGAGTGAAATTTGTTCGGTAGTCAGAGGTATCTTTCCTGCAATCAAGATTGACATCATTTAGAAATTACTTATCAGGAAAAACATAGGAATATGTAAGCGGAAAAAACAGATTGATGCGTACCTATAGAGCTTGCTAGTCCTGATTGTTAAATACTTATGTGATCCCAGTAACCTTTTGAATGACCTATAGCGTCTTTGTCTGTGTCGCCACTCCTCTTCAGTTTGGATGAGTTACATCTGCGCACCATAGTGTGGCAGATCAGGTATGGCGGATATGAGAGTTGAAGCCATTCCGGAGGTCGATTGCCCCTTGGGGTCTAGAAAGGATTCCAGAGTTGAACGTGTGCCGAAAGTGTGTGTCATCTCCCAAAATGTCAGATATCGTAATAAAGGAATTCGTTAAATGCCCCAGGTCAAGGCAAGTTGTTACCCCAAAATCCATATCACCAAGTGTGTCAACCATCATTCGCTAATAGTGGAGGCTGGGAGGATTAAAGAGATTGGGAATGATTGTACCGTATATTCTCTGCAACTCCTATCGACTACATTTCATAAGTCTTGGATCATATCCGTCATGTAGATATGACGCATTAATTATTCAAAACATCCTGTTGCAATGTATGAGTATTCCTTAGCACGTTCCGTCTCACTGCCCCGCTCTGGTATAAATCTTAGACGTTCTGTGCGAGTTCTACGCATCAGTCGAGTTTGTATACAAGTAGGGACTGGCCTTTAGAGTCCAATTATATCAAACTCTATGTCATGGCCCTTCATCCAGTCATGAACGTCTAAGCACACATGATGTCCCTACATGGGATCCCCTCAAAACATGAGATGGGGTTTGTGAGGCAGCCAGAGTGCCAGGTTTGAACCCCAACATGCTTGAGACTCTTTCTTATTGGCATTGAGTGTCTCTAAGATTTCAAAAGTAGGTCCTTACCTTTTCTCCAAAAAAATGTTAGAGCCTCAAGCGAAGGTCGAAGTGGAGAAAATTTCATCTGAAGGACACAGGTTGGAGGCCATGCCCTCTCAAAAGTTGACACCGCGGAGGAGGGGAAGGCCCAAAAAGAATACAGAAGTAGGAGGAAGCCACATCTTGACTGAGATGAGTGCACACCTGGCCACTGAGGAGTTCATGATGCATGCTACCTAGTTAGAGCCTGTCGGGACTACCAGTCGAGGAAGAGGGAGCCGAATGTGAAGGACAGGGGTATCAGGTTCTAACGTTGAAAGCCCCAATCAACAGCTGGAGCAGAAACAACTTGCCATAGCCAAACTTTATCAAGAAAATAGAGAATTGCAGAGACAACTGGCGGCGCAGAACTAGGAGGTATCAACACCACCAGGTCATGAAGGAAGCAAAAATTGCCTTGAGAGGCAGCTTTGGGAAGCACAAGATACGATTATGCAGCTATGCGAAGCATGAAGGATGATGGAGGAGGAGAACATAAGAACATTGCAAGGTGCATAGAGCAGTCCGAGAGAAGGTCCGTGTGCAAGAGATACATGATGGGCATACCCTTGTTTTGTATTCTCGGAAGTGACGTATGTTTTGATAGTTTTCCTTGTTTGTTGTGAGAATTTTCACATTCTCGATGTAACCGGGTCGGTTGGCCAAGGTGTTGGTAATGTTTATTGTATGTAACCTAAGCCCGAAAGGAACCTTAATATATGAAATTTTGAAAATGTTTTTCCTAAACAGATTCTAGTCATAGTAGTTGAAAGCATCATGTTTCCTCTTTGAGCGTAAATCTACCATGTTCTTATTCAATATTCTCGTAATTATGTGATTTTGTAATTACCATTGTCTGAGTTATTTTGTAAGTTCGTTGACATTTTCCTTTAGAAACTTTTGATGCCGAATGATGTTGATGTGGCGTTATTAACTTGGGGGTTATTAAAAGAAAACCTAGAACTCATCTCGTGGGTAAGGGTTGCACTCGGGACTTTGTTTATGTTGATCATGCTAAATTGAGCTAGATATTGCGACTTCCGATGCCGGGTAAGTATCGGGGATCAACGTTCGAAAATCAAAGCATAGTTTCTTCGGGGGTTATCATCTTTCGAAACTCCTGATTCCAAAAACGTCTCGGAGGTCTATGATTATTATTTCATTTTTCGTTCAATGCTTATTCTCTAACCTTTCATCGATGCCGATTTAATAGGTCATCGACGATATTCTTGGTGGTTCCTGTCATAAAATAAATTTCGCGTCTACTGACGCCGACGAAGATCGGGGCTCGACAACTTTGATTCTCTCTAGTGTTTTCTTTCATGCTTAATCCTTCCCGATGTTGAAATTCTTCAGCATGTCTAGGAAAACTTTGACTGTCATTTCTCTAATTTAGATATTTGTCTTTTAAGTTAATGATTGTCACATTTCCAAGAAATCTTTTAAACACTTAAAGATAAACAAAATAGATAAGCGAAGGACACATTTTTCATATCAGACAATGCCAAAAGATCAAGTGGTACCCAAAAAGTGAAATTTTACGTAGAATTTTAGGGTGTGTTGAGTGCTCAATAAATGGCGATTCACTGGGCGAATGTAGAACCTCTGTTATTCCTTCATGCTCGGCTGGTAGGAAAGCTAGTGGAGAAACTTTGTTGGTTTTAAATCAGAGCCTCTTTTACCCGTGGCAATTTGAAATCCTTTGATTGATGCTTCTGGGTCTGCCCGTGGGGTTTCGACCTTTATTCCTCCTTCGTTTCCTGTAACCTTGACTTATGTCCCCTTTTACAAAAGTCTAGGAAAGCATTCACTGGCATGAATCCCTTAGTTACCTTTAATCCTTCACTTTGGTGTTTCTCGACTGCTAGTGAGTGTCCATAGCCCCGACGGAGTCACCTCGACACCACAGAACTTTCTCTGCTTCTAGCGAGCGTCTATAGCCCCGACAAAGATATCTGCATACCCTCCCCTACTGATCACTCTTTTGATAATGTCCATTTTATTTCGGCATGATACCCTGAGCGAGTGAGAGAGGATGACGTCTGTTTATTTCGCAAAGTGATATGGTTAGGTGGAACCTTTTCTAGCCTTGTGTTCGGGTTCATGTAGTCCTTTTTCAGCTTTCCTTCTTACCCTTAAGGTCTTACCAAACCACTAGGCAAACACTTCTAGCATTTCTTCGAAGTTGTTCAATTGCCCAGGTTAGATGGAGGGATCCTCAAAGCAACCACAAGTTCCTTGATGCTTCTTATGTTGTATGTGAGAAATGAGTTTTGTATCTTATTAAAAATCATCTAAACTCCAAATAAGGTTATAGGNTAGGAACAAGGATTTGTGGAAATTAAAAACACAACACACACGCGCGGTGTGCGTGGATAGATAGAAATATATAGATATAAGAAATATTTCCCATGTCAAAGTTTGGCTTTAATTTTGATTTAATTTATTTTTTTAATTTTTTTGGACATCTAATTATCAGGGATGTGATTAGCACTGTAGAGTTGACATCTGCATGGGGTTCTATGCAAGTAGAAGTGATAATAGGCTTGTGAATGTCGGCCTATTGTGTGGTGGAATTTAATAGATTGATTCAATTTCTATTATCATTAGGTATGATCTCCACCCTACCATTTTACCACACTCCCACATATGAGTATGATTTCCCTAGATAGAGGTTAATCATAGACACCTCACCATTTCCATCCATATTCTCACTCAGACAAGAAGACATAGGAAATTGCCAGAAAATCTAGATGAGAAAAAAAAACTTCCAACAAACCAACTTCAACATTCAAATAGCTAGTAAACATCTTATAGTATTTAAATATTTAGAAAAAGTGAATGTTAACTCTTACGTGCTTTGAAATCTTCAAGCAATACAATGTAGATAGGCAAATTTGGATAGGGCTTGTGTTTGGAGAATTTAGGAGAGGGCAGTGTGATTTGACAATCAACACACTCATTCATGTAGATACATTAATTATTAGTATAGGTGTTCCATACAAATATTCTATTATGTTTTTAATTTAATTCCTTTACTTTTGAAACAACATAACAACCTATGAGAGTATATTATATTTTATAAAATATTGTCAGTGGTTAATGATGATGAGAATGACACCGATGATGACTATGTCAATGATGATGTTGACAATGACAATGATGATGATGAGGATGATAGTGCTAGGTGTTGTCTTACGGGCTATTGGCAACTAGCCTAGGGTTTATAGTGTTATCCAACCATATTTGAACATGTCTCTTACCTAGGTAATTAATCTTAGCTAGTTATTGATTCCATTGGATCTTAAAAAAAATGTTATTGTAGCTTATTATTGTCAGTTGACCCTTTTATTGTCACAATAGTCCATCCAATGGGAGTTGAACAGGATAGGTTACTGATCCAGGTGGATATTGGTGTCCACCCACCTATTCCATTGGCTCGAAAAACAGTTTTCCACCTTGGCAGTTTTTCGGGTTCCAAACTTCTGGGGCCGTTTTGAGGCCCTAAACAACGTTTTTTGGGATTTGGGGCCCAGGTGACTATCGAGGGCATTAATATAGGCTAGTAGGAAATTTTTCTTTTCGGTTAGACCTTTCCAACGGGCTATCGTGTGCCTAAAACGAAGATCGTATGAAAAAGTTACGACCCTGGGAAGTTGATGTACTAACTTACCCAAACGGGCCCACATGACTTTTGGCGCTTCATCTCCTAGGGTTAGGTTTTTGGATGTCTAGGGAATTTTACATTCCTGTTTATTGTAAAAGCCCTTCAAAGCCTCATTGTAACCATCTTCTTACGAATGAGCGCAATTGTCACATCTCTTCTCAGAGATAAGCCGCCACCATTCCAACAAGCTTGTTTTCCGTTGCATTTTACAGCTTCAACTTATTTCCTTATTGAATAGAAAACCAATTTTATTGTATCTCTGTTATTATGTGTTAAGCATCTGTTAATAATTTGCAATCATTTTTTTTTGCTCATAAAATCCGGATCAGTGGTATCAGAGTGGTCTTCTCCTTGTCATCTTAATGCATGTCCCCAACGAGGTCAGAGTACAAAGAATTGGGTCTCGATCTTGTTTCTCTTGAGGAAAAAAGATCTCGCACGCCCAAGTGACCTCTCATGGTAGAAGAAAAGAAAGATGACAAGACATGAGATCATTTCAAAATGTTGCTTGAGGAATCCCTCATGCAACAGAGGAACAAGATGATGGATAGTTTCGCACAAATCCTTCGGCGGATACCAATAGGCGATGCATATTCTTTGAGAGGAGGTGCAACACTATTCAAGGTACAAATCAAATTCAATATTCCTTTATTTGAAGGTCAAATAGACGCAGATGTTGTAGACAAGTGGTTGAATCTACTAGAAGGGTATTTTTCTGTCCATAAATTTTCAAATAGAGAAAATATTACTTTTGCGCTCCTCAAAGTCGTTTCCCATGTCAAAAATTGGTGGGAAACTTTCTGTGAGAAAAAGGAAATAGAGGAACTTGTTGATGGGTCTTAAATCTCTTGACTCAACAGTAGAAACCAAACCCGCCACCGAGGCCTAATTAGACTCTGCAACATTTAAAAGTGGAATGGTTCTCTAGATCTTGCGATCCGACCAAATTATCAATGGGCTTTATGTTTTCTTGTGAAGGCTCTTCCTTCAGTTTGGACTATTATCTTTTGTATATTTTCTCTTGGGTGGGACCGACATGAGAAGTAAGCCAATATAAACCAACTTGGCAACAAAAAATGAAATTAAGATTAACTAAGGGGAAGAGGTTGAACTTGGGATAACCCACTGCTCAAGCATGTAGACGACAATTTTATACCACATGCCTAGTACTAATACATTAACCATGTGAGCATCCAATTACTGTATGAGATTCTAACTACTAGAAAGAAAACACATATACAATGAGATAATGGCAAGACAAATAATTCATCTACCATAACCATTCAACACATAATAACACAATGATTCATCTTCATCATTAAAGAAAAGAACAACAAAACATTGCACCAGATAACTTGACAACATAATTAATTTGTCTTACTCTTTACAACATCATTCATGAAACAGGATAGGAAATAGTTCTTCTCCACGTCCAATCACATATGTAGTTGATGAAAATAACTTGTCCTTGGTCTAGAAGGACTTCTCAATTCAAAGCAACTTCAAAATAATTCTTAACAACCAGAAAAAAAATTTCTTTCCACAACCATCGACCCTTAAATAATTGGCCGATGTTTTTATTTATAACCTAAAGTTCAACAGAAAACAACGACTAAGTGCAATTTAAGTAAATAAAATACGCCACGTGGCTTCATCTTATAGAAGTTTCTTTAACAGTCAACTCAAGATAGTTCTTTGAAAGGATGCCTTTTCTCATACTCGAACCAACTAATAAACAGTTCGTTGCAGGTTTGGGCCCATGGGAACTTGTGTTGCTCCATCAGAGCTGCGTAGAATCCTCTGAGTCCACTGCATGCGCTCGATACTTCACTAGACTGGTGTTTAACTGCTGTAGCATGGTTTGAGCCTTCATCGAATGTTCCATAAATCTTTGCACTTTTCCTGGCGTTATATCGGTCACCGTGGCTAGCTCTTCGACCCATAGTGAATCCTTCTTGGCACGTGATCTAATTATGTTGCATAATTTGATGAAGTTGTCGGGGTCGCCAAAATCGGGGAGTCCTATATCCTTCATTGCTTCGTTGATCTTACCCCAATTTTTCCTTCAGGTTCCTTGGCAAGGTTACGGAGCGAAATTTGTTCGGTAGTCGGAGGTATCTTTCCTGCAATCAAGATTGACATCATTTAGAAATTACTTATCAGGAAAAACATAGGAATATGTAAGCGAAAAAAACAGATTGATGCGTACCTATAGAGCTTGCTAGTCCTGATTGTTAAATACTTATGTGATCCCAGTAACCTTTTGAATGACCTATAGCGTCTTTGTCTGTGTCACCACTCCTCTTCAGTTTGGATGAGTTACATCTGCGCACCATAGTGTGGCAGATCAGGTATGGAGGATATGAGAGTTGAAGCCATTCCGGAGGTCGATTGCCCCTTGGGGTCTAGAAAGGATTCCAGAGTTGAACGTGTGCCGAAAGTGTGTGTCATCTCCCAAAAGGTCAGATATCGTAATAAAGGAATTCGTTAAATGCCCCAGGTCAAGGCAAGTTGTTACCCCAAAATCCGTATCACCAAGTGTGTCAACCATCATTCGCTAATAGTGGAGGCTGGGAGGATTAAAGAGATTGGGAATGATTGTACCGTATATTCTCTGCAACTCCTATCGACTACATTTCATAAGTCTTGGATCATATCCGTCATGTAGATATGACGCATTAATTATTCAAAACATCCTGTTGCAATGTATGAGTATTCCTTAGCACGTTCCGTCTCACTGCCCCGCTCTGGTATAAATCTTAGACGTTCTGTGCGAGTTCTACGCATCAGTCGAGTTTGTATACAAGTAGGGACTGGCCTTTAGAGTCCAATTATATCAAACTCTATGTCATGGCCCTTCATCCAGTCATGAACGTCTAAGCACACATGATGTCCCTACATGGGATCCCCTCAAAACATGAGATGGGGTTTGTGAGGCAGCCAGAGTGCCAGGTTTGAACCCCAACATGCTTGAGACTCTTTCTTATTGGCATTGAGTGTCTCTAAGATTTCAAAAGTAGGTCCTTACCTTTTCTCCAAAAAAATGTTAGAGCCTCAAGCGAAGGTCGAAGTGGAGAAAATTTCATCTGAAGGACACAGGTTGGAGGCCATGCCCTCTCAAAAGTTGACACCGCGGAGGAGGGGAAGGCCCAAAAAGAATACAGAAGTAGGAGGAAGCCACATCTTGACTGAGATGAGTGCACACCTGGCCACTGAGGAGTTCATGATGCATGCTACCTAGTTAGAGCCTGTCGGGACTACCAGTCGAGGAAGAGGGAGCCGAATGTGAAGGACAGGGGTATCAGGTTCTAACGTTGAAAGCCCCAATCAACAGCTGGAGCAGAAACAACTTGCCATAGCCAAACTTTATCAAGAAAATAGAGAATTGCAGAGACAACTGGCGGCGCAGAACTAGGAGGTATCAACACCACCAGGTCATGAAGGAAGCAAAAATTGCCTTGAGAGGCAGCTTTGGGAAGCACAAGATACGATTATGCAGCTATGCGAAGCATGAAGGATGATGGAGGAGGAGAACATAAGAACATTGCAAGGTGCATAGAGCAGTCCGAGAGAAGGTCCGTGTGCAAGAGATACATGATGGGCATACCCTTGTTTTGTATTCTCGGAAGTGACGTATGTTTTGATAGTTTTCCTTGTTTGTTGTGAGAATTTTCACATTCTCGATGTAACCGGGTCGGTTGGCCAAGGTGTTGGTAATGTTTATTGTATGTAACCTAAGCCCGAAAGGAACCTTAATATATGAAATTTTGAAAATGTTTTTCCTAAACAGATTCTAGTCATAGTAGTTGAAAGCATCATGTTTCCTCTTTGAGCGTAAATCTACCATGTTCTTATTCAATATTCTCGTAATTATGTGATTTTGTAATTACCATTGTCTGAGTTATTTTGTAAGTTCGTTGACATTTTCCTTTAGAAACTTTTGATGCCGAATGATGTTGATGTGGCGTTATTAACTTGGGGGTTATTAAAAGAAAACCTAGAACTCATCTCGTGGGTAAGGGTTGCACTCGGGACTTTGTTTATGTTGATCATGCTAAATTGAGCTAGATATTGCGACTTCCGATGCCGGGTAAGTATCGGGGATCAACGTTCGAAAATCAAAGCATAGTTTCTTCGGGGGTTATCATCTTTCGAAACTCCTGATTCCAAAAACGTCTCGGAGGTCTATGATTATTATTTCATTTTTCGTTCAATGCTTATTCTCTAACCTTTCATCGATGCCGATTTAATAGGTCATCGACGATATTCTTGGTGGTTCCTGTCATAAAATAAATTTCGCGTCTACTGACGCCGACGAAGATCGGGGCTCGACAACTTTGATTCTCTCTAGTGTTTTCTTTCATGCTTAATCCTTCCCGATGTTGAAATTCTTCAGCATGTCTAGGAAAACTTTGACTGTCATTTCTCTAATTTAGATATTTGTCTTTTAAGTTAATGATTGTCACATTTCCAAGAAATCTTTTAAACACTTAAAGATAAACAAAATAGATAAGCGAAGGACACATTTTTCATATCAGACAATGCCAAAAGATCAAGTGGTACCCAAAAAGTGAAATTTTACGTAGAATTTTAGGGTGTGTTGAGTGCTCAATAAATGGCGATTCACTGGGCGAATGTAGAACCTCTGTTATTCCTTCATGCTCGGCTGGTAGGAAAGCTAGTGGAGAAACTTTGTTGGTTTTAAATCAGAGCCTCTTTTACCCGTGGCAATTTGAAATCCTTTGATTGATGCTTCTGGGTCTGCCCGTGGGGTTTCGACCTTTATTCCTCCTTCGTTTCCTGTAACCTTGACTTATGTCCCCTTTTACAAAAGTCTAGGAAAGCATTCACTGGCATGAATCCCTTAGTTACCTTTAATCCTTCACTTTGGTGTTTCTCGACTGCTAGTGAGTGTCCATAGCCCCGACGGAGTCACCTCGACACCACAGAACTTTCTCTGCTTCTAGCGAGCGTCTATAGCCCCGACAAAGATATCTGCATACCCTCCCCTACTGATCACTCTTTTGATAATGTCCATTTTATTTCGGCATGATACCCTGAGCGAGTGAGAGAGGATGACGTCTGTTTATTTCGCAAAGTGATATGGTTAGGTGGAACCTTTTCTAGCCTTGTGTTCGGGTTCATGTAGTCCTTTTTCAGCTTTCCTTCTTACCCTTAAGGTCTTACCAAACCACTAGGCAAACACTTCTAGCATTTCTTCGAAGTTGTTCAATTGCCCAGGTTAGATGGAGGGATCCTCAAAGCAACCACAAGTTCCTTGATGCTTCTTATGTTGTATGTGAGAAATGAGTTTTGTATCTTATTAAAAATCATCTAAACTCCAAATAAGGTTATAGGTGTGGTGTGAGCTCATTATCTAAGAGCATATCCATTTTATTCTCTTTATTTTGCTATGGATTAATATCTAAATCTATATCTCCTGCCATCCAGCCTGCCATCCAGCTAGAAACTTGTATCTTTCCTTTATTCCCTGTTGCATTCGAAGACTCCCAGGAAAGTGTTGTAGTATCCTAGGCCAGCCAGCTAATGTGGGCATTCTGCCAAATATAAAGAAACAAATGGCCCAATGTAGTAATAAAAATTTAATTTTATTACTTGCAATGATTTGTAACACGTTCATTCCCAGTAGCAGTCGAATTTGGAGTGTAGCGACCTCTCCCTACAAGGGGTAGTAGGAGTAGGACCCGAAGTAAGAGGGAGGAGAATAGGCCCAACAACAGAACCAACACAACTAGGAGGAGTGGGGAGAAGTAGGTCTAGCAGATCCAGTTTTTGTTATTGACCCAGTAGTTTATCCAGTTCTCTTGACTCATTTGATCCAACCGCACCGGAAACACCCACTAGGTAAAGCCTTTGTTTATGAAGAAAGGCTAGATAGGGATAGAGGCAAATAGTGGTATAGGCATAGACGTGACATAGGGGACGTGGTATGGCAGATCATACCTTCCTCTAAAGTTGCAGGATGTAATATCTTCCCCGCACTTCAAATCTTTGATAGAGTGTGAAGATCCACGCGGGTAAGGTTCTTGGTCAAGATTGAACCTTACTATGGAGGAGGTCAAAGCCATTATCTTGGGCTATGAGGACTAAAGCTATACTGGTCTGCCCACATTTGATTACTTATCTTGCTACAACATAAGTAAAACCTTAAATAGATTAGACTTATTGAATTTGCATAAATGCATAAATTTTGCATGACACCTCATAAGTTTGCACGACCCCAAGTTGACAATTTAAAGTGAGTTGTATAGTTAAGTATCTATTGTTGTAACCCTGTAGACCATCATAAATCAAGGGGGTGGTTGCACATAACATAGTAAAAGTTATAACTTTGTACTACAACCTGGTCCGAGAGGATTTATTTCGGTGAGCAATATTCAAGTAATAGCAATATGGTGGGAACTCAAGGGGGATCTACATTGAGGTTGCTTGAGTTTTTAGTAAAGGGAGATGAGGATGTAGAACA
>JZKD02S1728166.1:11348-21443 GCA_000966675.3 Picea glauca
ACACAGGGAAGGCCGACATGGTAGAAAATTTATAATTGTAGATGGTCG
Source organism: Picea glauca (assembly GCA_000966675.3). Taxonomy (NCBI): domain Eukaryota; kingdom Viridiplantae; phylum Streptophyta; class Pinopsida; order Pinales; family Pinaceae; genus Picea; species Picea glauca. Next base: position 11,397 of record JZKD02S1728166.1, read on the forward strand.
ATGCAATAGAAGGCTCATTTAGGTTGGACTTCTCTTGAACATATGAACGACATGAAAATGGTCTTGGAAGCATTGACTCAAGGAGGACCCAAAATATGGTCTTGTGGATGTTCAAATGAGAGACAAATGGATTTCCCAACCCAGATACAATGATGAAGGGGGGTGTCATGTTCAAGAGTGACGCTTACTGCCACTAACACAAATACAGAGACAGATTTCTTTCCCAATTTCCCCCCACCATTTATGGCGGGTACCTCTTTATTTTTATGCAAACTTGAGGAGGATAACATATGCTTGTAGATGTAAGCTCATCCTTCAAACGAGTCCCTCGGAGTATGTTTAACGAACCCTAATAAGGAGTGGTTCGATATCATATGGGTCTTTCAATGTTTTTTTAACGAGTCCAAAGAGAGAAAACTCAAGGGTTTTTCATTTTTAAAGAGTCTGAAAAACACTTAAAGAGAACTCCAAAAGGTCCATTTTCGTAAATTAATTTGACGAGACCAAAAAAGTGATAACCTACCACTAGTCAGATGTTTTCTTCAAATAATTTCCTGAGCGTGAAAAGAACAAGGTCGCTTGGCCATCTTTTCATGTTTAGGGAGCGTGAAAAGAGATTAAAGGATACTCCATATGTTTCATTTTTCGTGTCACCATTACGAGTTCAAAAAAATGACAAAAGACTACTCGATTACATTCTCATGGTTTCACGAGCACGAGAAAGAACTAGGACTCTGCTCGGAGTTTTTTCTGAAAAACCCTAAAAGGATCTGTACATGCGACAAATGTATAAAAACAAACCAAAAAAGTGGACCCATGTTCCAACGTCTCACCTCTAGACTTTTTCAATCTGAAAAAATCAACCAGTTGTAAAGTTGTTAGGACTTAAGGGCTTGGATAAAGCATAAAAATAATAAAATATACAAATGAAAAGTAATAAAAGCCAATAAAAAAGGTAAAAAAACCACATTTCACTATTTCATTTGTAACTTCACCCAAATATTGCTCCAATTCCCTTTTTAACCTCGATTTTCAATTATTGATTGCGGAGTACACGACGGATCATTTCACGAATTGTCTCCGCTAAAGAGGTAATCTCCTTCTCCTTCATCTTTTCATGGATTCAAAATTGATTTTCATTGGTTAAAAATGTGTTTTTGGGTCAATTTGTAGGGGTTAGCCGCGTGTTGGGGTCATCACAGGTGCCCTATATCGGGATCTGTGATGATCTAGGATCGTCATAGGTGACCCTAAATGTAGGGTGCAATGACCCCGCACTTTGTGAATGCGCAGGCCTGGGATGCCTATAGCCAAAATTTTTAAAAAGATGAATCCAACAAGAAAAAAACCCTAGGAAAAATTTAATGTGTCTAATCTCATATTATGGTTCCCTGAAAGGTTTTCCTCAGTTAAGATGTTGGAGTGGTGTGAACGAGAGCATGAAGAAGAATATTACTTCTCCGGGAATGACCCGAGAATAGTTATGGCCCTTCGATAGTGTGGGTTACTAAAATTATTCAAGATTTAGGGCATGAGGGCCCAGTTGAGACTACTTGAGTACTTGGTTCACATGTGGGATGTGAATGAGAAGACATTTCATGTGGGTGCCCACACACTCACCATATATATCGAGGATATCTATTTCCTAACAGGACTATCTCATCGTGGTTCACGGGTGACACTTATAGGTAGCAGGGGTGACGATGAGCCTATGAACTACTACGTATGCCATAATTGTGTGATGGGTACCGTGAAACATAGCAGTAAGTTCTCTATTAGGGATGTATGATATTTTCCTTTGTGGACTATCCTCTATACTATTACTCGCATGGTAGGGAGTGCAGCTCCCCACATGGCTCTGCAGAGCCATTTTCAGTATGCATTGGAGTGTCTGGAGCCTCGAGTCTTCAACTGGTTGAAAGGGGTCCTAAAAAGAATGAAGAAACAACTTACCAAGTGTAGAAGTGGTGAGTTAAGACAATTTGGATATGGGTCTATTTTGGTATCATTCTTCCTAGAAAGGGTCCCTGTCCTACGCTTACAGGTGGAGTGGGGTATACCCGCTCCACAGGATCCAAGGATGAAGAGGTGGGTAGATCTCATGTCTCGACATGGAGGCAGTCACATCTTCAGGTATGATGATTTCTTCTTCCAGTGGCTAAGGACTCAACTTCTCATGGTTGAAGATTATGTGTATGTCAGGCTAGATTTACATGGATATCCGGACCTAGCTCTTCCCGAAGGTTCTCAGTGGGGGGACATAGGTAAGAAAGAAATTTTGTTTCTATAATTTTTTTGTTATTTTTAATGATATAAAATGTTTTTTGTGTTATTTATCTGATGACTAATCAAGTGCTCTTCGATAATGCTGATGTGGTACCTTATCGTCCTCCAAGTTCATCCCCAATTTAGCGGCAAGGGGAGATAGGTGTCGTAGCAGGAGTAGTTGTTTCCGACTTCGAGACCATAGAACAAAAACTTGAGGGACTCACCACGAATGTCCCCGATGCAATGATAGATGATATTTCGAGGCATTACCAACGCCACACAGTGGGCATATCTGCATCCATCGGTCTACTACTTCGTAGAGTAGCATGGGAAGTCACGTGTTATAGGGAGAAACATCCTTGATGCTTTGTTGTATATGAAGCCAAGTGTTTCACATTTTTGATATTTTGGTCTTCGAAAAAAATACTTTTTGTAAATTTTTATCATTATTAATATAAGGCTCCTATCGGCTTACTTGTTTTATGTACAAAGTGTGATTGGATTTTATAAATATATCAAATTTATGTCTAACACATAATTAGCCAATGCATATGTTAATGTATTTAGACATCTTTGAATGTGTTGATATTCAATGTAATCAAAATGACATTCCAAGAGGCGAATTCGTAAATATACCCTTAACAAAGTTGGACTCTGGATGGCATAAATGTTACTCAATTGTAGGACTACCAATTGTGAATCAAGTCGTACAATAAGATGAAGGATTCCAAGTGAAATAGATTCAGTCAATAATTTAATGACTTCACTGTATTCCACGATATTGTTAGTTTCACGACCAAGGAAAACACTATGTAGACTGATTAATTCATCTGTAGGTGCATAGATTTCCCAAGCAGCAGACACTAAGTTTTGAGTACTACGACTAGCGCCATCAGCAAATCCAATATAGGGTATCGAAGACACGAACATTTGGAAACCAAGAAAAATGCAAGGTAAGTAGTTGAAGGGTGAAACCAAACAATGAAAAAGCACACAAGAGTATGATACACTAAAAATACATAGTACTCAGTACTCATGCAAAAATGATTTAAGCATAGTACTTCTTTAAGTAAAGCCCATTTATGGGTTCACTCAAAGGAATTCCATCATAATCTACCAGCTCATAAGCCCCTTTCTCCAACACTCGTTTGACAATATAAGAACCCCACCACATGGGCTTGAATTTACTGGCCCCTAGAAAATCACGATCTTTCTCGTAAAGAAGAACTAGTTCACCTTCAGAAAAAATGCGTGGTTTGACATGCTTGTCATATTGGGCTTTGACACACTTTTTTTGAGTTTCAATGACTGAGGCATCATCACGACGGGTTTCATCTAATTGCATCAAATACAAAATACATTTCTCTTCAGCATAGGTGTTAGGGAGAATTTCGACGACTAGTTTCAAACATGGTATTTCACATTCAATAAGAAAAATTGCTTCGATACCATATACTAACTAGAAAGGTGTGAATCCCGTGGAAGACTTAATGGATGTCCGATAGGCCCATAATATTGAGAAAAACATCATGTGCCAATTTGAATTATGAATTCCTACCATCCGTCGAAGCATAGTAGTGAGAACTTTGTTAATTGCTTCAACCTGGCCATTGGCCTGTGGATAATAAGGGGTTGAATTTTCATGTCGAAGACCCAACTTCTCAGTAAGTTTAGACATCATGAAATTACGAAAATGACTACCATGATCAGTAACAATGGCTTGAGGGACACCAAATCTAGTAATGATATGATTGAATATGAACAACGCTGCAATTTTCCCGATATTATCAAATGTAGGCATCGCCTTGGCCCATTTAGTGAAATAATCCATAGCTACAATAATGTATCCATGCCCCCAGTCGAGTGAGGGATACATTTCATGAAATCAATTCCCCATTTAGCGAATGGACCAACAAAAACTATAGGGTGAAGAGGAGCAAGGTGAGATCGGATCTTATTGTTGTAGGTTTGACAAGCGTGGCATTTCTAGATGGCAGTAATACAATCCTTAAACAATGAAGGCCAAAAATAACCAACTCGTAAGATCTTTTGGGCAGTGGCATACCCAGACATATCACCGCCACATGCTCCAGAGTGATAGTCATTCAAATCTTTCTCAACTTCATCATAGGTGAGACATCGTTGAAATATGGAATCGATACCACGACAGTAAAGGGTATCACCAAGGATAATGTATTGATGGGCTTGATACCGTATACGATGACGATCTATACTAGAAATATTAGGCCGAAAAGTTTGGGCCTGGAGATAGATGATAATATCTCTATACCATATGTCATTTGAATTGATCAAAAAGAGGGATTCATCAGGTAAGGAATCCTCTGCCACATTCTTTGTCTAAGTAGAGGGAAGGTCACATATCAATTCAGAAAAAACAAAAGACTTCTTTGACTTGGTGTGTTTAAACTCCATATCAAACTCCTGGAGAATAACTATCCATTTAGAGTACTTTCCCCCTAGCAATTGTCGAGTGAGGATATGTTGCACGGGGTTACAATCGTAAATGACTGTGGTTCTGCATAATAAGATGTAGGGATGAAAACGTTGAACAACTGCCAAGGTCAATTTCTCCACACGTAAATATTTGGTTTCAGTGGTCGCAAGACTCCAACTCAAATAGTATATAACATGTTCATCGTGTGAATCCTCCTCTTGGAATAAAACCATAGCAATGGTAGAGTTTGAAGCAGCTAAGTACAAGAAATAATCTCGACTATAGTCAGGTGAAAACAACAGTGGTGTACGGGTTAAGGATAGTTTCAAAGCTTCAAAGGCTTTATTTGTAGTATCATCCCATACAAAATCGTAACATTTTTTTAGCAGCCGAGTAAATCCATTCATTAATTCAGCGTAATTGGGAATAAATCAACGTAAAACGTTTTCCTTCCCTTGCAAAATTTGCATCTGGCGTAGCATGGAAGGAGGAGGTAGATTAAGAATAGCCTCAACCTTCAAGGGGTCTACCCGAATCCCATGTATAGACACAATAAACCAAGAAGTCGTCTGGATTCCACACAAAAAACACATTTGTGTGGATTCAAACGTATGCGATAATAACGAAAGCATGGAAAAATGGCCTGTAAATGTGTCGAGTGATCTTGATAACGCATGGAATGCGTTGGTAGATTGTCCAGATAGGGTTGTACAATGTGATTAATGTCATGAAAAGCGTATGAAATGCACGCTGAAAAGTCACACCAACATTTTTTAGACCAAAAGGTAGTTTTTGGTAGGCGAAGATTCCCCAAAGACAGATAAAAGCAGTCTTGTGTTGATCCGCGGGCAAAATATTTATTTGATTATAGCCCGAGAAACCATCCATCATGGAGAATATTTCACTCTCGGCACAATCGTCAACAATCTAGTCAACGAAAGGGGTTGGATAATTGTCTTTGGGACAAACTTTATTGATATCCCTATAATCTACACAAACACGGATCGTTCCTTGTTTCTTTTTTACCGGAACAAGATTGGATACCCAATCGGTCAAAGCCACAGGATAGACAAAGCCATCTTTAAGAAGTTTTTCAACTTCAAGCTTGATAGTAGCAACTTTACGTGGATTTATTGGGCGAAGTCTATGCCGAATGGGTTTAGCATCCAAATAATTCTTAATCTCATGCACAACAATATCAGGATCAATACCAGGCATTTCTTCATAACTCCAAGCAAAAACGTCACAGAATTATTGGAAAATGGATTTATAAGTGCATACCTCATCAGTAGAACATGAGGCACTGATATGAACATTTTCCATGACCCCGAGTTTAATCGATATGTCAATAAGAATGGTAGGTGAAATTTTATTCAAGTTCCCTACATACAAATCATCGTGTGTTGACTTAGGAACAAAAGAAATAAAAACAATGGTAGATGGAGTCGAAATTCGTTGGTAACTCTCTATGGTCTCTCGTTCTAGGGAGAGAATAGAACGATGATGACCATCATCCCATGGGGTATCTTCCATAGACATGACCATCATGATCATATCATCAGTAGGAAATATCATGTGAAACAAATCAGGATATGTATCACACAGAGAAGGAAGAGAGGGAGTTTCAGATTGAATAGCTTGATAAGTTGATTCGACCGATCTTAAAGTCATTCTTTCGCCATGACAAAAATAATCACCAGAGTTAGGTACTATCCATGGGTCATACAACTCAGGGGTTTCATGAACAGAGGTTGATATCATGTTAATTGAAGCGACAAAAGGAGGAGGAATATCGGGTGGTGGAAGAGGAAATGTACCCATCAAGGTTGAATATTTTAAAATACCCACACCGACATTCTCATAATCGAGAGGTTTTTTCGAGATAAAGGGTATGTTGCTAGTACATGAATCAAAATTAAATAAGGCCAATTGGTCGACAGTAATGACCTTTCCTTGGTGTGGGAAACGTAACGCACAGAAAAGGGTAGACACAACTGCATGCATGGAATCAATCTAACTACGGCCAAGTAGAAGGTTATAATCAAGAGGTGCATCGAAGACCTCAACCTCAACATTAACTGCCTTACCTTCTAATGTAATAGACAATGAAGGAAGAACATTGTAAGGTATAAAACCTGTACCATTGAATGCCTTAAGAGTATTGTGTGACTTGGTAAGGATAGGAGAGCCAATAGCTTTCCAGAAAGTAGCGGACATAATGCAAGTCGAGGATCCTTTGTCAATAACAGTTCGAAAAATATTCTTATTTTCCCAAACAACTTGGATTTGAAACACTAATTGAGGAGGAATCCTTGGAATATGATCTTCCAAGTCAAAGATTATCAAATTGGTATCAGTAGGATCAATTCCACCAATATCCTTTAACAATGCCTTCCGATGAGTAGGACAACTTTGAAGGACTTCGAGACCCGACATCGCAGATGGTGCTTGTGCAAGGTCTTCTACAATATTGTTGTTTTGGGAAGCACATGCATGTAGATTGAATGAAGACTTTCGAACAATGCCCTTGGGAGGAGGATGAAGAACTGTATCTAGGCCTGGTCATTTGAGATGAAGAGGACCGTTTGGATGTGAAGTTGGGGGAGGAGGTTGAACCAATGAAGGTGGTAAATCATCAACTTTTTCTTTCGAAGGAGAATAATCTTTGGCTCGAGTTGTGACTGCAACTTCATTCTTCTTGGAGTCACCAGTACACATAAGCACATAAGATGTGGTAGAGGGATAAGGTTGGTCATGAATGACCAATTGGGTGTGTTGCTGAGAAGGAAAAGGTTGTGACAAGATGGCATGCATAGGAGGTTTCCTGATCCCTTGCAGGAACTTAGTAACCTCAACACGTCATGGACAATCTTTCGTGTAATGATCATCAACACAGATAATTCAAGGATAATGAGGTTTACACTTATCTTTTCCATCAGTAGGCCGTGTTTTGGGTTTCTCAGATTTTGATTATTATTTTTTCCCTCCTTATTCTTACCCTTCCCTTTCTTTTTATTTTTATTTTTACAGGTAGGTGTAGTTTGAACCAAATTAACTTCAGAAGTTTTACCGGGAGAAGGAGTAGGAGTAGGAGTATTTTGTACATTAGAAGTGGTAGAATTGGGATTGGTATGACTTTCTTGTGTAGATTGAGTCTCATCATGAAAGGTGCCAATCACACCATCAACAACATGAGAAGCTATTGGAGGTGTTGGGGTACGATTCATAGAAGGATGAGGAGCATCAGGGATCAAGTCGTAAAGTGTGTCCGTTTGTGAATAAACAAGATCTAGATATTGAGCATGACTAATCACTTGCTCTTCAATGACGACACCACCCATGGCAACATCATGGGCTATAGGCCCAATGAGTGATTTGGTAAACCACTAAGCCAATAGTTGATCAGGAAGGGGAACATCGATTAAGCATCTTCTCCTCCTCCACTCATGGATATGATCAAAAATATGACTGGAAGATGATTGTTTAAAAGAACTCAAAATTTCGGTTCCCGTCTCACATCAAATTGGTAATGTGTTAAGAGAGCCATGGCTGGGTATTAAAGCCATTAAAGAAACCTCACGGTAACTCAATATACCATTTGGATGTCAAAACCGTGAGAGATCGTTGGAAAATTCATAATCTTATAGAGTCATCCATCAATGAGTTGGACGAGCACCAAAGATGGAAAGTCATGACATGATTATTCAGGTCTTCTCTTGATCAACCGTCAAAATTAGGAATATCAGATGGTAATTTAGCTGGTATGATGGGCCAATAAGGAGAATTCAAAATTGGATCATTCAAAATCCTAGACAAATCCGATAAATCCAAAGTAGCAAGAAAAGGAAATTTTTTGTTCACTTGAGGAAACTAGTAGTTTTGGGGAGGTAGTCCTGTAGGTATACCAGTAGGACCATAAGCAGTTTGAAAATAATTAGACAATACTAACAAGTTTAGTTGTGGAGGGTTTTGATTCAAATAGCCAACTAGAGAAACAAATCTATGGCCAACTAGAGAAATGAACAACACTCACTAATAAGTTCTAGAAATCAAACCAAGCAAACAAACCTTCTTATTTCGAAGTCACTAGTTGGTGATGAAATCCAATGTCGCGAAGTCAAGATAAGAAGGGGTTGGGATAAAGCGGGTGGAAAAGTTACGTTGACGACCTTCTTAATGGACTTACACCCTGGTGAAAGATCCCACACATAATCATGGGTATACTCTCCAAAGAGCACGAGTGAGTTTGACCAACGTCGATTCCAGGTACCATGAAGACTTGCCCCTCCACAGTCACCTCATGTAATGACCCTAAAGAGATAGGCTACTAAGGTTACCAATTATGACAATGATACCTGGGGAAATAGTCGACAGTTTGATCCACATGCAAAGGAAGGGTATCTAGCCCAAAATCAACTTGATAAGATCCCACACATAATCATGGGTATACCCTCAAGTGACTGCCAATAATACACGCAATATCTACACTAAGACCGACAAAGCAGGGTGAGTAACTCTGTCATTCCTAATGTGACCTCATGATTGACCCTTGTGTTAGAAGGGCTTCCCAAGACAAAATGTAGCAAGTGGATTTGAACTCTCCCTATCAGAAGATACTACTATGTGTTTTGATGCTTTGGAGAGTGTTCCTTACAACCTATTCCAAAGTGCTATCCTAGCTAATGTTGGTGAAGAGAATTTCTAGAAAATAAAAGTTGCTAATAAATTTTAAAATTATGCTGTATTTTAAAGGTTGTTGTTTACTCAAAAGGGAGATGGAAATGAAACTAATGACGTATGTGACCTTGACCCAATAAAATGAAAAAAGAGACAAATAGACAATCTTTCAATTCGATGAAATCTAATTACAGTAGGGAGAAGGTATCTCTTTTCGAAATACAAAATCTACGAAATACAATTTCTCAATTCTTTGAATGAACAAAATCCCAAACAATCAAAAACTACAAAATTTGCCAACTTTCTCCTTTAATAGAATATTTTGAATGAAACAATTTTCTTGTGAACAATTACTGAAAAGAAGAAATGACTTCAGTTCTTTCTTTCTCAAATCTAATCAGAGATGTAATGAAGAAAAGAAAGTGTAATCCAAGAAAATTAATACATTCTCAACACAATTCCCAAATCAAACCTTGAATGTAGGAAAAAATGAAATGATTGGAAAGCCTTTTGTCAAATGCAAACAAAAAATTTTCTCAATCAATAAACAATATGGAAAGTAAAAACAATCCAAAACTTCAAACAAATCCAAAACCCTTTTTCAAACAAGCACTCAGGACCAAGATCCAAAGATTATACCCTTGTGA
>JZKD02S1728177.1:0-17698 GCA_000966675.3 Picea glauca
GCAAAGAATATAACACATACCCAACAGTCTACTGTGAGTTCTTGTTCTAATGTTGGGTCATCTTTGGAGCCTTCTGCTCCTTACAATCAATCTCCATATGAGATACTTTGGATTTCAAAAGATAGCTTCTTCTTCATCTTCTTTGGTACATGAATCTATATGGTTATATACATAGTCTACTTCATGTCTCATATAATCTGTTGCCTTCTGCAACCTTCACTATAGCTTCCTCAGGGTTATTTCACGTGACCTGAAACAAGGTCAACAAAACAACAAACAAGAATAATAATCTTTTGATAATAGTAAATAAAAAAATAGCACGAACAATCGCCACAACAGCTCCTTTAGAGCTTTCACTTGTGAACTTTCTAAAACAAGGATCAAAAGTAAGAAATACAATTCGAAATGAGATCAACACTCTTCTAGTGTTGTGATCAAACATTCATCCAAGGTAACCTAGAATCACCACAAGAAGTTTCTCCTAGAGGAGATGTTAGTTGTATCTGGTAAATGGTTACGTTAAGCATTTATCTTGATATGCTCACATGCTAGCAAGTATAATACTTTTCAAAGACTGTTACCTCAACTATAGTGTTTACTTGTAATGGGGTAGTCATCAACTTTGTCATGTGCAGCTTTGAATCTTATCAACTTAATTAATCAAACCTAGAACGTGGAGTCTTGACCTCAAGAATGAGTGTGTTTCTTTTCTTCCAAGTCTCCTTCACTCAAGATGAAACATGATTTCTTCAACATGTCTTATGTACTAAGACAATATGATATCTTGACAGAAAATTGGGTTAGATAATAAACTCTATGATATCACCTTTAATCCATCTAATACCTTGACTTTAATTTTGACCAAAGGTTAGTATGATGGTCATAGCTTCAACATGAAACCTAGATCAAAATAATGTCATATMAAATAGATGCATATCAGAATAATCAAACCTGGGTTGCATTATTCCTCTGAATGTGTTGGATCTTGAGATCCTTCTGGATCTATGGTAAGATATCCTGCAAATACCCTTTGAATCTTAACATTTTAAACATATGTGAATACATATCTCTGATAGTATTTGTAGGTAGTGGCACCAACAACGGTAATAATTACCAACTCTTAAAAACTTTGAGGGTGACTACAACTGGTACTGTAGCTAATACTTCAACTAATACTGTAATTGCAATTGATATTGCAACTAATTCTGAAACTGCAACTGCAAGTTAGGGTTTTATGAGGAAACCCTAATTTTTAAAACTTCAAATTTTAAAATTTTGATCCAGAGGCTAGATGCGTTGAGCTGAGGCGAGTAAGCTGGTGTAGTCAAATTTCTGAAAATCCAAATTTTACCCCTTCAAACTTGACTAGAGGAATTCTGGACTGGTACTTCTGGTACTGGTTTTGGTTTCTTGGTTTTTTGGTACTTTTGGTTTTCTAGTTTTCTGGTACCAATGAAAACTAGGGTTTCACTTTCCGGGAGTTCTATCCACTGGAAAAGTGTGTTGAAGGTGCCAAAGAGTTCCCTAGTCTAGGGTGCACTTTTCTAGATGATTTTTAGGCTGAAATTCCTCTTCAATAAAAAGCCTTAATTTTCTTGTACGACAACAATGACATTTTTTCTTTATCCAGTGAAAGATGCTCTCATGATCTTAGCTCTGAAACCATGTTAAGTTTTGAGCTATTATTAGGTTTCTTTTCAATTTACTAGATAACAATAGCATAGGTTGCAACACTGAGAGAAACACAATCACAAGATACACACCATTTATCCTGGGAAACCCTCATGGGGGAGATAACCCAACAAAAACTTCCTTAATATAGATACCCAATACAATGCCAAGACAATAAACCAAACACCAGAGAATATCCTCCACTGAGCAATGTGCCTCTCTCTTCCTTCTTCTCCCAACTGTAGCTACCAAACTTGCGCACTGAGTGAGCAAATGAGTGAGTGATCAAATGAGGCATTAGCTTCCTTTATTTATACAAAATGGCAGGTGTTGGAAAGGTGTCTCTTCACTCATCAGGGCCGACTTGTCTTCTTAGTGATTAAAACCACTTTAATTAGCCTGGGGGCCGACTTCTCAATTTTCATAATATATTTAGGGTTTGACCAATCCACAAAAGGGGATTTGGTCAATTACAATGCCTGACATGATCATTCCACAAAAGGGGATTGATCTAATGAATAATAACTCAATAATAAATAGAATACTCTTTGAATTTATAATATTTCAATAAATTTGACTCTAATTATTTGATCATTCCCTACAATCGTGATCACCCGCAATTCTGATCATAAAAAAAAACATAGAATTTGAATATCACACACATCGAGAACACAAATTCATGAACACATGTTTATTTCACTGATCAAAGGAGTGAAATCTGACAATGGTACTATGTTTCTTCATGTTATTGTAGACCTTTGCAAAAACACACAACCACACACTATGCACACCTTCTAACCTCTCTCATTACAACAATAATCAAAATAAAAACATAGATCTCTCAGGTAGCTCTCAGCTAACAAAATCCCGAGTTATCTCAACAAGCCCTTATTCTAGACATTATCCCTACATATCAACAACAAAATCAATAACAATTAAAAATTGTTCGATGGAAGATATCTATCGAGATATCTTCTAGATATGTCTAACTATTACATAAAAATAAAGAACTTAGGGAACCAACTCCATTGGTAAATGTTTTACGACTACTTGGGTCAATCTTGAAATTTCACTTGGCAGGTGCTCCTGCATCAAACATTGTCTTTCCCCTCCATGCTTTAAATGTTTAAGAATTTGACAAAATTTGGTTAAATTTGACATTAGGTGTTTGGGTTTAAGGGAAAAACATTAAGTGCTAGGATTCAAGTGTGAAACACTAATTTCTAGGGGTCAAAGATAAAGTGTTGAGAATTAAATTGTAAGCAATAATAAACATTGGGGATTAAGGGTATAACGTTAAGTGTTGGGCATCAATGGTGAAGTGTTAAGTGTAATAAGTGAAAGATATTATATCAATTGGGTCTAATGCCACTGGTTGAGAGGAGGAGTGTTATCCTCCCCACCCATGATCAATTTCCACAAGTGACATATTGAGCTTTTAATGAGAATATTGTTGTTTCATCCTTGACCCTTAAAGAATCCACTTTTCCCTATGTACTATCCCTAGAATGAAAAAAAGTGTCCAATAAATTTCATCGAGATATGTATTTTACCGAAGAAAAAAAGAAATAAAAAGTATTGAAAACATGGTCAAAGATAAAACATTATGACTCAAGGGTGATGGAAAAGTGTTAAGTACTAGGGATCTAGGATAAAGCATTGTAAGAATATTAAGGAAGAAAAAAAAATGAAAAATATTAAAGTATTAAGTGTTAAAGGTTCAAACAATGAAGATAAACATTATGATCAACGGTCTAGGGAAAGTTGTTAAGTATTAGGGATCTAGGATAAAGCATTAAGTGTTAGTGGTAAGAATAAAGATTTTAACAATACCAGTCAAGAGAAAAACAACAAACATTAAATATGAAGGATATATTTTATTATCTTTAAAATAATACAAATTATTTATTTTAATAATAAATATTCTAAATTATTATCAGTTAAAATTAAAATATTAACAAACATAACTTCTAAAAACATCTTAAAGAAATGTCGACTTTCAACGATTTTTGGGTCAAACTAATTATAGCTTTTTTAGGTTGAAATGTCATTATAGTTCATCATACAATGACATTTTGGGAAGGTTCCATGGAAAAATTTAAAGATGGAAATTTATCTTAAAGTGTAAAAACATTTGTGAATTTTATCAGTCCTTAATATGCACATTGTAAATGTTTGGTGATATTTTTGTAAAAATATTCAAATTTATAAGGATTCTATATAGCTTCTATAATTTTTTGGTGATTTTCAAGGTTAAATAATTTTATCTTATAGAATTTGGGCAAATCATTTTTAGAAAAATTGGAAATTGGCGAATCTTTTTTGGGAAAAAGCATGAAAAATTAGTTCATGGACAAAATTTAGCCCCCAAAATTTTCCTCAAAAATTTCTTCAATGACATTTTAGCTTATCTAAGCAATGCTTTTTAATGTATACATTTTATAGCGTTAAAAAATCTCTTTTACAACATTCAAGTATAAAAAAATGTCTTTTGGGAAGCCAAATATAGCAATGTTTTGAATTTAGTAATGTGTTTCTTTACCAAATCATGCACTGGACTGATTGTCGTTGCCTCCTATTTTGAACAACCAAGAGGACAACTTGGATAATGAGATTCAGTGGATTACTATGTTGAGATTTGTTTGGTCATACGAGTTTCTTATCACTTGAAAATGTTTGTTGAATTAATTATTTATCATTGGTTGTCTATAAAATTAAGATTTAATTAAATTTAGATTCACAAATGATACATGTCCACAATGTAGGAGGCCATGGAGAATTAAACATCATTTTGGAAATATCTTTTTCTATGTCTGTGACATATCATGTGTGATGTATCCATTGAAGAGTTGGTATTTTTGGAAGTTGTAGGGCATTAGTTTTGATTCATTGCACCGAGAGAAGAGAGATGCATTGATTTATAAACTGATATGGATATTCCACTAGAATAGTTCATCACCATAAATATTATAAGTTTCTACAAAACTCTTAGTTATGCAGTGTTTTCTCTAAAGATTAAGATTTATATTACTAGTTTAGGACCAAAAAAACGGAAATAAGTTGAGACTTAAATAAAAGAAGCTAAAAAAAATACCACACCATCCACACAAAGAACACAAAATGTCCCCTATGAAACCCCACCAGAGTGTGAGGATTATGCCTTACTCTTTTTTTCTTAGATGTGAAAACCAAATATGAAGAAAGAGAAACTCACTATGATGTTGTCATTGACAATTTGTTTTGTATCAGTGCTACAAAGTTTTCTACTTTCTGAGTTCTACTCAAAATATGCCATTCCCTTGATATTATAACAAGAATGGAACCCCTTTCTTTCTTAGCATCTCAATGTTTAACATGACCAGATAGTCATATAGGGTTTTGGTTAGGGTTTTTTCATGCATCAACTCTTGATTAGGGTTGGGGATTTAGACCCGCTAGAATATTCTTAAAAGTCCAAATGTTCTAGCTACATATGTGTGAGTAATGTAAGTTGACATWGTATCCACTCGGTACCATGGTGATCAATAGCGTAGGTGAAATTGCGGGAGGCATAGCTTCCTCATATGAACTCTGATTGTGGTTATCTTTGTGTTATTAGAAAACTCTCGATATCRAGAACATTGTGGATAATTTGTAAATTACATACRCAAATGTTAACCCCAAAAAATATTATTTAGTGCCTCAAATGAGCTCTAGAAGTTTCTTGACCCAAATCATCAAAATGRGGCCTACTCCTAAAATGGGCCTTACAAGCCAATARCTCCAATTTTTCTACCAARTACCAAAATAGATAACAAATTATATAATAATCGATTTTAGATCATGTATTGTGRAACTCAAAATGAGAARATGTTAAACATCCATGCTTAACCTAAAATGAAATGTTGCATAAATCAATCCAAGCTCAATGTAATATTTATAAAAAAAGTTTAACAATGAAATATTATAAATCAAAATATAAATTTAAAAGAAAAATCCTTAATGTAAAAAGGAAATTAAAAAAATTTAAGAAAATTAAAAATATATATATTAATATGGATCCACTTAGAAATTAAATATAAATGGAGAAGAATGTCTATGCCAACTTTGCAAATACGAAGTGATGATACATTGTCCTATTTTTAAGAAAACATAAGCACTCAATTCTTCACATTTGAGTTGTTTACATAGGTTTTTGAATTTGCAAAGAAAAGAAATAAACAAGTATATTAAGAAGGTTTTAAAAAACAACAAAAGAAAATAAATACATTACAAGTTGAGACATCTTAAAAATAAAGGACATCAAAGTTGTGTTGTAATTTTTAGTTTCATTAAGTTTTATAAGATTTCTAGTTAGAATATTCTTAAAAGTTCAAATATTTTAGCTACATATGTGTGAGTAATGCAAGTTGATATAGTATCCATTTGGTATCATGGTGATCAATAGTATAAGTCAATTTGAGGGAGACATAGCTTCCTCATATGAACTCTGATTGTGGTTATCTTTGTGCTATTAGAAAACTCTCGATATCGAAAACCCTGTAGATGATTTACAAATTACATTCGCAAATTTTAACTCCAAAAAATATTATTTAATGCCTCAAATGAGCTCTATAAATTTATTGACCCAAATCATCAAAATGAGTCCTACTCCTAAAATAGACCTTCCAAACCAATAGCTCCAATTTTTCTACCAAATACCAATTAGATTACAAATTATATTATAGAACCCAAAATGAGAAAGATGTTAAACATCCATGCTTAACCTAAAATGAAATGGAAATGAAATGGGGCTAAGTCAATCCAAGCTCAATGAAATTAAAAATATATATTATAATAATACACAAAACGTTTCAAGCCATCAACGTTCAAAGTTTTCTTTGCGCGATCAGTCTCCATCCATCGCTGGTGTCCATTCACTTCCTGCTGTTTATATTCCCACTCGGCATTTATCAGCCAGATTTTATGAAATTGTGCTCATTTATATTCCCACTCGGCATTTATCAGCCTATGAAACTAGCTTTGACACAATGCTAGAAGATGTCCTGCACAGTTCAGTCTTTAAGATACAATGACTTCACAGTTCACAGTTTGACTGGCTGGCAATGAGCGAGTCCAGGCTGTGATATTCTCTATCCATGTAGAGTCCTGTCAAGATCTGAAAGAAATAAACGTGATCTGTACATGGCCCCATCCATCTCCTCAATTATTTGAAACCTTGAATCCCATACCTACGTCATGAGTTGGATCCAGCCATTTAGTTCACTGAAATGACATTCACAAAACAGCGAGATAACAACCACTCAAACGTCTTATCTCTGCCGACTTCATCACAGGGGCACAAGCGAATACAGCCATTGTTGCTCAAGGTTTTATTGCCACTATGATTGATCTATAAAGTGGATGCATTCTAGGATAATCAAATCACCAAGTCCGAGATACCATATTTATTCACATCAAATCACCAAGTCCGAGATACCATATTTATTCACATCAAAACCTTAGCCACCAATGGGCCACAAAAAATAATAATTAGTAGGAACCCTAGTAGGGCCACCGTCACAAATGATGAATAAAGCTATTGCTAAGTGCATGAATCGTCTCGCACCATTGGAGACATAGGAGAATCACATCATTGTTACAGTGGCATGCACAAGAGAAACATGTTTGTAATGTCCAATCCTGCTTAAAGGTAATTTCTAACATTGGCCTCCCTCCTTTCATGTGTAAAATGGTTTAAAATCAGAATAAATTTAGTCAAACTTGACAAGCTTTCATCAAATTGTTTAAAATTTCAAGCAAGGAGAGAGGGCCATTAGTGTCCAACATTTCCCTTCCCTCATGGATGGAGGGCAATTAGTGCCCAACATTTCCCTTCCCTTCCATGTTTGAAATGTTAAAGAATTTAATGAAATTTGACTAAATTTGACATAAGTGTTATGGTTTAAGGGAAAAACATTAAGTGTTAGGATTTAAGTGTGAAACACTAATTTGTGGATGTCAAGGATAAAGCGTTGAGTATTAGATTTATGTGGCGTTTTTTGTTACTTGGAATAGAAAATTTGAAGTGACACACAAAAATATAACTATGAAAAGAAAACAAAATAGAACGAGAGTATGGAAATGGCAATAGTGAGAAAATATTTATCAATATTCAGAATAGAAAGCAATGCTCACTTGTCTCTTCAAAGGGGCAACCTCCGACTAAGTAGAGCTCCAAATACAATAAGATTCACTTGATACCTGATTATATAGCTTCTAGTATTATATATATTTTCTAACTTACCAAGACCCTAATCACATAGTGGCCCTTCGTTAACCATCTAGCCACAACTACTAACTAATGCACCTTCTTTAATGAGGTCAACTTACATTTATTGATTTCACACTCTACTACCTTGCAATCCTTATTTAATAGAGTTGGCCCTAATACATTAAGTAACAACTTGTTCTCCTAACAAAGGGAGTTAATGTAAGACCCTAACATGCCCTCCCCCTTACAAAGAAGTAGGGTTGTCGTCAAGGATGGAGATAAAGAAATTGGTGAGAATCTTCATCTGTTCCAATGTATCATCTGTGGGTTGTGTATCATTCCATTGGATCAAACTTCTTGGATAGTGCGCTAGCGAAGATGGCATTTTTGTTTGTCCAAAATGGCCTTAGGTTGCAACCAAATGGAGCCTTCTTGTCTAGTTCAAGAAGGTTGTTTTGAACTCTACAATTTGGACCTGGCCACTTTCTTTAACTATGACACATGAAAGACTAGGTGGATCCTAGAATCGCTTGGACAAGACAATTTGTAAGTCACCTTGCCTATACATTTGAGTATAATAGACAGTCCATAAAACTTGGGTGCTAACTTCTAGTAGATCTTTTCCTTTAGTGATGTCTTCTTGTAGGGTTGGAGACATAAGAACACATGATGTCCTTCTTCAAAATGGAATTTAGAGTGATGTTGATCAACTTGTTGCTTCATTGGGTTATGGATTGTGACACTAAATTATCCTTAAGGGTATGAAGAATGTCAATGTGTATTATTAGGGTTTTTTCCACCTCCTAAGCCTTAGATAACCCTAGTAAGTAGGAGATTGTTGATGGGATATTTATTGCATAGACTATCTCAAAGGAGGTCATGTTTGAGTAGCACCATAATAGGTGGTATTGTACCACCATTAAGCCAAGGGTAAGTATTGGATTCATTAGACCTAGCATCCTAAGGAAAAACAAATGTGAGTAAGCTTCCAAATGCTCATTGACTACTTCGGTGTAATCATATGTTTGGGGGTGATATCTCATGTTGAGATTCAATTGGATACCTTGAAGTTGAAACAACTCATACCAGAAATTGCTAGTGAAGGTGGGGTCATGATTTGTCACAATTGATTAAGGCATGTCAGGGAGTTCAAAAATATTATGCATGAATACTTATGCTACTTTGAAGGCCTTGAAGGGGTGTTATAAGGAACAAAAGTGGGCATATTTAGAAACTCAATTAAGAACTACCATGATCATTTATTTTTTTCTTGATTTCAATAACCCACAATAAAATCCATAGAAATGTCAATCCACATTGTAGTTGGAATGCATGAAGGTTGTAATTTTCCTATAGGATTCACCACCATTGGAAAATGTCACATTCTACCACAAACAATGTGCATGTCCTTCCTGATGCCTTCTCAAAAGAATAAGAACTTAATTTCCTTCTCCATGTCCTTCTTCATGCTTGATTTCGAAAACCCCACATGAACCACTGTGGCAGAGGATTGTAATTTAGAGAACACTTTAGATTTAAATGTTGAATCCTACGCCAAAAAGATACACCCTTTCTGTCAAAGTTCATCATTCTTCTATGTATAGTTTGGATTTGCATGGGAGTTGGCCTGTAACTAGTGGATCATGTGCACTATCTTGGCATTTGCTGACAATTCTTGATGTACCTCTGCTAACCAATCAGGTACTATGAAATATAAGGAAAATAGGGAACCTTCCTCTTCATACTACCTAGACAAAGAATCAACCACGGTATTCTCCTTACCCTTCTTGTAGATAATATTGTAGTCATAGCCTAAAATTTTGGTGACACAATTTTGCTACTCTAGGGAAGATAGCCTCTATTGCAAGAAATATCAATTTCAAGTTGCAATGGTCCGCTTTAATATAAAAACAACTCCCCATGAAGGAAGGATAATCACATATCAACTGCATGAAAAACAACCAACATTTCCTTTTCATAGGTGCATTTGCCCAAGTTTTTGTCACGTAATTGCTTACTAGTGAAGGCCAACATGCATCCTTCTTGCATTAAAGATACCTCAATTCCTTTGTTGGAGGTGTCACACTCCAAGACAAAATTCTAATTGAATTCAATCATTCTTAGAACTGGGTTAGTACATATAACATCTTTTAAATCCTTAGAATTTTATTTGGCCTCCTTATTCCAACTAAAGGCATTCATTTTTAGCAAGGTGGTGAGGAGAGCTGCAATTTTACCGTAGTTTTGCATAAACTTCATATAGTAACATATGAGGCCAAGGAATCCCAATTTTTTTTTGAGGATCTTCAGGTAAGGTCAATGTTTCATCACCTAGTGTTGGTTATTCTTTCTCTTCTTCGGCTGACCCAGGTTCAGATCTCAATAGGTTTCCAACAAAACCATCTAAAACTATTGGCCCTCCTAGTAAACCAGAAGGCAACGATGTGCACAGGGTGCACAACATAGTCTCATGTGACATAGATTTTATGGGTGACTGCAATACCCAGGTGTTTGCAGTCTAGGAATGAGTGGGGATCTGTGGTGGTATTCTTCCTTCTTTATGCATTAACCTTGTTATTGATTTAAGTATTTATAGGATTCATTAATCTTTATCCTTATGCATGCATGCTGATACATCTAGTTTAATCATTCATTCATAAGCTAATCATTAACAAAAAATAAATATTCAATAAACATCACATAGAGCACAATGTTTACCATGGTTCACCCCCTCCTGGGGCTACGTCCACAAAGATCTAGCTTCTCTTCTCTTTTATTTAATCTGCTACAAAATCTTGTGTTGCGCCCATTACATCTCAGTAACACAATCAAGATCGAGGGTGGTAACCCTGTGTGAGGCAGACTAGATCACACCAAGCTCCTCATCCTGTGACCTAACCCTCAAAATCTACCATACTTGACTCTTCTACAACCTTATTGCAATCGATAGTCCCACAAAGTGATATGATCATTTTATTTCCTTAATTGACATCTGACATCTTCCTTCCAAGACCTCCTAGGTTCTTATTTATATTGTTTTCCAGGATTATAGATCTTACAATTCTTATCAAAAACCCTAACCCTATCATGGTTGGGCTTTCATGCTTGTGTGTCATGTTGCTTTTCCTCTTATGTGTTGCTTTTCCTTCTTTTTATGCATGTTTCTTTCTTTCCACCTATTGTGCGCGCTCCAAAATTAGGTCTTTCCCCAAAATAGATCCTTCTCCAAAAATAGGCCTATGCTCAAAATAAACTTCCTTTTCAAAATAGGCATGTTCCCAACAGGCCCCCAACATTGACATGTGGCTCATCCTTAGCCACTTAGGTAGTGCATGCTCCCTATACCACCTTTTCCAAATTGTGGAACTTCTCTAGTAGCTCCTTTCCTTTTTCCTTCATTTGCACATATTTTCCTATTAGTGCCTCGACTGTCTGCACCAGGGGTGATTTTAAGAACCCCCCTAAATTTATATGTATAATAAATGGGCGAATCCCCATGATACATAGGAAAAATTGAAGGATATTTTATCAATAATATAATATGTATATATAATATTTTGGCGAATCTTTCATTGAATTATAAAACCCTATAAAGTCTTAGCGAATCTTTTGATAAATTATAAAACCATATATAATAATATGAAAATGTATTCATTAAACTGTAATATACTCGTTTTACATATTTGGAAAAAGAAACATGATTTTTCCATCCTCTAGACAATGTTGCAGGCATTATCGGTTATGTTTGTCAAGGTTCTCATTGTACACTCTTGCATATCCCTCTATCAGTTTTGATGATATATCAACGAGAGATTAAGTCACAGTAGTTGATCTCAAGAGATCAAGATCAGATATTGATCGTTGATCACCTTGGAGATAGGGTTTTAGTCATTAGGGTATTATAAAAGCATATCTAAGGAGGGTGAGAGGCATAAAATGAATGCATAGGAGAAAGAGGGAGTCTTGCTCATGTACTTGTGTCTGAGTGGGTAGGGATGAGGAAAGGGTGAAAGGCGTAGCGAGGGAGATAGCATCCAGGTGGGCTAGGCTATCAGTTGTAGCATTGTAATTCCTCTAATGGGCCATTATCCCAGGACAGGAACCCAGGATTTTATTTAATAAAATAGAACTCAAAACTGGTTTTCCCGCAAGGGCTTTTCCAGGGGTGTTTACCTGAATCTCGTGTGAAAATGTGTTTGGTTTATGTGTTGTGCTTTCGCTTTTATTTTCGTTGAAAACCTAGTTGTGCTAAAAATTAATAAATAGAGTTTATTTGGATTGTTAATCGTGTGTTCGGTTTAACAAGATATTCAACACACTTCATGTGATGTGGGGTACATGGTGAAACCCTATCCCTTTGTTGTATCCTAGTTTGTTTTGGTTGATCGACAATTGGAACACTTACAATAGGTGGATGCTTGTAATCAAGATATGTGGTAGAGGAGGCACACTTCTTATGGAGGAACTTTAAAGTTGTTTTATGTGGCATTGACATTTTCTACATGGAAAACATGTTGATGAGGATGAGACCTTGGCATAGGAAGTGGAGTTATATTGTGGAGGAGCACTAAGAACTAGGAGGAAGGATGCTTCACCCTAGGAGCATTGATACCACATGGCACACTTCAAGAGGTTGAGCATTTGGCTAGAAGGAATCTTTTTGGAGGGCACACCACTTGTAGGCTATTGTGGAGGAGGAGAATTGGATATTAGGAGCTTGTCTTCTAGAGTGTGCAACCTTGTGAAGAGGAGCACTTGACATGTGAAGCCTTAGCTTGGAGAGAACTATAATACAAAAACCAACAATACTTCTACAAGTTGTCTCCTACCTTTTGGCTTGCAAATCAAATTCCAAACTAATTTGATCTACGAAAATGTTTGACAGTGAGAAGATGACATCAACAACTTATTGATGGTCCTCCAAACAATTTGATTTTCTTGCCTGTTCACACTGCTATATTTCCTCTATTACCTAAGTAAATATTCCTTCTTTGAAACCGTAAAGAATTTGGAGCCTCCCTTGACACTAACAAATTACAATCCCAAATGAATAAGATTTACCAAGAGAGCATATTAGACAATTCCATCAATCCTGACTATCATTACCTTATACTCCAGAGAAACATTAAGTTTGGATTTAGTAAAAATACAAACTTATAAGATATCTCCATGCAGGGACACAACTAGACTTGTAGTCAGATTACAATGACAACAATATTCATTTATCTATGGGAAGAAAAGATGAGGAAATGGATATATGAAAAAAGTTTACATCAAATGTCAAAGGCTACCTTCTCTGGTGGAAGATCTATCCCTAAATGACACCCTGAAATAATAATACCATATGCATCTCGCAAGATCTCATCAAAGTGCTCCAGATCCTGCAACATAAGTTGTGTGTATATTAAGATTCAAATAAGAAACTACTTATTGTGCAATGTGTTGAGTTGAGAAGAAGGCATAAAAATCCTCCTTATCACCATGGTTTATGATATAATATTGATTGACTTTTCTATTAATTAGAGATAATTAGGAAATAAAATGATTAAAAAGTCTTCTAGAAATGTTATTGAGTGATATTAGATAATTTCTGAATTTTGGTTTGAATTGTTTGATTTTATTGCAGAAATAGACAATTATGGTTAAACTCAAGATAGCTAAGGAGATTATGAAGATGCGTAGACTATTGGAGGTCAAGGAAATCAAGCGCAAAGTAGTTTTGAGGAAGAATGATTCTCTATTTTGTAATCTTTATAAATAGCAAAAGCAATCTTGAGGATCTCTTGATCCTCGTGATAGATTAATTTGCCCATATCATTGTAATATATAGAGGATGACGAACCATAGAGGAATATCTAAGAACATTATCCAAGCATTCGAATTTTTGAATTGCTCTGTACAAACAGTCTATCGTAAATGTTTTACCAGTTATGAAGTTAATGGAAGCCTTGAGTGTTTTTACCATTTTTGCATACTGAGTTTCTAGCAGAAGTACTTCTTAAGATCGTGGGCCCAGTTGGAGGGAGTTACTGTCTCAATATGTAATTGTATCAATTCAATTTCAGTTCTGTGATTTAAATCTCTTTGCAACAGTCAAGATAAATGCATGAGTGTGTTGATGTTTTTATAAATTGGTTATACTATTTTACAGAGGATAGATGTTTCATTAGGTTATCGATTGTTGTTCCATTTCCCCTTGTTGTAGTTTATTGTCTGAAAGTTCCTCTTATTTTCACATGCGGTGTTCCTTTTATTAAATTTACAGTTGTTGTTCCTTTCGCTTAAATCTACATTTGTTGTTCCTTCTCAATTTTACAATACTTAGTTGTTCTTTTCCAATGGGTTAGATAATCATTGATAGATCGGTTTATTAAGCATTTTCATAGATTCAATTACTGTTTCTTAGCTAGATGAATTCATAAATTTGGTTAATGCCTTTAATTCACAACATGTTATAGATTAGATTATAATTTTGTTGAGTAAGATCTTAGTTTAGAGTTTTAATGAATGTGTGAGGAACTTGATTATTGATAAACTCATATTTTCTTTGACTACATGATTTTAACCTCTACAGCTATCTGCATAGATTTTTTTGATATTCTTGAAAGAAAATACACCTCCACGGTTGATAAATTAATGTTAAACTAAGGTTGTTTTTAGGACATCTTTAGGGCCCAACATTTTGGCACCGTTGTCGAGGAGAATGTCGAAGATAGCATAGGTTGCATCCCTGGAGGATGAGGTATTGAAAACAGAAGGTAAGAACCTACATAGGCAACAAGTAAAATGCTTGTGCCAGCGCCTACCTTCAGCTAATGCATAAGAGGTTGTATAGGTACTTCGAATTTTGTGTGAGTGTGTATGACTAAGAAGAAAGAACCTGAAAAACCCAAACCCCCACCAAAAAATACAAAATCCCAGGGCCCGGTGCCCCATGGAAGAAGCACTTTCATAGATGAAATCATCCGAAAAGTTGAATCTCAAGCTTCGGTTGGACCCTGGAAAGGTTCTACCCGAATCCCTCAAGCAACAAATTCACCAATTGTAGCTCATGCTGAGTTTCATAGAAAAACTAAAGGGACTGATTTTTTTTTTCAAAATACAGATATTCCACCTCTCATCCCTTTAGATGAGGGAAATTATTGTAATCTGGAAGAAGGAGAAGGGGAGACCAGTGGGGTTGCTGAAGAAAACCCATCACCACCACATGATCCTAGATTTCTTGTGATTTTGATAGGAGAAGGTACACCTGAATTTCAAGATAGAGGCAACAGGATTATATCCCCTAAAGGACCAAATAATCAACCACCTCGAATAGAGAACCCAAGACAAGAAATCCCTGAAGATTATTGACATATTTTTGACCAAATGGCACAAATAAATCAACTGCGAACCTAGAATTCCACTTTGGATCCTATATTTGATCCAGTTGCTAATGCCCCAATGAAAGCGATCCCACTACAAAATATTCCACCCTTTCATGGATTGATATCAGAGGACCCGGATGCTTTCCTATTCGAATTTTATGTCCTATATAGAGGTTATGACTACACCTATGAACCCCGGAAACTGAAACTATTTCCTTCCACCTTGAAAGGAGCAGCTTTGCAATGGTTTATGGGACTAGGAGGAGGAACCATAAATTCTTGGGATGGAATGAAGTAATCCTTCCTTACAAAATATCAAGATTACTGTAGAACCAGGGATCTAAAAGATGAAATATTTCAAATGACTGCAAAATAAAATGAGACATTAGAAGAATGTGTTGAAAAGTTTCAATATAAATTCTAGCGATCACCTTATGGTACACTACCAAGTGAGGTACTTAAAGCCACTATGATAAAATGTATGAAATATGAATGGGTAGAAATATTGAATTTAATGGGGAAAGGTGATATTTATCAGGAAACTTATGATAACATTATCCAATTGTGCATCAGGTGCTCACAAGGAAGTACACAAACCAGATCAGGAATGTGGGCTCCCCTCACTAGGAATAGCAGCATTACTAGTGGGGTTGTCACCCGAGCAGAAGTTGGTAATCTTTTAGAAAATTTCAAAACTTACATTTTGAGTACTATGACTACACAATTGAATGTTCTGTAGGTTAAACAGAAACAAGCAGAAGAGGAAACAAAACCAGTATATTTGATGGCTTAGCATCGCCAATGGTAGGCACATCCACCAGTTACGTTGCAAGATCCCTCTTCTTTCTTTTCTGGGCAATATAGTTAGCAGAATAATTCTGGAAACACATGGCAAGGTCAACCATTTAATAACCCCACCTGGCAGTCCCAACAATATTCCACTGCACCCTGGCCAAATCAACCATATGCAAATCCCACATGGCCAAATCAACCAGCTGCAAATCCCACCTGGCCAAACTCACAATACCCTACCCCATCCTGGCAGAATTCAAGTAATAACCCCTATCCTTCACAGTGGACTAGCATAGCTTCCCAAGCCCCCAATTGGAATCAAAAATGGAAACACCCCATGGGAATGACCAATCAACCTATGGGGATGGCTCCTCAAGCTCAACCCACATTCCAAGCCCCACTCCAATTACCCTAGAACCCTCAACCTCAAATGCACCCTCAATTACCAGAGCAACCCAACCCAAATCCTAATAATAGACCAGTCCATCTTGTGCAAATTACTGAGAATTTGGACATGGAAATTAACTTTGTAGGGTGCAACAAACTCTGGTTGAGGTCAGGGCACATAATTTCTCCTAAAGAAAGTAACATTCACCAAGAGCAAGAGAATGAAAATAATACACAACCAGCAATACCACCCTCGATTGTGGTCATAATGAAAGAAGTAGAGCAGGGGGGAAACACAGTCGAGCAATAGAACCCTGATGAGGATGTAGTTCCTCCTCCCCCATTTCCCAAGAGGCTAATGATAGAAAAACTAGTTGTATATCCTAAATTCAATATCGTAGGGGAACTAAAGAATCTATATGTTAAGATTCCACTGCTACAGGCTCTGTAAGATATCCCAATTTATGCAAAGACAATTAAGGAATTATGTGGGAACAAGTCTGTCGGGAAATCTAAAAATCCATCAACCATTCGTGTGGTAGGATCTATGTCTGATCTTATTCTAGGCAAGAAGGAGACAGTCAAGTATACAGACCCAAGGAATCTTGTGGTAACAGTTCAGATATAGGGTTGTCCGTTTCCAAATACACTAGTAGATTTGGGGGAAGCCATTAATATTTTGACCATCAAGACCTGTAACATCCTTGGTTTCACCTCCTTCGAACCTACTTCAATCATGTTACAATTGGCTGATAGATCAATGGTTAAACTAGTCAGCACATTACAAGATATAGAAATTTCGGTCGACTCTTGGGAATACCTAGCTGGTTTCCTAATTATCAACCCAATAAGTGGACTCGATGGACACCCATTGATACTAGGTGTTATCGGACAAATCGGTAGGTGTGGACACTAATTGATCTCCCTAGATCCACCTAGATCTAGAAAAAAACACACCAGAACATGACGCTTCCCTTAAGTTTTAGATATTGAATTTACTAACTAAAGAGGGATAGGTGACCTACCATTTAAATGTCTCTTCCTCTCACCATTTTCATCCTAGCTCCGTTCCAATTCTCATACAGTGATGATCCTGCAAAAGAACGCAACCAACCAAAGTGATAGCAATAGCACAAACTCAATATAAACATATGTATGTGATCAAGGAATCATACAATAAAACACAACAAGATTTATAGGAAAGAATCATATTACTGTATCATATTAAATGTGAAAGAGAGATTACAAC
>JZKD02S1728177.1:19909-38194 GCA_000966675.3 Picea glauca
AAAACTATGCTTGGACCTGGTTTCATTTTTACACAAGCTTGAACCAGAGGAAACTATGCTTGAGGTAGCTAGTTTCATTTTTACACAAGCTTGAACCATAGAAAACTATTCTTGCGACTTCCCAACGCATGGTTGGTACTTAGCCCCCAGCTTAAGAAGCTAGTGGCTCTAGCTTCAGCATGAAGTCCAGAGGCTGTAAGCAATGTCCCCCAAGCTTTGTTTCATCCAACTGCAAAGATGAATGAAAGGAAGCTTCAAATACTAGACGTAGGACTTAACTCAAATAGAGAGGGGGAAAACTATTTCATTTTTTAACGAGCTTGACACAGAAACAAGAACTATGCTCGTAACCTCTATTTCATTTTTTAACGAGGTTGCCACAGAGACGCAAAAACTATCCTCGTAACAGGTTTCATTTTTTAATGAGCTTGAAATCAAAAAACCATGCTCAAAGACCTCTGTTTCATTTTTTAACGAGCTTGCCTTAGAGATGCAAAAACTATCCTCGAACCTCTCTTCTTGATCATGGATTCCAAGAGGAAAATGCTCTGGAATGACACCATGTCAAGGGACAAAACTCGGTCATGGCTTCCAAGAGGTCTTCACTGGAAGGAAGAAACACACTCTAGAAGGACACCATGTCGAGGGTCGCGACAGGAGTAAAGAGATCAGGCTCTAACAACCCTATTGATGAGATCACCATGTCAACTATTGGATCTAAGTCATCAGAAGTTGAAGCCATGGGCGACAACGCCACATAATTGACCTGTGGCGGGGGAGATACCGTCTACATATAAGAACCATTTAGGGAGGCAATCCAGTCGGGGTCAATGAATGAGAGTTGATCAACAGTCACAATTCTTCCATCATGAGGGAAAGATATCACACAAAAAATAGTGGACACAATAGATTTCATGGCATAGACATAATCTCACCCAAGGAGTAAAGAAAAATCCAAGGGGTCTTGGACTACCATGATGTCAATAAAGATATTTTTCCCTCCCAAAGTTATAGGAAACTGAGGAAGGGTCCCTAAAGGTTGACTAGTTCTTCTATTAAAAGCTAACAGATTCTGCGTAACCGGTGCAAGCGGAGGATAACCCAAAACTTGCCAAGAAATAGAGGACAAAATACTAACAAACGAACCTTCATCTATCAACATCTGATGAACGTCCCAACCACAAACTTGCACTGTAATCTGGAAAGGAATGTGAGAGGGAAGACGAGGTCCAGTTAGCACACCCCAATCAAAATGGATGGCCTCATTACTTGGAGGGGGTCCTACGGGAGAAGAAGGAATACCCCTCAGCATGGGAGATTCTGTATCAACAAGAAAAATGTGGGCAGTATCGGGTTTACTCTCTAGCAAGAGAGTAGGATTGACCAATGGAGAGATTAGATCGACCACGTGGGTTTCATTCTCCAAGGGGGGAATGGGATCGACAGGTGGAAACGGATCAACCTCTTGGGTTTCAATCTCTAACGGGAAAGTGGGATTGATTGACGATGGGATCGGATGAACCACTTTGTTAACACTCTCTAAAGGGAGAGTGGGATTGACCGAATATGGGATCGGATAGACCACTTTGTCAACTGGTTCAATTAAGGACATGACCAGATTAACCAATTGATCAACTGGACTGACCGACGGGGGAACCAGATTGATCATTCCATCAACTACAGGTGGGTTGAGAGAAAGCTTGTGATAAGCAACTGGAAGTTGAGGCTGTGAAATAGTCATGTCTTCCAGTAATTTTGAGGCTTCGTCCATATGAGGACAAAGGTGAGTGAGATGACTCCCTTTGCATAACATACATGGGAAATTGACTCTACTTTTCTTCTTCCAAACCGTATCATGACTGGTTGACAAGGGGTCATCAGCATGTTATTCAGAGGCTAATGACATGGGTTGGTGAGGGTGTGTAGACCATGCTTCTATAACCTTGGATAGACCATTGCAATCCTTAAGAAGATGGATACCCTTACAAAGCCTGCAAGGGTACTTGGGCTTACGGGTTGTTTGGGTGATCTTGACATCATCAACACTCCCAGCACGATTAACAGTAACTGGTTGTTTTCCAACATGTTTAGTAGTGGTTGGAGGTTTTGACCCTGTTTAATTTTCTTCTTCTTATTCTTTCTTTTCTTCTTCTTCTTATTCACCGGGTTACTAGCTTCAGAAATTTCACTCGACGAAGAATATGAAACAGAAGGCGACCTTGCAAGCGAAGAAGTCGAAGAAGACCTTACTGGTGAAGAAGGTGAAGGATCAACATGAGGTTGATGCTCATGGGGGGAAGTGCTTGTGACTGAAGCACTAACTGCATTTAGGATTACCTGAGTGGAAAACAACCATACCAGTAATCCAATAGTGAGACCTGGAAGGCTCAAAGTAGCGATGTGAGGAGGACCAATGT
This sequence comes from Picea glauca, assembly GCA_000966675.3. NCBI lineage: Eukaryota > Viridiplantae > Streptophyta > Pinopsida > Pinales > Pinaceae > Picea > Picea glauca. The sequence goes on from JZKD02S1728177.1 coordinate 22,327, forward strand.
TTCCATTAGAAGGAAAATCAAAAGGTTCCCCTGGAGTAGGGGTTCCTTCACTGGTCATTCCAGGAACTGACGCCATTAAATAAATATCCAATCTAGAGTCCTCTAAGGAAAACAAACAACACACACTAAAAATCTAGTAAGCAAGCAAGCAAACAAAACCTGCTCACAATGAACGCACTAGTTGGTGATGAAATCCAATGTCGCGGGAACAAAGTAAGAAGGGGCTGAGATAGAGTGGGTGGAAAAGTTACATTGACGACCTACTTAATGGACTTACACCCTAATGCAAGATCCCACACATAATCGTGGGTATACCCTCCAAGGATCCCGAGTGAGTTTGGCCAACGTCGATTCCAGGTACCGTGAAGACTTGCCCCTCCATAGTCACCTTGTGTAAAGACCCTAAAGAGATAGGCCACTAAGGTTCCCAATCACTACAACGATGCCTGGGGAAATAGTCGACAGTCCGATCCACATGAAAGGGCAAGGTATCTATCCCGAAATCAACTTGAAAGGCTTCCACTCATCATTGTGGGTATACCTCTCAAGTGACCCCCATAATACACGTAATCGCTACACCAAGACCAACAAAGCAGGGTGAGTAACTCTGCGAGTCTCAATGCGACCTCATGATTGACCCTTGTGTGAGAAGGGCTTCCGAGGACAAAATGTAGTAAGTGGATTTAACTCTCCCTCTCACAAGATACTATGTTTGTTTGCAGCTTTGGAAAGTTATCTTTCACACTTATTCCAAAGCCCTACGACTAATCTAATGTAGGTTTGCTACCAAAAAAGATAAAAATGTCTAATCAATTTTTATAAGCGCTTTATTTTATGGATGTTGTTACTCAAAGGGAGAAATGGCATGGACAATATGGTGTTTCGACCAACTCGAAATTTATGCAAAGAGATGAAGATGCAATCTTTTCATTTCGATGAAAGATATGCTATGAGAAGGAGAAAACATTTATCATTCCTAGATGCACAATGTCCCAAAATCTTAAAACTCATCAATATCAATATTCTCAAGAAATGAGAAAAAGGTATTGTACACTAATGCATGATTCATGGCCCCCCCTAGCCATGAGGTGGAAAAAATTTTGGAATTTAAGACCAAAAAATGCCAAGAATCATGCAATTTCGCTACTTTAAATGCAAGGATGCCCCCAATCTAATATAAAGCAAGAAATTAAATCTTTTTGTTTCAAAAATTTCACTAAAACCAATAATGAACTTTGTTAAAACAAATAAACACAAACTAAAAGTTTTCTTTTAAAGCGAACTATTCAGAAGAAATCTGATCTTTCCCTAAACAATTCTAAAGAAAGCACGCACTTTGTAATTGAAATACACTCAAAGCAAGAGACTAATTGTTCAAAACCAAACAAAGCAAAGATGGCTAAAAGAAACTCAAAGAATGTCAAGCAGACTGTAAATAGATCAATATAGGCTCCAAAAGTTCAATCCAGTTGATCAAAGAAAAACTAGACATCAAAAGATGACAAAACCCAATCCAAAAAAGGTTACAAACAAGTTTGCAGCCTAGCAGTAGAGTACAGTGCGAGAATTAGGTGTTCTCGTAGGATAGACACTAGTAGGGTGTGATAAGTTCACACTGAACTGAATGGTGGGGTGTGAACCTTAGTGATTCTTGCAGGCTGTAGAAGGGTGTAGTGCAAGAATGTTTGTAATCAATTTTTTTTGAAAAAGGACAGGGAATCTAAGTGAACTTGTAGATCTAGAGAGTCTGGATGGATGTCCCACAGACTCAGAAACTAGAAAACAAGCAATAAAAGGAAGGGAAACTAGACTAACTAAGAAACAATCTGATCCCCAGTGGAGTCACCAGTTTTGTTATTGGACAAATCGGTAGGTGCGGACACTAACTGATCTCCCTAGATCCACCTAGATCTAGAACAAAACACACCAGAACATGACGCTTCCCTTAAGTTTTATATATTGAATTTACTAACTAAAGAGGGATAGGTGACATACTGTTTAAATGTCTCTTCCTCTCGCCATCGCCATCCTAGCTCCGTTATAATGCTCATACAGTGATGATCCTGCAAAAGAACACAACCAACCAAAGTGATAGCAATAGCACAAAATCAATATAAACCTATGTATGTGATCAAGGAATCATACAATAAAACACAACAAGCTTTATAGGAAAGAATCATATCATTGTATCATATTAAATGTGAAAGAGAGATTACAACCATGGCCTTGATGTCGTAAGGTCCCTTCCAACTGTCCTTCGTTCCCCACAAACTTTCACTCCAAGAATTCTGAGAGCACAGATCTAATAGTAGTCACAATCTATCTTGACAAAGGCAAAACTTAAAACCACTCTAACCAAGCTAATAATTCCAATCCAAATCCAACTTAGCCAATCCCAAAAGCTCCAAATCTCACTTTTTCCATGAGAGCTCCTCTCCTTTTATAAGTTGAAGAGGATAAGGTGAAAAGGTTAGGATGATCCTACTAAATCATGAAAGTGAGTAAGATCCAAACCATTCGGATGCCACCTCACCATGGAATTTTCTCCTTCTAGAAGATTCGAGAAAACGCTCGTTTTTCCCACATGTAAGAATTCTCGCACCCTGCCTATAGAGAAACCTATGAACCTCTCGCAACCCAGCTATGGTACAACTTGTGAGAATCAGGCATTCTCGCACCCTGCCTATATAGCAACCTGTGAACTTCCTTTTTTATAGGGTTTTTACAAAGGAAAATGCAACTTCTTTTCTCAGGAAAAGTTCTTCTCCCTTCTCTCTTCAGGAACTCAGGCCACTGACCCTTCTGCAGGAAACAAATAAGTTTACATCATTAACAGTCATAGAGATGACGAAAATAATGTGTAACACTAGGAAGACCATGGCTCCCAACAGCAAATGCATACATAGGATGTCACATGTGCAACATGACAATTGCTAGAGGAAGTGCTACAAAGAACCTCATACTATATCCTCCAACTAAACCAAGTCTTCCTATCATACATCAGCAGTTGCCACCACCTAGATATCCAGAAAAGAATCTACGATCTCCTCTCACATTGGAAGAAGCTCTCAGTCTCAAGAGCCAACTAGAAGATGATGTGATCAGCATATTCATTAACATCCCAACCACTATAAGCAACCCAATGTGTCAAATGCTAAACATTGTTTTAGATAATGAAGCACAAGGAGATCCTTTGGAAGAATTGATGGAGCAACAGATTCCCACTACTATTGTCCATAACAACATATCAGTTGAAATTGCACTAGGGAGGTTTTTGAATATTAATGTTAATTTGAATATGCAACAACAACACAAATTGATCTAGATCCTTTCTAAATATCAATAGGCTTTTGCTTGGGAGTATCATGACATGAAGGGCATCAATCCCCAACTCTATACACATCATATCTATATTGAGAAAGATGTCTGACCCATCTGATAGCCCCAACGAAGATTGAACCCCCATCTCAAGGATGTTGTTAAAGAAGAGTTACAAAAACTGTTGGATGTATATTTTATATATCCTATTTTAGATATTCGGTGGGTTTCCCCACTAGTAATTGTTCCCAAGAAGAATGGAAAATGGTGAATCTGTGTAGACTACAGAGAACTCAACAAGGCTACCCAGAAAGACCACTTTCCCTTACCTTTTATTGATCGGGTCCTTGACACTTTAGCAGGGAAGCAATTTTTTCCTTATTAGATGGATTTAGTGGTTATAATCAGATCCAGATTGCCCCAGAAGACCATGATAAAACTACATTTACATGTCCCTGGGGTACCTTCGCATATAGATTATTTCCCTTTGGATTATGTAATTCTCCAACCACATTCCAGAGAACCATTTTGAGCATATTCTTTTATCTTATTAATGCAAGACTTGAATTTTACATGGACGATTTCACCCCTTATGGCATTGATTTTGATCAAGCTCTAAGCAATCTGGAGAAGGTACTGGAATGATGCATTCCTACTAGGCTATGTTTGAGTCATGAGAAATGTCATATGATGATGACCGAAGGTGTGGTACTAGGAAACTATGTTTCTGCAGATGGAATTAAGGTAGATCCAACAAAAATAGAGGTAATCCTAAATCTACCTACACCTCATACACAAACTGAGGTACATAGTTTCCTTGGATGTGCAGGCTATTATCGTAGATTCATAGAAAAAATTTCAAGAACAATTGCACCTTTACATGATTTAACTGGTAATGTGGAATTTCAGTGGTCTGATAAGTGTGATGTTGCGTTTGCAGAACTCAAAAGGTTGGTCTCAATAACACTAGTGCTGAGAGGACCAAACTAGAAATTGCCATTTCATATTTCCATAGATGCATCGGATATTTCCATAGGCACTGTCCTTGGATAGGAAGAAGACAAGAAACCTTATGCTATTTATTTATTAGAAAAAATCTTACTCACTCTGAATTAAGAGATGAGGGATGCCTTAAGGGAAAAGAAAGAAACTTTTTGACTAAATTTGACATATTTGTTATGGTTTAAGGGAAAAGCATTAAGTGTTAGGATTTAAGTGTGAAACACTTATTTGTGGATGTCAAGGATAAATCATTGAGTATTATATGCTAAGTATTAATTAGCATTGAATATTATGTGGTGTTCTTTGTTACCTGGAATAGAAAATTTGAAGAGACACACAAAAATATAACTATGAAAATAAAAAAAAATAGAGCGAGAGTATGGAAATGGCAATAGTGAGAAAATATTTGTCCATATTCAGAATAGAAAGCAATTCTCACTTGCCTCTTCAAAGGGGTAACCTCCAAATAAGTAGAGCTCCAAATACAATAAGATTCACTTGACACCTGATTATGTAGCTTCTAGTATTATATATATTGTTTCTAACTTACCAAAACCCTAGCCACCTAGTGGCCCTTCGTTAACCATCTAGCTACAACCACTAACTAATGGACCTTCTTTAATGAGTTCAACTTACATTTATTGATTTCACACTCTACTACCTTGCAATCCTTATTTAATAGAGTTGGTCGTAATACATTAAGTAACAACTTATTCTCCTAACAAAGGGAGTTAATGTAAGACCCTAACATGCCCTCCCCCTTACAAATAAGTAGGGTTGTCATCAAGGTTGGGGATGAAGAAATTGGTGAGAATCTTGATTTGTTCCAATGTATCATCTGTGGGTTTTGTATCATTCCATTGGATCAAGACTTCTTGGATAGTGTGCTAGCGAAGATGGCATTTGTGTTTATCCAAAATGGCCTTAGGTTGCAACCAAATGGAACCTCTTTGTCTAGTTCAAGAAGGTTGTTTTGAACTCTACAATTTGGACCTGACCACTTTCTTTAAGTATGACACATGAAAGACTAGGTGGATATTATAATGGCTTGGAAGAGACAATTTGCAAGTCACCTTGCCTATACATTTGGTTATAATAGAAATTCCATAAAAATTGTGTGTTGTCTGGGATGCGATCATGTACCGCTGTTAATTCCTATTCTATTTTATCTGTGTGTTATTTCTCCTCCTCTTTCTCCGATGTCAATTGGTCGCATGTGATTTGTAACATTTTGGCGACTCCTCTACCCACCTCCAAGTTGGTCGCATCCGCATGGACTTTGGATTGCACTTCTTGCATTATGCTATCCTGGAGTTCATATAGTGCCTTGGTGGGTATCTGTGCCATCACAACTTCCAATTTTTCCACTTCCCCCATGGGTTTCTACGTAGTCTCCTGATCCATTCTAATCATTTCGTGAGTGACTGTGAATGTCTCGTTCCCTTGTACCACAAACTGTATTGTCTCCTCTCCTTATTTCTATGCAGAAGGTCACTGTGTGTTTTCTTGTTGCTATGTTGTGGCCTGTGGTCCTTCTTGACTCTGTATTTGTTGTAGAATTTCATGGAATTCTATGATCTTGGTCATGATCTCTTCTCTTTGTGCCACTGTAATACGGATTGTCTCTTCACTCCTATCTTGGACCTTATCCGAGAAGAATTCAACATCATCCTCTGTTAGGGTGATGACTAGGTCTTTTGTGACATACTTTTTTTTTTTTCATGCCTCTTCTACTTGCATTGGCTTCCTTGTTGTCTGTGAGGTATGTGCCCCCCTTGTTGTAACCTATACCCTCTCTTCACTAGCCTTTCATGTATCCCTCTTTCTGGTTTGTGGATGGATGTCTGTCCTTGTCATTGTTGTTGTCCTCCTTGGTATTTTCGACACTATGTTGTTTTTGGATGGTTGATTCCACGCTACAGCCTTTCTAGTGTTATCAACTGGGATGTTTGTTTTTGTTGAGGAACCTGCTTTAGACTTTTCCTTGGGCTTGGAGAATTGTGTCGCGAATGGCCTTTTTGTTGGTTTTGTTACTAGTAGTTGCCACTATGCAGGCCAGTCTTTGTTTATCCATTCAACTTCCTCCTTGGTGACACAATATTGCATTTCCATTCATGCCTTCTTCGGATCCCTTGCAGCCTAGATCCACATGTGGTTCCTGGATGCCTTGAACCTGGCTATCCCTTCCATTTCTTGGATTACCTCCACAGGGATGCACCACACATTGGCTGTGCGATGTTGTATTTCTTCCAGCAACATTGCAAAAACTGTTTTATTGGTTTGTTGATTTTTATTGTCCTTGGCTTTCTAGAGGGAATCATATCGTGTCACATAGAATTTTCCTTTCTTATCCAGGAAAGCTAAGAACTTTGGCTCCTTCCATCTTTCCAAATCTATAAGAATGATAAACCAAGAGTAATGGAACTCGGTTCCATTATCCTGCGCATATCTGCAATCCATCAAAATTTGGTTCAGCAGGTACGGTGCCCAACTGAACATCACTCCTTTCACGCACTGCGTGGATACTGCAATAACTCCTGCTAGAACTTCTTCTTTTCTACATTTCCTCAGTAGCTTGCAATCAATAAGCTTGCTGGAAAACCTTGTCACATTATCGTTAATATCCTTGAGCACAATTCCCCTATTTCCCCGACTGGTGCCAAACTGTGCCTTGACCAACTTGGTGATTTCCTTCTCACACGCCTTGTTATCCAAGTATTCCTTTGGCTATGTGTCGAATGTAGGTAATCCTTTGATATTGGAAATTAGCGCCACATCCAGCTGTATTGGCCCATCCATCCAAAGGATGCCTCCGTGTACATGGGAGACTAGTTGTTTGACGTAGATCCTGAGATTTTTACCGCACTCGAAGTGCGGTATATCCAAAAGTTTCATTATGCTAGAGTTGTGCAGCCTCGTTATCCACTATCCAGGCTCCATTATTGGTTTACCTAGGGGTCCAGTTTCCCCTGTGTTTGCTAAGTAAGCCTCTTTAGCAAAATCTGATAATTTGGTCACATCACCCACATCATGGTCTGAGTACCTAAGTTTCGGTACCTTTCCTAGCATATCTTCCATAGTGACCACTGCGTCTGCAAGATATATGAGTGTCATGTTTGTGGTGTTCTATGCCTTTCTTTTCTACCCAATAGCATATGGGCCTTCCTATGTTATTTTTGTGTTCTCTTATTCCCTCTCAGAGTCCAGTTGGTTGATGATATCCTCGACCAACACCTCTTCTCCTTCGTGGGTCTGTCATTGTCCCATCATTTCATAATTTTTCGCAGGCGTTTCAGGTTTAGGGTTCGGGATACTATTTCAGGCCCCAGAACTCTACCCTACTTCATCTTGCGATGTTTTCAATGTTTCCTCTTCAACCCATGTCGTCTTGCTTGATTATGTGTCTGAAGTGGTGACATATTCCACTTCGACCATGTTCTCGGGTTGTATCATTCTTTACTTGCGCCTTTGGCCGTATCGAGTAACTCGTACATATATTCCTAGAGCACCGAACTTTGGTGGGGTCATCTTCTCTCCAATTCGCACACTCACTTGCTTTTTCGTAAAATTTTAGTTAGGGCACACACTTTATATCTTGCTTTGTGCTAAAAAATCACTAAGTGTTTAACTAACACATCCTTTTTGCCTTTTATAGACCCGACTGTCATTGTTTTTCACTTTTTGTGTGCATTTGCGACGAGTGTAATTTTTCATGCGCGTTGTCTTCTGATGTTGTCGCAGTAATTGTTGCGCAAAAAAAAATTCACACTTTCTTGTGGTTCATTCAACTTTTGTGTCTTTTTGTGTTTTTCTTCCTTTTTCTATTTTTGTATTCATTTTTTCTTCTTTTTCCCCTTTTATTTATTTTTATCATTTTTATGTCCTAATCTCTACTATAGTACACTACATACATGCCTTTCTCACTACGCTATGCCTTTCTCCCTGTAAAGTTTTAGTCAACTTTCGTTGATCATTCCTTTCAGTTATGTTCCTCCCAAGTCCTTTAGTTGTACACATCCTCCATATGTGACATTATTTACTTCAAATGACCCTAGCCAATGCATTCTAAACTTACGAGGGTGTTGGAAAAATTTGTTGTCATAGAGAAAAACTAGGTCTCCCTCCGTAAAACTCTTCTTTTTAATATATTTGTCATTCTAGGATTTCTTTCTTTCTTTCTATACTTCATGATGAAATCCTACCAGAATCTTGTCCTCTTCCATTTCCATTAGTTGACTTAACCTCTCCTATACTGCACCTCTTTCTGTCATGTTTGTAATTGTTGCTATGCACAGATTGGGTACTAGAAATTCTAATGGCACCATTGCTTCCTACCCATACACCAATATGAATGGTGTATGTCCTATAAACTTCTTACATGTGGTCATATATACCCATAGTACTGTGGGTATTTTCAAGTCCCAATAATCCATGTTGACATTGCAGATCTTCGTCAAAGAAATTTCCAAAATCTTATTGAAAGCTTCTAATGTTCGATTTTCCTGAGGATGATATGGTGTACTCTCATGGTGATATACTTCAAACTCCTTGGTCATATCCCTGATGGTATTATTAATAAAATGAGTTCCTTGGTCACTCATCAAAATCCTAGGACACCCAAATCTAGTGATCACTTACTCAAATAAGAAGTTTGTTGTTGTCTTTGCACTACAGTCTTTGATTGGTGTTGTTGTTATAGAGAAATCACCCTGCAGACAAGTGGATTCTCTCTTGTGCTCTATACTCCTAAGACCAATAAAGAAAAGTGTTATTGTGGACACTGACTTTCCTTTGCATGAAGCTAAATTATTCAAAGAAGAAGAAGGAAGAAGGGTAAATACCTTTCATCGACGTTTGTCCTTGCTCGATCTAGGCTGATATTGATCTCCAAGTTCTTCAAAAAGTCCTGAAATACAATGAGAAACAAAAACGATACTTCTTACTCTACCATGATTAGCTTCATCATGGAACTATGAAAGAAACAAGTTCATGAAACGTCCACAAAATTTAAAGGAAACAGGCCAAGCATAGATTTATATTAATGGAAAAAAAGTGAGATACTTACAACCATGGATGTAGGTGCAGCAGCTTCACCAAGCTCTCTTTGTCCAGACCCTTTCCCAAATAATCCACACACAGAATGTTGATGCTTCAATGATATCTCCATTATGAGATCATAAGTTTGATACTTCACAATGTCTCCCCTTTCACCATGAAGAGGCCTCCTTATATAGGCTTGGAGAGGCCTAACCACTTAAGAGATTCTTGGGATAAGTTGAGGATTCCGAATCCAACCAACTCTAGATATGAAGGGATTCTTCCCTGATTTCCCTCAACAATCCAAAAATTCACTCAAAAAAGGCCATCGTTCCCTCAGAATGGGGCATACAGCATTGGAACACTCCCCCAAAAGAGGTAAGAGAGAATTGGCACTCTCTGACAGTGTATATGGGAGCGCTTCCTTCCAAAATTGATTTTTTAGTGGTTTTCTAAGTGGCAAAAGACTTGTACTCTTTATCAAATGACTCCTCCTCTTCAAAACCAGTCTTTTGAGGTGTCTTGTAAGTGTTCTTGATAATGTCATCTGAGACACAACATAGGCAAGACGACAGTATGATATTTGCGACACTTGTGGGAGAAATGTGACACTTGAGACATTCGGTAATGAAGACACTAGGCCATCATCACAATGAGTAATTTTGATGTGTAATAGATTGCCCCCCAAAGTGAGAAGTTAGAAGACGAGAAATGATGACTGAAGTACTTTGTAGACTTTTTCAAGCAAGGGTACGGACTCAGAGAACCTAATAGAAGTTGCACACAACCATCAAACAAATATTATGACATGCTTCAAACCCAAGGCAGGCATACCTATGCTTGAGTGATAAATACTTTCAAGGTATGGCTGCCATAAAATACACTGCGGATCCATAATTATATTGACAAAAAGGTACAGCCACTAAAGATATAATGTGGATCTATACTCCTATGACCTAAATTGATTGTAGCCACAAAGAATACACAGTGGATCTATGAGACGACAAGACATAGACACGACCAATACAAAGTGGATCTATGTGACAGTATATGCGTCAATGTTCAAAATAAACTTCGTCACAACCTGGGAAAAGTACATATAAGAGTGATAACTCAACCCAGGTTCTTATTACTGATCCCGATGTAGCACAAATCTAACCATGTGAATAGATGTCCTGATGTCAAACATGGCAGAAACCACTTGATTATCGGTCAATGAGGTAAACCATTAACAAGCGTGAGGGAAATCACCATTGATGTCAATGATTCCCAAGGTAATCTAGTACATTCCAATGAATGTGAATGGATGAGATGAAGTTGAACATTTGTATAATAACCCGATCAGGGGTCAATGATGTAAACACACTGTCGGAAGCAAGGAGGCCTGCCATTGAGGCATGAAGGTCCCAAGGTACTAACTGGTTTCTAAGTCTAGCTCTTGGATAATGTCTTGAAGTCAACGGGAATAGACTCGTCAAGGGAGGGCCTTGGTGTATCCCCCATCAATGACAAGAAACTGACACAAAGATGTAATGGGTGGATCAAAAGAACATGGACTGACATGGGTATTGAAACAGGACATTTGTGATGGTTGACTCTTGAGGCAAATACTTCCCTTGAACACTGAGGCACAACAGCAACAACATGACATGGACCAAAACACGATGATGCAATGGATACGATGACTTTCGTCAGGTGACCCGAAGGAGTAAGAAAACTCAGAGGATTGGTTCAATGCAAAGGTTTAGCGGAAAAATGTGTGCAAAGATAAAATGTCATGTTCAAGTGCGACTGTAAGAGTTACTGGTAAAGTTCTCAAAAATTGCTTGGCTTGCTTCCTTCAATTTTTACCAGATCCAGATAGATGAGTACCTCTTTTTGATTTAACGAGCTCGAGGAGGGTAACACATGCTCGATATAAATCACCTTCGGTAAGTCCCTCTTCCCTTGTTTAACGAACTAGAAGAAGTAAGGGTTCGGTCCCATATGGGCCCTTCAATGTATGATTGTTTAACGAGTCCAGAGAAGGTAAAATCGGTGATTTTTCATATTTAGAGAGTCTGAAAAGAACTTAAAGATGACTCCAGTGTTGTCCTTTTTCGTAATTTTAGTCTCGTGAGGCCGAAAAAGAGATAAAATACCACTCGAAAGACACCCTTTCAAACCTTTTAACGAGTGTGAAAGGAAGCAAGATCACTAGGCAATATTTTCATGTTTAGAGAGTCTTAAAAGAATTTAAAGAAGACTCCAAGGGGTTCCTTTTTCATATATCCATGTGAGCCCAAAAAAAAGATAAAATTTTGCTCGATTACATTCTCATGTTTTTACGAGCATGAGAAAGAACAAAGACTAAGCTCGGTACTCTGCCCCCAACTTGAAATCTAGTGGCTTAACTCCAAAATGATCATCATAGGTTGGAGACATGCCCCCCCAAGCTTCAATTCCTTCACTAACTTTGAGGTTGTCACCAATTTCTGTACTAGATGGAGAAAAATGATAAGGGTGGATGAAATGAAGGTTCAAATACAAGGCCTAAAGAAAGACTCTGCTCGACATCTATGAGATCTGGTGAAAGACTCGACCTGGCAGGAGAGTGACTGTTTCATTTTTTAATGAGCTTGACACAAGAAAAGAACTATTCTCAAAGCTCTGTGTTCAATCCCCAGATTTTTGTTTCATTTTTTAATGAGCTTGCTACAGAGAGAAAAACTATGATCATGAAGAGGGGGAGTGATTCCTTGACTCTCAAGAACCTTAGGAACCTGGAGAGTAGCAGCAGTTAAGGATGAGCTCGAGGTAGAAGAGTTACGGGGAGGATCAAATTTTCCCTTGGGGCATAGGCTTTGTTCTTAGTATTGATGACCATGACATCTTCTGGATCTGCAAAATCTAGGACAATGATAGTAGCTTCTGGTCTTTTACCAAAGATCTTATCTCTAGCACTCTTGTTTACCTCACATATGGTTTCTTCATGGTGTTCCTCGCAAAAGTTACACCAACTTCGAGGTAGGATAGATTTAGGCTGAAAATTGTTTTCAACTAGATTTCTAAAGGGGGGTGCAGAAGAGGATGAAGCTCCATGGGTGAGAGGAGAGAAAGTTCCTTTCCGCTCATATGATATCATATGATTTTTCATGTCTTGTACTAGCTGTAAAAGGGTGGAAATGGATGTCTGTCTAACTGATTCTCCTTGGGGAAGGCCAGTTCTTTCAAGTTGTTCTTCATACTCTGAACAAGCATGTAGAGTGGAACCGAGATTATCAATGGATTTTTCCTCGATCCTATGACGGTAGGGGGAAGGCAATGCATTGTAGTAATGCATGAAAACGGCTTGGTTCTGAGGGTGGATGAGTTCAAGGATTTGATTGTATAACTTGGTGAAATGCAAGTAGAAGGACTTGATGGTCTCACCATCCTTATAGGTGGCGTTATTATATTCCCTTAACTTCTCTGCTGGGCTTTTATATTGCCCATAAGTGGATCGAAACCAATATATTAACTCCTCCCAAGTAGACAGAATCTTAGGAGGAAGGTCAAATAAATCGGCTGCAACCTTTCCTTCCAAGGAATTGATGAATAAGTGCATGCAAGTATCATTGTCATTGGCCCCTATGTTATGAAAAGAATTAGAAAATGACACCAGGTGTTTGTTTGTAGTGACAGTGTTATTTCCTAAAACCTACGAAGGTTCTCTTTAAATTTAGGAAGTGGACGAGTAGCAGGTGCTAGGTTAAGAGGAGAGGACACATGCCATGGTGTGGTTGTGGCATCTTCTTCAAGCTAAAAAAGCCCATACTTTCTAATGACTTTGGTGGGATTTGTGGTAGATTGGACAGGGATATGGTGGCTATATAAGCTACCAATCACTGACGATGGTCAATACTAAGAAGAGGAAGCACTTCTAGTGCCACCAGAGCCACCACTAGATGCCATCTTGTGGGTGATAGATGAGGGAAAGAAAGAGGAACTGGATGAATTAGGTAAATTTATTCTTAGATAACTTTGTTGGGAATATAACACAACGTTTCTTCTTCCTCTTTCAGTAGTAGGATTGATTTCAGGTATAAGCCTCTTCTTCTTCTAGAAGCATGAGAGTTTAAGGACATGAAAGAAAGGCCAAAATTGAAGAAACAGAAGGTTACTGTTGATTTATGACTTGTCTACATCTATCTTCCAATCGTTCTTGAGCACTAATATCTCGTTCAATTTCTTCCCAACAATGGTTAAGCTCAGCATGGGAATTGTCAGTGTCTAAAATGGTATGAAACAAGTTCAAAACAATGTTGGTTTGGTCTTGGAGACTGGGCTCAAGATTGGGTTGTCTTGCAATAAGGACATTCATTCAGAAATAAAACATTCAAAGAATTAATATCAAAAAAATAGATGTATCGATGAAAATCGAGTATAAAAATTAACCAGAGAGATATCGAATATCTCCCCAGTATGGTCACCAAATAAATGTTGAGGAAAAGAAATGAAATGATCTTACTCAAGAATTTTCAGATTCTGCTTGGCTAAAGTAAAATAGACAAGAATATCACCCTATGTTTATAGCCAACAAAAATAACATCCTAACTCACAAGTATTGATTACAAGTGCTTAGGCTAGTCTCTTATAAATAAAAAGCTCGTTAGAAATTCACTTTTTATATGATTTTCTGAATATAACAGTTGCTGAAATAAATGTAAAGATAGAAGTAAAGACACCAAGATGATAATTAAGACAAATGAGACATAAAGAAATCCTTTATTTCATTCCAATTCACCAAAGAGTCATTCTTTTACAAAATTTCATGCAGAAATTTAGGACCAAAGTCAAACTTAGACATCCCCGATGGAACATACAAAAGGACCTCCGACAGAAAATAAAAAACTAAACTCTAAAAGTTGTCCCAGCTTGCCACAGATTGTTGCCCACTCAACTCTACACAATAGCCTTTGTCAATCATGAAAACTAATTCAAAAACAGACAAGTCTACACGGACTATCAAAGATAGATCAATGCCTCTGAAAAACAAGTGTCTGAATGATGTAATTCAGCCCCGAATCTTGTTTTCTACAATAAGACCCTGGTATCATAAAAAGAATTAGGCTTGTGATAAATTAAGAAATGAATGAAAACTGAACTATCTCAGCATAAACTCAAAGAGAAAACCTTAGTATGCTTCTCCTTATATCCTCCTCTTCTTCCTCCCTTTCCTTTTTCCTTTAAGCAAATTAGAATTGGTTGAAGTAGTTGAACCAACTCATTAGTTAAGTTAATTAAAATACTCAACCAACTTTTAGTTAGGGGGAAAAGTAATAATCATAATAAGGGTTATAATAAATAATAACTAGTAGGTGGGATCCCTTGTGACTCCCTTTAGTTCTTAACAATCATAGCATACCAGTTAATTAAGAAAAACACACCTCCTTGTGACTCCCGTCATCATATTAACATTTGACCATTTATCTCAAAATATTTGAAATTATCTTCAAAAAATATATTACTCATATATAAAAAGAAAACATGTTGTCTAAAATTTCTAAAGTCAACTGTCATCAACCGTAAATAAAATAAAAACTCAAAAAAAATATTTCCCACGCTGAGATGCAATATTTCCTTGATTGATGTTGTCACCCTTCGATTTTCTTGAATTTTCCTTTGGTTGCGCTAAGCCTTTAGGCCTAATCTCGTTGATCACATGAGAAAAATCATCCCTCAAATGCATCCGGGAAGACACAGATTTGTCAGAGCCATTGGAGGCCGAGGAAGGGGCAACAACGACTTTTCCTTTGTCAAGGGCATGATGGGTCTCAATTTTCAATCTCTTGCTAGCATGGGAGGACTACACTAGCAAGTGGTCAGGGGCATCTTGGACAATTTGATTGTTAGGCGAAGGAGCAAGCAAAGACAAATTGGGCCAGCCACAATGTTGGTGTTAGAAAAACAAGACCGTGGAGCAATAAAATAAAACAAATGCAGAAACAAAACACAGAAGACACACAATACAAGAGAGACACAGATTTACGTGGTTCACCCAATGTGGACTATGTCCACCAGAGAAATTTCCAGGTCCTTCCTTTATTATTATCCAACAAATGAAGGGATACAACCTAAAGCAAAACCCGTTGTAACTTCCTCTTCTTTCTCTCATAGTCTCCTCTCTCAGAATACAATATTCACCATCATCCATAGCCGCAATACATTTCCCTCATAAAAGAGGGTTGCCTTCTAGGGTAAAAAAAAAACCCTAACATAATCTCTACCATTAGATCTGCGACCTTATAATGAACAGTCCAGATTTACAATGAAATTACAATATACTTTTACAAGGCAATTTTTGCTTCGGGGGCTTTGCTCCCGAACCCCCACTGGGGGCCCGCTTGCCCCCAGCCGGGGGGAAAGCCCCCCGGAACCCCGCAGAGGGGGTACCCCCCTCTACACTCCCCCGCGTGGAAGAGTGTACATACTTCTGGGGTGTAAATACTTCATGGGGTATAAACATGGCTGAAAGCAAGGACCTCTGAAT
>JZKD02S1728177.1:132906-151333 GCA_000966675.3 Picea glauca
TGATGATATTGTTAAATGAATTAAGTATGAAGCATGCAGGTGAAGTCAGAAGTACTATGTGTATGAAGATCTTAGGTTGGTGCCTATATAGGTCTTACTAAGTTGGTGCTTATCTAAGGATATTGGTGTCTCAAGCAGGTTGGTGCCTACATAATATCTTGCTGAGTTGGTGCTCAGCTGAGGAGATTGGCATTTCCAATAGGTTGATGCCTACACAATATCTTGTTGAGTTGGTTCTTAGCTGAGGATATTGGTGACTCTACCAGGTTGGTGCCTACAATCTTTGTAAGGGTAGGTTGGTGCCTACAAACATTTATAAATATAAGTTTTTGTGGTTTTCTCTCGCAAGGGTTTTCAAGTTAAACATTGTGTATCATGATTTGATTTTACATGCATTTATTGTTTTAAAGTTAATGACTAATTGATGAATTCTCAATTAAAGTAAAAAGTATCTTATACTAATTCAACCCCCCCCCCTGCTTTTAGTATAAGTGTTGACTCCATGTTTTGCTTAATTTTTGCCTTGATCTAAGTCTCTTCTTGAACATGAGGATTGTATAATTCATACCTCTATTAACCTTTTTTTTTTTAAGGTATTATCAGGTTTCTTCTATCAATTTGCTATGGATCAGCATAAGGTATGTGTCGTATTCATTTTGATGATTTATCCTTAATCGAATGAGCACACCATTAACATTTGTCTTTTAATTGAAACAAGTTGAAAATTCCATCCAACCCTCGATCCGACCCTTGATCCATCCCTCGATCCGACCCTTAATACGACCTTCGATACAGAACTCAGAGCGTAATAAGTTTGTGAGTTGGCATATTTGTGGGTTTTTTCTGGCAATTAAAAAACACGTGTTTCTTTCACATTGGAACCCTCTTGCTATGGGTCCTATTAAATTTCATTTTAAACAGTTAAACCATCCCCCAGATTCGCGACCATGGACACTCTGGTTGTTGTAAACGAAGATGCCTGTAATTTAATTATGTTGTTGTTGTATTAACAATTTACTATTCTCAGCTAAGATGAAAAATTATATATAGGTGGCCAATACGAACAATGGGGGAGGGATTGTTGTATTCTGTTAAAAACCCTTGATATTTTCATTGTTGTTGTGAACTCATAATTCTAATACAATCCATTTTTGGTCCGATGCACTCCTAGCCTGTGATTGTTCTGTGAATTCAAAAATGCCACGGCTACTTGGGGGCCCACCAGTACCCTACGTGCTTCGTTGTGTTGTGTTGTGTGTTCATTTCCGTATTTCTCTCTTGCAGATAAGCTACCCTGTGTACCTATTGTTTTAAATTCTTAGTCTGTAGATTGGTTTAGGAAACGAATTATGCATACAAATATATGTTGATAAACTGTTGTTTTCAAGTTACTAACATTGTCATTTTAACTTGTTAGTTTGTAGATTGCCGGTGAAACAAATCGAATTGTGCATATCTATATGATTCCAAATCATTGTTTGTAAGTTAGTTGTAGATTTTTATGTGTGAAAGAGATCCATACTGTGCATGTTGCTAAAATGTTGTTTATAAATTATTAAAATCATGAATATTTTCTAAGCACATATTGATCAAGCTCAACAATGTCAAATAATTCTGATATATACAGTTCCTTTGATTCCTCTGCTTTGCTAGAATGTTATGTGATTGAGCATTACACTGTAAAAATTCCCATTGTAAAATTTATTTGGCAATTGGCTTGAAGACTTGAGATTAGTTAAAAGTATGTTTTCTGGAACATTTATGTTTTCTCAATGGTGAAGTTCTTAGTAAAAAGTAAATTTTTTAATTTGTATTTTAAATGTTGTAACTGTTAATATATTTTATTTTGTTGCATGCAAAGAATGGATTTTCAATATAGGAATACTTAGTTGTAAATTTGCTTTCCTTAAGATAGTTTAATCTACTTTAGCTTAGTTTTACTTTCCGCACTTTGAATTCTCATACTTCAATTTCTTGTGCTTTAACTTTTGTATAGCTTCAATTACCAACGGATAGATTTAAGGCTTAACTCGTAAGATATGGCCTCCCCATAATGGGCTTCTTCCCTAGTTATTGAGCTATCTCTGTTTGCTTATTTTGTTTATTGCATTTAAATGTGTTGTCAGATTTAGATTAGATTAGTAGGCTTCAATCCTGCACATACAGTGTCGGTACCTCTAAGATTACGAGCCCCGAGTTGACAATTTAATGTCAAAATAGATAGCATATATTTCACTGGACATTTTTGGCGTCGTTGTCGGGGAGGTACTAAAGGAATTAGAACTTAGGTAGGTTGTCTTTAATTACACAACAAGGGGGAGGAGAAACTTTAAGACGAAAGGTAAGAACTTGCACATCCATTTTAATGGGTTTCTCCAAAGCCTTGTTGTTTCTTTTTTGCAAGAGTGTTTACTTTTTCTACAAATTTATTTAATTTTCTTAGTGTGTTTACTTTCCTGCAATTGTGTTTTCTTTTTGAGGAGATAACTCTTTACAGATAACTCGATGGTAGTGAGGTCTAAAGTAGCATGAGGAGTTCAAGTTTTCTTTAAGTAGTGTGCTTTAAGTTTTTCAATTAATTTCATTTCATTTTTGTTTTAATAGCATTAAATTTCAGTTATTATTTCATTGGGTGTTGTAAGAACCCTAGATACTCACCCATGTGTGAGAAAGGACTCATCAACCGACAAAATAAATTCAAAGATGATAACCTTGGAAGAACTCTTTCAAATCCAAGCACCAACTGGTATTTCTCCTTCCCGGGAGGAACATATTTTGGCAGCAGCCAAAAATTTATCTATCTCTCCAGAAATACTAGAAGGACCAAAGTTCCCTGAGCTACAAAAATATTCTCCTTGCCAAACTGTGGAGGAAGCTGAAAATTTAACAAATACACCTGATGGAGAACGACCATACAGACCTGAGAATGAAGAGTTCCCCACATGCAATTCAACAGATCCTTCATGCACTACAAAAACAAATCATTTACAAGAGGAGGAAATGTATCAATATTACATCGAAATTTGGTTTCAAGAGGTCATTACCTGCCACAATACTATTCTCTTCTTCAACACCTTTTGATGCCAAAACAAGTAGGTTGGTTGGTTCTTCATATCCAAGTAATCACTACGGTAACTTTTTCATATGTGGATATGGGTATGTTTCTTATCTTTCTTCGCACATGGTTACATTGGAAAAGTTCTTACACTTGAATAAATATTTTCCTTTCTTTTTAGGTAGAGTAGGATAATAAATAAAAGTTGCATGTTGTTAGTTTATCTTAATGTCTAATGGAGCCTCAGTTTACATTTTATTTTTAATAAAAGAACTATGAGATACATGTTTTTGTGACTTGATCTCATTGATATCATCAAACCTAGAGGCTACTAGTATAATCCATCCAAATCTCTGAGTGGGTGAGTAGAGTATTTTTATAAAAGAGTAGCAAGAAGGTCTACCTAACGGTTAATCCATGGACACATCAATTTAATTTAAATGGAAGACGATGAGTATGAACTATATATATCTTTTTATTATTTTACAATGGTTCCATCAACTACATATTAAAATGCTCAATTGTGTCACATCTTCGTGTTGGTTACACTCACTTAAGTATCCCTTACATCGGGACAATATGTAAAGGTAATTTATATAAAAGAAAATCATCCTCCAACCCATATACCATCCCAGTCCATAAAAAGGTTCTCAAAGCTACCTCCCCATCTTCTTGAAAAAAGAAACATTCATATACAAATCTTAAAGGTGAGGGTAAGGACTAGTATCTACTATAAAAAGGGTGTAAGAGGCTAACCCATCGGGATACTGAACAGGTATGCTGGCAGTGGGTACCGGCCTATGGCATGACTAGGTAAACCCATCAGAGTACTGAACAGGCTTGTTGGCAGCGAGGCATTCTACCTGGAGAGGATGATGACTTAAAAATAATAAATAATAAGTCTTTGATTTTAAAACTTGTCTTGATGTATGGCACTACTTGTGGGTATGACTGAAAGGGAGTATGCATGGTTAAGTAAAAGTAAATGAACTCCATTCACTCGCCATTGGGGGTTAACCTGAAGATGATCTTAAGACCCTCTTGTCTAATTCTTCCTAACGATATGTAAGACATTTTGTCTTACAGGTGGGGCCTTGCTCTAAATCGTTTGCTAGGCTAACATGTGAAATTTACCTATACACTCAGAATCCATAAATATTAGGATATTTGAATGATTGATTGGTTTCCTATATGTTTGATTGAGAAGTGTTACAATGCTTAGATGTGGGGGAAGGGATAAACGATGTTCATTCGTTTAGCAAGTCTATGTGAAAGGGCCATATAATTTATGTCATAAAGAGACACATTATGAAATTGCTTTCTACACAATATTATAGGTTGTCATGTCATCGATTGTTAATACTTTCACATTAGCTAATTAACTATATATTATTAAAATAATCTTATGATGACGAGGTTGTTTCTTCCATCATAGTTTCAGTTTCTGATGAAAAGGAGGATTGATTAAGGAATTTTATTCTTTTCTGCAATTACATGAAAAAGGCAACCAATATGAATACTTCATTCCATCCTCTCATCCACCTTGGCATACAAGAGCCTTACAATCCAATGACTTTGGAAATTACATGCTTACTAATGACTATTGTGTAATTTTCAAACCAGATGGAGTGTTGGATGAGGTACTATAACAAATACTGTAACCTATAAGGGTGATTTACAACACTTCAGGTAAATATCAACGAGATCCAACATGGTTTAACATATAAATTGGGATCATATGGTTTAAATACAATTTGACACATACAAATTATTTATGCATGATAAATATTTTGATCATAATGTCCAAGTCTTTGACTTGGACATTGCTCAAATCTCTACCTTGGGAGTATAGTTGTTCTTTGCAGAGGGACTTGCAAAACCTCAAGTGTGAGAGAAATGTTGACTCCATGTTTTGCCTAATTTTTTCCTTGATCTAAGTCTCTTTTTGAACATGAGGATCGTATAATTCATACCTCTATTAGCCTTTATTTAAAGGTATTATCAGGTTTCTTCTATAAATTTTCTATGGATCAGCATAAGGTATGTGTCATATTCATTTTGATGATTTTATGATGATTTATCCTTAATCGAATGAGCACAATCCATTAACATTTGTATTTTAATTGAAACAGGTCAAAAATTCCATCCAACCCTCGATCCGACCCTTGATCCAACCCTTGATTTGGCCCTTAATCTGGCCGTCGATACAGAACTCAGAGTGCAACAAGTTTGTGGGTTGGCATATTTGCGGGTTTTTTCTGGAAAATACAAAACATGGGTTTCTTGCACATTGAAACCCTCTTGCTATGGGTCCTATTACATTTCATTTTAGATATTTAAACTATCCCTCATATTCACGGCCATGGATGCTCTCGTTGTTGTAAACGAATATCCCTGTAATTTAATTATGTTGTTGTTGTATTAACGGTTTACTATTCTGAGGAGCGTCGACCTTTTCAGTGGTCGACAATCTTAGCTGAGATGAAAAAATATATATAGGTGGCCAACACGAACAATGGGGGAGGGATTTCTATATTCTACTAAAAACCCTTGATATTTTTATTGTTGTTGTGAACTGATTCTAATACAATCCATTTATGGTCCGATGCATTCCTAGCATGTGATTGTTCTGTGAATTAAAAAATGCCACAACTGCTTGGGGGGGGGGAGGGCAACGGTATCCTATGTGCTTCATTGTGTTGTGTTGTATGTTCATTTACGTCTTTGTCACTTGCAGATAAGATACCATGTGTACCTGTTGTTTTATATTCTTAGTCTATAGATTTGTTTATGAAACGAATTATGCATACATATATATGTTGCTAAACTGTTTTTTTTTAAGTTACTAACAATGTCATTTTAAATTCTCAGTTTGTAGATTGTTGGTTAAACAAATCAAATTGTGCATATCTATATGATGCCAAATCGTTGTTTATAAGTTAGTTGTAGATTGTTCAGTGTGAAAGAAATCCAGACTGTGCATGTTGCTAAAATGTTGTTTATAAATTATTAAAATTGTGAATATTTTGTAAGCACAGATTGATCAAGCTCAACACTATCAAATAATTTTGATATATATAGTTCCTTTGATTCCTCTCCTTTTCTAGAATGTTATGTGATTGAACATTACACTGTAAAAATTCCCATTGTAAAATTTATTTGATAATTGGATTGAAGACTTGAGATTAGTTAAAAGTATGTTTTCTGGAACATTTATGTTTTCTCAATGGTGAAGTTCTTAGTAAAAAGTAAATTTTGTATTTTGTATTTTAAATGTTGTAATTGTTAATATATTTTATTTTCAGACGTGTTCGGAGAAACCACAATATTATCAGTGGATTGTCGACGTTTCAGATCCATATCACGATCCATCTTCAGGACAAGAAGCCTGGGTTTTAAAATGATGAGAAGAGCTTGCTATAAATACTTAAGATGAGGGGAGATATTCTCATAATTTTAAAACCCAAGCTTCTTGTCCTGAAGATGGATCATAATATGGATCTGAAACGTCAACAATCCACTGACAATACTATGGTTTCTTCGAACATGTCTGAAAATAATCCTCACCACAAAAATCTCATCAATCATATTTTATTTAGTTTCATGCAAAGAAGGGATTTTCAATATAGGAATAATTAGTTGTAAATTTGTTTGCCTTAAGAAAGGTTAGTCTACTTTAGCTTAGTTTTACTTTCCGCTCTTTGAATTCTCTTACTTCAATTTCTTGTGCTTTAATTTTTGTATAGCTTCAATTACCAACGGATAAATTTAAGGCTTAACTCGTAAGATATGGCCTCCCCATAATGGGCTTCTTCCCTAGGTATTGAGCTATCTCTGTTTGCTTGTTTTGTTTATTTCATTTAAATGTGTTGTCGGCTTTAAATTAGGTTAGTAGGCTTCAATCCTGCACATATAGTGCTGATACCTCTAACTTTACGAGCCCCATGTTGACAATTTAATGTCGAAATAGATAGCATATATTTCACTTAACAATAAGCATGATTTCAACATATGTAATGTTTTTTCAAGACCTTTTATTGTATTTGGAGCTTTTATTTAGGAGGTTGCCCCCTTAAGAAAGTGAACATAGCTCTCTATTTTTGAATATCAAGAGTTATTTTTCAAGGTTTATCTCTTTTATTTCTTGTTCTTTGGTTTTTCACTAGTATTCGATTACATTCTATGTGATTTCTATGAAGTTACTGTATTCGATTACATTCTATGTGATTTCTATGAAGTTATAGGGTTAAGTACATTTCAAGCGGTTCAATAGCTCTTTCTTGGGAAAAAAAAGAAAGGGATAATGTTTTTTTCTCTTTTTTGCAGATTTCTTATGGAAAAAAGAGGATGGAAGCATTCAGAACGATTTATAAGAAGAAGACCACCAGATCTTCATATCTATGTGGCTTAGCTCCCATATCAAAGCGAACCCTTCCTTCTAATCAGAGCCAGTGATCGCATTGTAGACTCGGATCAGACTCGGATCACTGCCTCAAAACGTGTGCATGTGTGGGCAGGTTTGTCGAAGGACCTACCCGCGTGGAGGGCCATCACCAAGAAGAGGAATTCAAGGTACAAGAAACTTGATTATTATTTACACTCGATACTCTCATCAATCCTTTTACACGCCTTGAATGACTCTAAACAAGACAGCAGTAGAGACAAATTTCCTACGCTGTGCAGAATTCGCTCCAGCATATGATGCGATCTAAAGGTGATCTGATTTGTCAGAGAATAATTCAAATACACCAGAGACAGGTCGCAGCTAGTCATGGGATCATGACTAGCTGAAGAAATGACTTGCTCTACTTGGCGATCATGACAAGTGCAATTATCACAATCGACATTCTCGTCTGCATGTTCACAGTCGACAAGGTCAGATGGAGATTCCTCTTCATGGAGGGCGAAACGCAGATTATTCTCTGCCACGTCATTATCAGCATCTTACTTCCACTGAAATTGGAGATAGGCGAGAAGATTCTGATGGGCTACAGCACTGGATCATGCTTTTGTTATCTCTCTTGGCTGGTATGTAGCGAGATTTTCTCGATGGAAACCCACTCTGCCAAGTAGAGNAGGCTTGTTGGCAGCGAGGCATTCTACCTGGAGAGGATGATGACTTAAAAATAATAAATAATAAGTCTTTGATTTTAAAACTTGTCTTGATGTATGGCACTACTTGTGGGTATGACTGAAAGGGAGTATGCATGGTTAAGTAAAAGTAAATGAACTCCATTCACTCGCCATTGGGGGTTAACCTGAAGATGATCTTAAGACCCTCTTGTCTAATTCTTCCTAACGATATGTAAGACATTTTGTCTTACAGGTGGGGCCTTGCTCTAAATCGTTTGCTAGGCTAACATGTGAAATTTACCTATACACTCAGAATCCATAAATATTAGGATATTTGAATGATTGATTGGTTTCCTATATGTTTGATTGAGAAGTGTTACAATGCTTAGATGTGGGGGAAGGGATAAACGATGTTCATTCGTTTAGCAAGTCTATGTGAAAGGGCCATATAATTTATGTCATAAAGAGACACATTATGAAATTGCTTTCTACACAATATTATAGGTTGTCATGTCATCGATTGTTAATACTTTCACATTAGCTAATTAACTATATATTATTAAAATAATCTTATGATGACGAGGTTGTTTCTTCCATCATAGTTTCAGTTTCTGATGAAAAGGAGGATTGATTAAGGAATTTTATTCTTTTCTGCAATTACATGAAAAAGGCAACCAATATGAATACTTCATTCCATCCTCTCATCCACCTTGGCATACAAGAGCCTTACAATCCAATGACTTTGGAAATTACATGCTTACTAATGACTATTGTGTAATTTTCAAACCAGATGGAGTGTTGGATGAGGTACTATAACAAATACTGTAACCTATAAGGGTGATTTACAACACTTCAGGTAAATATCAACGAGATCCAACATGGTTTAACATATAAATTGGGATCATATGGTTTAAATACAATTTGACACATACAAATTATTTATGCATGATAAATATTTTGATCATAATGTCCAAGTCTTTGACTTGGACATTGCTCAAATCTCTACCTTGGGAGTATAGTTGTTCTTTGCAGAGGGACTTGCAAAACCTCAAGTGTGAGAGAAATGTTGACTCCATGTTTTGCCTAATTTTTTCCTTGATCTAAGTCTCTTTTTGAACATGAGGATCGTATAATTCATACCTCTATTAGCCTTTATTTAAAGGTATTATCAGGTTTCTTCTATAAATTTTCTATGGATCAGCATAAGGTATGTGTCATATTCATTTTGATGATTTTATGATGATTTATCCTTAATCGAATGAGCACAATCCATTAACATTTGTATTTTAATTGAAACAGGTCAAAAATTCCATCCAACCCTCGATCCGACCCTTGATCCAACCCTTGATTTGGCCCTTAATCTGGCCGTCGATACAGAACTCAGAGTGCAACAAGTTTGTGGGTTGGCATATTTGCGGGTTTTTTCTGGAAAATACAAAACATGGGTTTCTTGCACATTGAAACCCTCTTGCTATGGGTCCTATTACATTTCATTTTAGATATTTAAACTATCCCTCATATTCACGGCCATGGATGCTCTCGTTGTTGTAAACGAATATCCCTGTAATTTAATTATGTTGTTGTTGTATTAACGGTTTACTATTCTGAGGAGCGTCGACCTTTTCAGTGGTCGACAATCTTAGCTGAGATGAAAAAATATATATAGGTGGCCAACACGAACAATGGGGGAGGGATTTCTATATTCTACTAAAAACCCTTGATATTTTTATTGTTGTTGTGAACTGATTCTAATACAATCCATTTATGGTCCGATGCATTCCTAGCATGTGATTGTTCTGTGAATTAAAAAATGCCACAACTGCTTGGGGGGGGGGAGGGCAACGGTATCCTATGTGCTTCATTGTGTTGTGTTGTATGTTCATTTACGTCTTTGTCACTTGCAGATAAGATACCATGTGTACCTGTTGTTTTATATTCTTAGTCTATAGATTTGTTTATGAAACGAATTATGCATACATATATATGTTGCTAAACTGTTTTTTTTTAAGTTACTAACAATGTCATTTTAAATTCTCAGTTTGTAGATTGTTGGTTAAACAAATCAAATTGTGCATATCTATATGATGCCAAATCGTTGTTTATAAGTTAGTTGTAGATTGTTCAGTGTGAAAGAAATCCAGACTGTGCATGTTGCTAAAATGTTGTTTATAAATTATTAAAATTGTGAATATTTTGTAAGCACAGATTGATCAAGCTCAACACTATCAAATAATTTTGATATATATAGTTCCTTTGATTCCTCTCCTTTTCTAGAATGTTATGTGATTGAACATTACACTGTAAAAATTCCCATTGTAAAATTTATTTGATAATTGGATTGAAGACTTGAGATTAGTTAAAAGTATGTTTTCTGGAACATTTATGTTTTCTCAATGGTGAAGTTCTTAGTAAAAAGTAAATTTTGTATTTTGTATTTTAAATGTTGTAATTGTTAATATATTTTATTTTCAGACGTGTTCGGAGAAACCACAATATTATCAGTGGATTGTCGACGTTTCAGATCCATATCACGATCCATCTTCAGGACAAGAAGCCTGGGTTTTAAAATGATGAGAAGAGCTTGCTATAAATACTTAAGATGAGGGGAGATATTCTCATAATTTTAAAACCCAAGCTTCTTGTCCTGAAGATGGATCATAATATGGATCTGAAACGTCAACAATCCACTGACAATACTATGGTTTCTTCGAACATGTCTGAAAATAATCCTCACCACAAAAATCTCATCAATCATATTTTATTTAGTTTCATGCAAAGAAGGGATTTTCAATATAGGAATAATTAGTTGTAAATTTGTTTGCCTTAAGAAAGGTTAGTCTACTTTAGCTTAGTTTTACTTTCCGCTCTTTGAATTCTCTTACTTCAATTTCTTGTGCTTTAATTTTTGTATAGCTTCAATTACCAACGGATAAATTTAAGGCTTAACTCGTAAGATATGGCCTCCCCATAATGGGCTTCTTCCCTAGGTATTGAGCTATCTCTGTTTGCTTGTTTTGTTTATTTCATTTAAATGTGTTGTCGGCTTTAAATTAGGTTGGTAGGCTTCAATCTTGCACATACAGTGCCGATACCTCTAATTTTACGAGCCCCACGTTGACAATTTAATGTCGAAATAGATAGCATATATTTCACTTAACAATAAGCATAATTTCAACATATGTAATGTTTTTTAAAGACCTTTTATTGTATTTGGAGCGTTTATTTAGGAGGTTGCCCCCTTGAAGAGGCAAGTGAACATAGCTCTCTATTTTTGAATATCAAGAATTATTTTTCAAGATTTATCTCTTTTATTTCTTGTTCTTTGGTTTTTCACTGGTATTCGATTACATTCTATGTGATTTCTATGAAGTTACTGTATTCGATTACATTCTATGTGATTTCTATGAAGTTATAGGGTTAAGTACATTTCAAGCTGTTCAATATCTCTTTCTTGGGAAAAAAGAAGGGATAATGTTTTTTTCTCTTTTTTGCAGATTTCTTATGTAAAAAAGAGGATGAAAGCATTCAGAACGATTTATAAGAAGAAGACCACCAGATCTTCATATTTATGTGGCTTAGCTCCCAGATCAAAGCGAACCCTTCCTTCTAATCAGAGCCAGTGATCGCATTGTAGACTCGGATCACTGCCTCAAAACGTGTGCGTGTGTGGGCAGGTTTGTCGAAGGACCTACCCGCGTGGAGGGCCATCACCAAGAAGAGGAATTCAAGGTACAAGAAACTTGATTATTATTTACACTCGATACTCTCATCAATCCTTKTACACGCCTTGAATGACTCTAAACAAGACAGCAGTAGAGACAAATTTCCTACGCTGTGCAGAATTCGCTCCAGCATATGATGCGATCTAAAGGTGATCTGATTTGTCAGAGAATAATTCAAATACACCAGAGACAGGTCGCAGCTAGTCATGGGATCATGACTAGCTGAAGAAATGACTTGCTCTACTTGGCGATCATGACAAGTGCAATTATCACAATCGACATTCTCGTCTGCATGTTCACAGTCGACAAGGTCAGATGGAGATTCCTCTTCATGGAGGGCGAAACGCAGATTATTCTCTGCCACGTCATTATCAGCATCTTACTTCCACTGAAATTGGAGATAGGCGAGAAGATTCTGATGGGCTACAGCACTGGATCATGCTTTTGTTATCTCTCTTGGCTGGTATGTAGCGAGATTTTCTCGATGGAAACCCACTCTGCCAAGTAGAGTCTCATGAGAACGTTCCCATCGTCGATGAGGTTTGAATGGGCCAAGCTTTGCACCTAGGAATGGGAATCATTCTTTCCTAGGGCATTGAGAAACTGGGGAAGCTTTTCACAAATATTTTTTTAATTATTGAAATGTATTAGCATTAGTTTGTCTGTAAAATTATATGATGAAGAACCTCTTATAGAACAGAGTAATATAATTTACGTTATAATTTACGTTGGTGTTTCTTGTTGTATGCGGTGCTACAAGAATATATCACTGGTTTGATTATGCCTACAGTGTCTTAGAGCTTGTGGTTCTTGGAGAATCCGGTAACCTAAGAACAATGGCTACTTGTGAAATAAGTCACTTTGTACAATTGATTGCTAGATACATATAGTATCTAGACTATTCTCATATATAAGTGGAAAATATAGTGTGTTGTGTACACAAATGGGAGAATGTCAATTGAATGATTGAGTATCTAGACTACTTTTCTTTCAAATACAACGCGCTATGGACTTTGATAGATGTAAGTATGTCAAGAATCATCAGTCATTACAAATACATCATCGATGGTCAGAAGGAGTTGTATCTTCAATGGATGAAGTGGTAGCTCGAATGAATGGGTGAGAAAGAGCAAGTTCAAAAGTGGGTAGAAATGCTAATGAATACCAGACCATACAAAGATCAAAGTTCGAAAAATGTATTTTGTAAAATGTGTTTATTTGATTTTATTAGTGTTCTTTATGATATAAGCATTAAGAGAGGGTGTTAGATTTAATGCTTACATTAAAATCGGTTTGGGTTTGTTGGAGATTGTTGAAATATTCTCTCAACCTCTATCTCCAAGTTTAGAATAAGTTGGATCTGACAACAGTTATATAAGTGTATTGTATCCGAGTTTGAATATGTAATAATAATATAGTCTGAGTGTTTTGTGTGTACAACATGTCTACTCTTCACTATTTTATCATTTTTTTCTACTTCTCTTCACTTCTTTATTGTAATAAACTGGTTGAAATTATAAGATTTATTCTTACTGGCATTCCTTTGACTAGTGAGCGAAACCATGAGTGTATAAAGGAAACAAAGGGATTTAATTCTCTGTGAATTTGTTTCTTTTCTAAACAAATAATGAGATTGGTCATTAAAGAAAATGCTTGAATTATTCACGAGATGTAAAACAATTTGCTCATTAAACTCTAAAATACACCACCAATGGTTTCAACTTTCTCCTCATTTTCTTATTGGAAAAGAAACTTGTCAAGCAATGAGAATTCTTCTTAACCATTCTTTCCATTGACAAATATGAGCTGCAACAAAGGGAGCAAGAAATATCATGCAAACTCATAAATTCAACTCATTCAATGCAAGCAAGAGTTTTTCCTTTTGCAATATCATTATGGCAACAATTATTCAAGAAAACAATGAACCCCTTCAATGCAACAAGATGATGGAATCACACAAGTATATTTAAACTTCCCTTTGCAAGTCAATCCAAGCTCAAAGTAAAACCATAACATCAGTTCTTGTCATTCTTATAAAACACAAGCATAGATAAGAACATAAGAACAATATGAAATTTTCTTTGGTTTAGTAAGAGAAGAAGAGCACCAATACATGAAAAAACATAGATTTAAGCAAAGTGAAACATGAAAGTTGGCTTATACCCAAGGATTTTGATTCATTTTCACCTCGTCAAAGCTCAAAATTGAAAAAACAATAGTGAAAACTATTAGATATCATTTTTGGGATTAACTGCGTAGTGTAAGTCATTAATCTGCGTAGTCTCTTCACCCCTGTGAGCATCACCTGATGCAATGAGTGCTAAGTGGACTATTCAAATCATGAGAATTATTGGTCAGTTGCAACTAATACTCATGGATATGGGTCATAGATTAATGACTTACACTATGCAGTTAATCCCAAAAATGATATCTAATATGTTTCACTACGAAAGCCCCTATATGCTTAAATAATAAGAGTGAAGGGAGCGCTAACTGGATAGTTCATAAGTCACAATACTTGCTAAGGTTTTACAAATGGGGTAGCAAGCTAAGTGGGCTTGATTGTGGGAAAAAATCCACAGTTAAGCGCACTTGAGCCAGAGGCATCTTGGAATGGGTGACCACCTGGGAAGTCCTGGTTACCGGGTGCAAGCCCCAGAAGTGATGATTGATGCTATGCGATTCATTTCGTTGGTTTCAATCCCATCTCTTCACCCCTGTGAGCATCACCCGATGCAACGAGTGCTAAGTGGACTATTCAAATCATGAGAATTATTGGTCAGTTGAGACTAATACTCATGGATATGGGTCATAGATTAATGACTTACACTACGCAGTTAATCCCAAAAATGATATCTAATATGTTTCACTGCGGAAGCCCCTATATGCTTAAATAGTGAAAACTATTGAACAACAATCCCACTACTATTCGACAACCCTTTGGAGTTTGCAATGTTGTAGAATAGATTGTTAGCTTGATGGGGACACTTCAGATAGATCAAAGCTCAACATCCTTTCTTCAGAAAGAGGTACACTCAATCTAAAGGTTAAACAAACTCAAAAGCAGCTGCAACCTACCAGACAACTATGGATATTAAAAAAGGCAACTCTAAAGTCCAAACTCACTACAAGGAAGCTTGCAAAACAATTTTTAAGAGGGTAGAACTCTAAATGAGTTTGAAAAGTAATGCACATCTCTCTAGGATGAAGAAAAGAATCACCTACGATAAAGTTCATAGAGGCAGAGAAACAAACTCAAAGGCAAACAAATATGTGAGAGAACAATATTGTGCATTAGTACCCTTCTCAATATTAAGTAGATTACACATAATACATATCAGATCCAACGGATCTCTTCCTAACACTAAAGTAAACAATAACTCAACTAAATGTAAACTAAAGTCTAACTCTAGATAACTATGTGAGATGGAAGAAAAGGGGAATAGGTGGAGATTACTCTAACACTCCCTCTTAATCTTAGTTGTTACATTCATCATCACTTACAATGCCCCAGTGTTGTCTTTGAAATTCAAAAACAATTTTTCCTAATGGTTTTTAAAAATGTTTTCTAGCAGATCTCTTGATCTAGAGAATTAAAGAGAAATATCACCATTATTGACAATCTCTCGGATGAAATGAAAGCGAGTGTCAATGTTGCTTTTCTTGTGAAATACATGTTGTTTTTGTTGTGAAATACATGATTCTTTGACAATGGGCTCACTGATTTGTTATCATAGAAAATAGGAGTTGGCTCATTTTCTGTATGTGTCAAATCATTTAAAAATCTTCTCGGCCATATAGCTTGATATGATGTTGAAATTGCAGCAAGATACTATGTCTCTGCTGAATATATTGCAACTATGGGATGTTTCTCAGATGCCCATGAAATAAGATTTGTTCCCAAATGAAAATCATAACCATATGTGTTTTTCCTATCATCAATATTGTCTACAAAGTCATTGTCTCTGCATCTTGCAAGTGAATAATCTTCAAAAGTTGTGTACCACAAACCATAGTTAAATGTCCCTGCAACATACCTTAGTATCCTTTTTCCAACTTTCTAGTGAAAATCCTTTGGGGATTCCATAAACCTGAAAACAAAACTTCCTGCAAACATTATATCAGGTCTAGTTGTAGTGAGGTACATGAGACTACCTACCAGCCTCTTATATAAAGTTGAATCAACTATTGAGCCTTCATCTTGTTTGCTCAATTTTGTTCTTAATGCAATAAGATTTTTTGTTATCTTGCATTTATCCATTCTAAACATTTTCAGAATCTCTGTAGCATACTTTTGCTGACACAAAAAAATACCATTAACATATTGCTCAATTTCAATTCCCAAAAAATATTTCATCAGACCAAGATCAGTGGTCTCAAACTTTGTTTTCATGGTAGCTTTAAATTACGCTAACATCATATTGTCTGTATAAATCATATCATCGACACAAAGGCAAACAATGAGAATTTTACTTTCATGATATGATTTTGTATAAAGTGTTGACTTGTTACTACTCATGATGTGTTAGAATTAGGGCAGTAAAGCTGAAACGAAGTGATCTTTTAAATTTCAATGAGAATAACAACTAGATCTTATATCCAGAAAACAAATCTACACCACTTGAACAGAGAAAACACACATGTGTGCTCAGATCCAAGCTAGATTAGATATAGTTAAAAAGTAGATCTAGAATAAACCTCAATTCTGATCTATAATGCTGGTGAAATTCTCATACAAATCTAAACTCAAAATGAACACAAATCTAATTATGAGTAATATAACAACTTCTGAAACAAAGAGTAAGAACCAAACTCAAGATACAGTCCAGATTTGATAACCTATAACATTCAATGCTGATATATATATATATATATATATCGACAAATCAAAACAAAATCCAGATCTGATAATGATAAACTGAATAAATAACTTACCTTGCCTTGAAGTCTTACCTCTGAAGAGGTCACAACCACACACTAGAGATGCAGTACCATTTGTAATTATGCTCAGACAAAATTCAGAGTCATAGATCCACCATATAGGTTGGATCTCTTGCCAAGAAAATAATAGACTTTCTTGCCACCAAGAAGAAAAGCCACTTAGACTTCACACATGAAATTTCTATAATCCAACCCCCATACACAGTTTCTGTGATCAAAACCCTCATGCACAGTTTCTAAGGTCAAACCCTCATTCACACTAATAGGTACGACATCCTTAACAAATAAGTAGAGGGGCTGCGGCTCAATTTGAGGGACAGATCTGCATAGGAGAGAGGTAGCGACAACTTAGGAAGGAGAGACAACAGCTACACTTCACTGCTCATGAGTTAGGATAGCAGAATAGGTAGAGAAGGGTCGAGCTACCACACAAAACTCAACACAGTTACAACAAGGGAAGCCACACCACACTAGTCTTCAAGGGGACTCGCAACAACACAGTCCAAGGCGAGCCACACCACACTAGTCCTCAAGGGGAGCCGCAACAATACAACAAACACTCCAACAACAAATGAAAAGACGGCCGCAACAGGAGAGAGGATCCACTCACCTTAGAGACTCAAGAGCGTAAAAATAAAAAGTGTGTGATGTGAAGGGTAGAGGGTAGGTTATTTATAGTTTAGGCTAGGGCATAAATAAAAGAAATTAAATTAAAAATAACATGTTTAACTTAAATTAATTTAAACATGTTATAATTAACATTTAAATTTAAAATTTACTTTAACCCTGTTATCCCCAATTTCTAGGGATAAATAGGAGATCATGTCTCGAGGCCAACAAGTCCTAGACATGGAGTATCGAGAGCAGGATTGACCTGAGCATGGCCCTGGAGGGCCCATCTTTCTTCTTTTTCATCAGACTTGTCCTGTCAGCAACAACAACGACAACATCCATCACCTTCGGCCTGGACTTGTATCGGAGAAGACTCCTGCTCCATGAGGTAATTGGTCCAGGTATCATGGTATGTGTCATATTTGATCATTCTAACCTTTCTATATATGCATCAAATTTCTTTCATTTCTGACGACTGCTTGGATCTTACATTAACCCACTTGACCAAGGTTGGGGGGATTGACATGGTACCCTAGCAAGCTTGTACCCATAGGTTTCGGTTAGCCACCAGGGGGGATTTTGAAGAGCCATCGTCTGCTCCCATCATATCATCATTCTTACATCTTATCTCCCACTCATCTATCCCATTCCCCTAGTCCGGACATTAGGATGACCTGTTTGTGGGGTTAAACCTTATCTTGTCGGAAGAAGGGGCTAAAGGCCCATGAGGTAAAAGCAGCTGGTAAGAGATAAAAGCCATAAAAAATAAAACATAGAGATGCCTCGCCCAGGGATCCCCGAGAAGGCAATAAAAATCCTCTCAATAAGAAACAAGAGGGACCCAAAGAAAAATGACAAAACAAGACTTAACCAAGAGGATGGGGGGTCTCATCACGAGCCAGCCCATTGTGTTCATGGGTACCTAGCAGTATGACATTGCCATTATCTGGTTACCACGCCAGGGCAGTGACCTTTGGTTGCATGGCCAAGGGAAAGGGGGTTTCATCACGAGCCAGCCTTATCA
>JZKD02S1728177.1:163679-175676 GCA_000966675.3 Picea glauca
ATCATCTTCTAGGGTTTGAAAGCCTTGTCTTTACAACACTTTCTCTCACCTCATCCTTTAGTTAAATTTATCATTTATGCTAGCCGTTTTGCCAAGTTGACCTAAGGAAGGAGGATAGAGCATGAGGCCTTTCTTAAGCAACACCGGAGTGAGCCTCTTTCCCCTAGGGTTTTGATTCTAGGGCCCTGCCTTTGCAGCAATTTAAAACCCTTGCCTCTTGTCTTTAAGTCTTCATCCTTTCAAAACCTTGTGCCCTTATCTTGTTTGACTCCATATACCCTAAGGCACTGATCTCTAACCTCCAACGTTGAAGTCCTAGTGTACAAAACCACTCTCAAAACTCTAAATTTGAAACCCTAACTAACAAACTAACCTAACTAAGGATGACGTCACAATTGGTTATCTCATCTTGACGCAGCAAGTGTTGAACATAAGCAATTAAATGATGATTTGAAGCATTTATTGAGTAAAGTGTTGATTGGATACATTGTTAGCTTGATCATCTTGATAGTTATTGATGAATTGATGCTTTTGCCATAGCTAATTGATAAAATGTTGACTTCATTGGTATCTATTGTTTTACATTGCTTATTAATTGATATCAGGTAGTCATTGAAGTACTAACCCATTGATTTATAGCCTGCATATATATTGTATTATTGTTGTCTTGTTCCGGGCGGGTGTTTTCATTTGGGCATACACTTCTTTATTGGCTAATTAGCCGGACTGTCTAACTTTGGTGGTAACCTGTGAGGGGGGAACTTTAATCTTGACTTTATACCTTAGCCTCTTCAAAACCCCAGGTTGTCGGGGATGTCTCCCTTAGGTTAACCTCCCTAAACATAAAGAACCTCCCCATTGAGGTGACATTGGGTGGGGAAGGTTCCTATTATGCCAGTTTTCCCTCAATCCCTTAGCCTTTAACCTAAACTACAAACTGTGCGATAACAAACCCTTAAGACAAAAACAACAAAAACCCAAACCAACACAAACAAGGGTAAAGGAGGTCTTAAGTGGGGTAGCTTGGTGTCAATACTTGTCCATTCATATTCAAGGTGACCTTATTAACTTTATCATCATTGCATATGGGATACATCCCTCATGTGATCATGCCCACCTTCAAGGAGGGTCATACACCAACAAAATACATGATCAAGGATCAAGTTGCCCCAGAACATTTATGGGGTCTTATCCACCAAGGTACAAGACCAAGGATCAACCCATGCCCCAGGCATGGGTACCCTCGACCATCTCCAGGGGCCCTAGACATATCTAGGGGCTTTAACTGCTTGGTCCCAGACCAAGAACCCCAGTCATATACTGGGGGCCCTCTGAGGAGTCTTTACTGCTTGGTCCCAGACCAAGAACCCCTGGAGAGTACTAGGAGCCCTAGTTCATAGCTAGGGTCTTTTGCCATGGCACTAACTATTTGGTCCCAGACCAAGTACCCCAGTAGTGTACTGGGGGCCCTAGATTTTGGCTAGGGTCTTTTCCATCCTCCCGGAGAATGGCTCTTGCAGCTGCTATAAATTTAACACTACCTCTCAGCAAGAGAGGCATTCTCAGCTACACCAAGCTTGTCACGAAAGTATACAAACTTTGTCAGGGACAATGGCTTGGTAAAAATATCTGTTGTCTGTTCTGTCGTCGGAACATACTGAATGTTGAGAACGTTCTTCTGAACCATGTCTCGGACATAGTGATATCTCATCTCAATGTGTTTCAATCTGTCGTGAAAAACTGGGTTCTCAGTGAGCTTTATACAACTCTGATTGTTGTAGTGAATGATTGTGGGTTCAAGATCTAAATTGAACAAGTCTGAGAGTAGCTTTTGGAGCCACACTGCTTCTCTGCCAACAGCACTAGCAGAAATGTATTCTGCTTCTGCAGTGCTTTGGGCTACGGAGCCCTATTTCCTGCTGGACCAGGAAATCATTGTTGAACCCAAACTAACGTAATATTCGGAAGTACTCTTCCGATCCACTATACTGCCCATCCAATCTGAATCTGTAAAACCATGGAGCATTACACCTCCATTGGAGGTCTATCTGAGACCATAAGATATAGTTCCCCGAACATATCTCAGAATGTGTTTTACGACAACCATATGTATATGCTTTGGTTCACACATGAACTGGCTAAGAGCATTTACCGCATAACAGATGTCTGGTCTTGTGTGTATGAGATACATCAAAGATCCAATGATCCGTCGATTTCAAGTGGGGTATTCTGGATCTGAACCTGTAACTTGATCTTGTATTTTCTTTAGATTAGAGATCATTGGAGTTGTCATTGACTTGCAGTCCATCATGCCAAATCTACAAAGTATATCAACTGCATATTTACCCCGTGAGAGAAATATCTCTCCTAGTTTATGCCAAACCTCCAAGCCCAAAAAATAGTGCATGAGCCCCAAGTCTTTCATTTCAAATTCTTCAGAAAGTTCCCTCTTAGTCTGAGCTATCAAGTTTTCCTCTCCAATGAGGAATAGATCATCCACGTATAAGACTAGGATAACTGGATGATTTTGAACAATCTTTATATAAATATTTGGATCTGCTATGCTCTTGGAGAATCCAAGACTTTGTAGAAAACTGTTTATTCTACCATACCAAGCTCTCGGAGCTTGTTTCAACCCGTACAGGGCTTTCTTGAGTTTGCACACATGAGATCTTTTATCATGTATCACGAAACCTTTCGGTTGCTCAATGTATACTTATTTCTCAACTTCATCGTTAAGAAAAGAAATCTTAACGTCCATCTGATGAAGTTTCCAACCAAAAACTGCTGCAAGTGAGATAATAATCATGATTGAAGTATACCTGGTAACTAGAGAAAAAATATCGCCGCAGCCAATTCCTTCTTTCCGAGAGAAACCACGAGCCACAAATCTTGCCTTGTATTTCTCAATGCTTCCATCTGCTGCATGCTTTATCTTATAAATCCATTTTGAAGTTACTACAGATTTACCATGAGGTCTAGGAACTATGATCCATACATCATTCTTTAAAATAGAATCATATTCTTCATTCATAGCATCTTTCCATACTTGATGTTTGGAGGCATCAACAAATGTGGAAGGTTCTGAATCAATTACAGTATTTAAATGAGCTATGAGACCGGAGTACTTATCTGGTTTCTTGCTTTCTCTAAAGGTGCCCTTAGGGGCTGAATGCCTTTCTGCTTCTTTCAATATCTCCTGACACCAGGCTGGTTTCATTTTAGTAGGAGGTATCTCCATTGGAAACTCAATAGTATCCCTTGAGGGGTCCACTGGAAATTCCGAGGTTTCCTCTCTCTGCTCATCTGGAAGAGGAGAGTCTGAAGGGTCCAGTGGTGGAGCTTCCTGCTCCTCTAAATCACATGGTAGTTCGTGTGCCCGACGAAAAGTTGTTTCTTCATGAAAAGTCATGTCTCTGCTTACTTCGATGAAATTTTGGCCAGGGATATAAACCCTGTAAGTTTTTGAGGTCTCACTGTATCCCACAAAAGTTCCTTTCTTGCCGGAGGGCTCTAGTTTGGTCCTCTTCTCTTTTGGAATGTGTATATAAACTGGGCTGCCAAAGATTCTTAAATGATCAACTAAGGGCTTACATCCGGTGAAAACTTCTTCAAGAGTTTTCGCTTCAAGGACTTTATGAAGACATCTATTATGAATGTAGACTGCAGTACTTGCAACCTCAACTCAAAGTGATAGAGGCAAGTTTTGATCATGCATCATAGCCCTGGCTGCTTCACAAATAGTTCTATTCTTTCTTTCAACAACCCCATTTTGTTGAGGGTTGTATGGTACAGTTAGCTCCCTCTTAATTCCAGAGGCTCGACAGAGTTCGTCGTATTTGAAGGAGTCAAATTTCTTACCGTTATCTGTTCTGAAAACTCGGATGTGTCTTCCAGTTTGATTTTCAACAAGATTCTTGAAATCTTGAAATCTACTAAGAGATTCATCTTTAGTTTTTAAGAAATAAATCCAAGTTTTACGCGAACAATCATCAATAAAAATGATATAATAAATACAACCATTCATAGAGGGTGCAGACATGGGCCCACAAAGGTCAGAATGAATTAAATCCAAAATTCCATTTGATTTTCTATTACTGAGAGGATAGGGTTTCTTTATGTTTTTACCAAGTGAGCAACCTTTACAAACACTATCATGCTCAATAGAAAATACTGGCATACCTGTCACCATCTTTTGCAAACCTGAAAGTGAATTGTAATTAAGGTGTCCAAGTCTCCTGTGTCAAAGCTCACAGGGATTGATAGTCTCATGAACTAGAGCTTGAATAACCTGACCTAAAATCTTATAAAGTCCACTCTCACGAGTTCCAATGGTTATAACAGTACTTAAATCTTCATTTGAGGACCATAAGAGGGCCTTTCCTTTGGAGAAAGCTACTGAATAACCTTTACTTTCTAAAACTGGAACATAGATTAAATTTTTCTTTAGACCAGGTACATAAAGAATTTCATCAATGTGAAAGATGTTACCTAAGTGAAACCAGAAAGAGGTAGAGCCAAAACCTTTTATGTCATAGGTACCATCATCACCTAGTTCAACCTTTGCCTTGTATTTCTTGTCTTGATAGTTTGCAAGGTTTTGTTTGAATCCTGTCATGTGTCTGGAAGCACTGTTGTCTAATAGCCAAATCTCCTCTGACTTGGTGATAGTGCTGGAAAGAGCTGAGATGAGATAATATTCCTTATGTTGTTCTTGTTCTTTGGTGGTAGCTCTGGTTTGTCTTCTTTGAGGCTCCTCTTGGGGTTTAGCCTCTTTAGTGGCAACTGAGGGTTGAAATCTTCCTCTTCTTTTCTGCTGAGAGGAAGGACTCCTGCAATCTCTTGCATAATGTCCTAGCTTATTGCGGTTAAAGCATTTAACTTTAGATAAATGAGGATTGAGATGAGATAGATTACCTTGGGGTTTCTTACCTTTGCCTTTTGACTTAGGAAACTTCTTCCATTTCTTGGTCTTTGCTGCAAGGGCATGATCTTTCAGAATTGGATAGTCATTTATGTTGTTTAGTCTTCCTTATTCTTCTAAGCAGTCATGCCACAATCTTTCAAAATTAAGTTGGGATTCTCTTCCATTCACGGATGTAAGAAAAACTCCCCAAGTATCAAGAAGTCCATCGAAGGATGTTTGAACAAGGTCATCATCATCTACCGGAACTCCTATTGCAATAAGTTGATCTTTGGTTTGAGCAATTTTGGAGAAGAAGGTGGCAACTGTATCATCCTTTCCCATTTTCAAGGTACGTAATTGTTTCTTCAAAATTCTTTTTTGCGTAGGTGCCTTCTTCTCATAGAGGTTTGCCAAAGCATCAAAACAATATTTGGCAGTCCTTAGATGACCAATGATGGGCATCATGTTGTCCTTGATAGAATAAAAAATGATTCTTTTAGCCTTGGTTTGTTTTCTTTTATATGCTGCTCTTGCTGTGTTTGTGGTAGGTTCTTCAATCTCCCTAGAGATAAAATCTTCTAGATCATTCTCTTCAAGAATGTTAATTATTTTGTATTTCCAAGCATTAAAGTTTGCATCCCCTACAAGTGTATCTTCAGCTTTAACTGATGAAGAAGCCATGCTTAGATCCAAGTTAGTTTAGATGACTGATATCTGCAAAACAACCCTAACAAAGTGGATCTGTGTAGGCTCAAGATTAGATCCTTGAGCTCTCTTCACACCCTTAGCTCTGATTCCATGTTAGAATTAGGGCAGTAAAGCTGAAATGAAGTGTTCTTTTAAATTTCAGTGAGAATAACAACTAGATCTTATATCCAGAAAACAAATCTACACTACTTGAACAGAGAAAACACACATGTGTGCTCAGATCTAAGCTAGATTAGATATAGTTAAAAAGTAGATCTAGAATAAACCTCAATTTTGATCTATAATGCTGGTGAAATTCTCATACAGATCTAAACTCAAAATGAACACAAATCTAATTATGAGTAATATAACAACTTTTGAAACAAAGAGTAAGAACCAAACTCAAGATATAGTCCAGATCTCATAACCTATAACATTCAATGCTGATATATATATCTAGACAAATCAAAATAAAACTCAAAACAAAATCCAGATCTGATAATGATAAACTGAATAAATAACTTACCTTGCCTTGAAGTCTTACATATGAAGAGGTCACAACCACACACTAGAGATGCAGTACCATTTGTAATTATGCTCAGACAAAATTCAGAGTCATAGATCCACCATATAGGTTGGATCTCTTACCAAGATAAGAATAGACTTTCTTGCCACCAAGAAGAAAAACCACTTAGACTTCACACAGGAAATTTCTATAATCAAACCCCCATACATAGTTTCTGTGATCAAAACCCTCATGCACAGTTTCTAAGGTCAAACCCTCATGCACACTGATAGGTACGACAACCTTAACAAATCAGTAGAGGGGCTGCGACTCAATTTGATGGACAGATTTTCATAGGAGAGAGGTAGCGACAACTTAGGAAGGAGAGACAACAGCTACACTTCACTGCTCATGAGTTAGGATAGTAGAATAGGTAGAGAAGGGTCGAGCCACCACACAAAACTCAACACAGTTACAACAAGGGAAGCCGCACCACACTAGTCTTCAAGGGGAGCCACAACAACAGTATCCAAGGGGAGCTGCACCACACTAGTCCTCAAGGGGAGCCGCAACAATACAACAAACACTCCAACATCAAATGAAAAGAGGGTTGTAGCAGGAGAGAGGATTCGCTCACCTTAGAGATTTAAGAGCATAAAAATAAAAGTGTGTGATGTGAAGGGTAGAGGGTAGGTTATTTATAGTTTAGGCTAGGGCATAAATAAAAGAAATTAAATTAAAAATAATTTATTAAAAATAACATGTTTAAATTAAATTAATTTAAACATGTTATAATTAACATTTTAATTTAAACTTTACTTTAACTCTTAAGACAAAAACAACAAAACCCCAAACCAACACAAACAAGGGTAAATGAGGGTTTAGGTGGGGTAGCTTGGTTGCAATACTTGTCCATTCATATTCAAGGTGACCTTATTAACTTTATCATCATTGCATATGGGATACATCCCTCATGTGGTCATGCCCACCTTCAAGGAGGGTCATACACCAACAAAATACATGATCAAGGATCAAGTTGCCCCAGAACATTTATGGGGTCTTATCCACCAAGGTACAAGACCAAGGATCAACCCATGCCCCAAGCATGGGTACCCTAGACCATGTCCAGGGGCCCTAGACATATCTAGGGGCCCTAGACATATCTAATTGCTTGGTCCCAGACCAAGAACCCAAGTCATATACTGGGGGCCCTCTCAGGGGTCTTTACTGCTTGGTCCCAGACCAAGAACCCCTGGAGAGTACTGGGGGCCCTAGTTCACAACTAGGGTCTTTTGCCATGGCACTGATTGTTTGGTCCCAGACCAAGTACCCTAGGAATGTACTGGGGGCCCTAGATTTCGGCTAGGGTCTTTGCCATCCTCCCGAAGAATGGCTCTTGCAGTTGCTATAAATTTAACATGATGAATCCATTATTGATAAGATAAGAGTCAATTCGACTGTACCAAGCTCTTGGATATTACTTCAAGATATACAAGGTTTTCTTTATCTTATACACTTTATCCTCTTGTCCCTTGACTTCAAAACTAAGTGGTTGATCCACATATACTTCTTCTTGCAATATGCCATTTAAAAAGGATGATTTTACATCCAATTGGAACACTTGTCATTTGTTTTGAGTTGCAATAGCTAAAATGGTCCTTATTGTATTTAACATTTTTACAGGAGCAAAGGTTTCGCCACAATCTATGCTAGGTTGTTGAAATAAAACTTTGGCAACTAGCCTTTCCTTATGCTTCTCAATTTTTCCTTTTTCATTGAGTTTTGTTTTATATAACCACTTGACACCTATGTTGGATTTTTTTGTTGGCATATCAAAAAGATCCCAAGTCTTGTTCCTTTCTATGGCTTCAATTTCCTCATTCATTGCTTGTATGCAATGTTCCTCTTTTACTACTTCTTGAAAAAAGGTTGGTTGACAGGATAGTAAGGAAAAATGACATTGATGTTCAATGTCATTGTTCTGCTCATAAATTTTCCTTATACTTTTTTTTTTTTTTTTTGTTGAAGAGGATGATTCATTGCTAGAAGAAGAACCATTTCTAGAGTGTTCTTGCTATCGTTGTAGCTATAATCTTGGTAGTCTTGATGGATGTGCTTGTTGTTCTAAATTTTTTATTCAATCATCAATTTGTTGCATTAGATTCTGGTTGTCCAATGTCTCATTTTCTTGCTTAATCCATGATTTGTTTCCTAAAAACTTGACATCCCTGCTCACCATAAATTTCTTGGTAACTATATTATATAATCTGTAGGCTTTTGATTGTTCACTATATCTTATGAAGATGCATTTTTCACTCCTATTGTCAAGCTTCCTTCTCAACTCTTCAAGGATATGTGTAGAAACAATGCAACCAACAATTTTGAAGTGACATGCATTGAGCTTAGTGCCACTCCATGCCTCTTGAGGTACTTTTTCTTTGTCACTTGTTGTGAGAGATCTATTCAGAATGTAAACTAAACAAGAAACTGCTTCATCCCAATACTCATTGGACAAACTCTTTTCTTTGAGCATGTTCTTGGCCATGTTCATGATGGTCAAATTTTTTCTTTCAGCCACACCATTCTGTAATGGATTATATATGGTTGTCGTCTGCATTATGATGCCTTGTTGTCTACAAAAATCTACAAAGTCTTTTGAGTTGTATTCTCCTCCTCCATTAGACCTGATCACCTTCACAAATTTCTCTGATGGAAAGTTGGAAAGTTGGAAGGTTGTCTCTCTTATGCTTTCCAAGTATACAACTTTCACATGGACTGTCTTGTTCATTCAAAACAGGAAGACATTTGACCATTGAA
Organism: Picea glauca; assembly: GCA_000966675.3. Lineage (NCBI taxonomy): Eukaryota > Viridiplantae > Streptophyta > Pinopsida > Pinales > Pinaceae > Picea > Picea glauca. The sequence goes on from JZKD02S1728177.1 coordinate 172,595, forward strand.
TGTTTTTTAAGAAGACTTAAAATTTTAAAAGGAAGGTGATCAAACCTAGCATGCCATAAGAGAGTTTCATCTATGTTTGATACATTTTGAGCATATGGTAGGGACAAATTGACACTTCTTAAATTTATGGGAAACATCATGTTCTTAGTCATTTGGATTTTTGCAATGAGTTTCCTACTAGGTCATTTATTTAAAATTAAGCATGTTGAGCCTCTGAATAAGACATCATATCCATGCTCCATCAATTGTCCTACACTTATCAAATTGTGTTTAAGGTTTGGTAGATAGTAGACATCATGTATGTCTTTGTTTTGATCTTGTTTAGTTAGAACAAACAATACCTTTTCCTAGAGCTTTGACTTGAGAATCATCACCAAGAGTAATCTCGGATTTAGTAGTAGTATCCATGCAAGAAATCAAATATTTGTTACCTATCATGTGATTGCAACGGCCGCTGTCCAACAACCAGAGTAACCTTTTTCCGATGTATGGAATGAAAGAAACATTGTTTCGGAAGTTTCTCCTTCATTATTGGAAACATTTGCTTTGCCTTTGTTCTGATCTGATTACTTCTTTTTGCATTCGCTCTCATTTTGACCATACTTTCTGCAATGGTAGCATTGAATTATGGATTTGTTTTTCTATTTTCTCCCTCTTTCTCTTTGATTATTTGAGTCTTTAGAGTGTTGTGACTATCTTGATTATTCTTTTGTGTGTTTTTCCTCTGCATTATGATTACCTCTTTATTTTCTTCTTTGATTTCTCCCTTTGTTTCCTCTTCCTCTATCTCTGTTGAAGGAGTTATGAGTCTTGAAAGCATGTTCCATAGACCCTTCTTCTAAGTTGAGTCTAGTTCATGTGACATAAGTGATCCCATCATTTCTTCTACGAAGAAAATAGATAAACCTTTAGATTCTAAGATGATTGTTACAACCATTTCAAATTTCTTGGGCAAGCTTCTAAGGACTTTTTCAACAATGCTTTGATCTTCAATCTGTTCACCAAACATTCTAATATGGTTTACAATGCCCATCACTCTAGTCATGAACTAGTCAACATTCTCTATCTCAGACATCTTAAAGGTTTGAAGCTGAGTTCTCAAGGTTTGAAGTTTAACGGTCTTCACCTTATCATTGCCTTGATACGCTGATTTGAGAATGTCTCAAGCTTGCTTTATATGGCAACACCAGTGATTTTAAAAAAAATTGAGTCATCCACTGAATTTTGAATCCAGTGTTTGGCTTCATTTTCTTTCTTCCTTAGTTCTGTATGGAAATTTCGTTGTGTGTTTGTCATGGCAGGTAGGTTTATTGTTGGTGGCTTTGTGAATCCATTCTCTACAGGTTCCCAACATTCCTGAGCTTGTAGGAATGATTTCATCCACAAGGACCAGAACTCGTAGTTCTTGCCAACAAGAACTAGCACTTGGATTGGCCCTAAATTGCTAGAGGCAACCATTAAAAAAAAAATGCAGAAATATAAATAAGAAGAAAAAAATTACCTTTTATTTCTCCTCGAGCCTCTGTGTGGATTGTTTCCTCCTTCACTCTTAAGAAAATGCGTTCAAAAACCCCCTTTTTTCAATATCAAGCAACTTCTTGCCTCAAGCAACTTCTTGCAACTTCTTGACATGGGATTTTTGTAATGTTTGTTTTCATACATGCAGCACTTGGAATTTGATTCTCTCAATTGTGTTGAGTTTATATGGCCAAAAAAATATTTAGATAGACTCTGTCAGAATTGAAACAATCATTTTGATAGGATACATAAAATATGTTCAAAACACCCACCGAGGTAAAATTTCAGCCTTTCTTCAGAGTGGCACTATGCAAAAATAATAATAAAAACATGTCTTTCATCCTTGATGTACAATATTTAGCATCAATTATTAACATTAGTGAGAACCTCATGCATGAAGCTAATTTGAATGGGCAAGGGTGGTCCTCAGGTGCCAAACATACTTATGAGGAAAACAAGGATAAGACCATTGCTTTCCCCCAAAACTTTGTCAAAATCCTTTCAATGATGATGAATGACTTCAATAACCTTAGACATGGCAAGACACCAACCATTATTGGACCTCTCATATGCCCATATCACCATACTTTTCCCTTGAGGTCTTGTTTCCAAATCACTTATCTATCCAATGCAATATTGCGTGAAGTATTAAAATGGTATTATGTTGTTAGATATTGCAAGATGTTAGCAAGGTAAGGTTTAAAACTTACTGTCATTACGCTTTCCACCTCACCATACCACTTTATGTTAGAGGATGCAGAAAATCCCTTTCATGATGTCATTGGAACTTAGTATCCATCCATTTGGGCACACAAATGTGTGATCATTGGAATGTCTCATTGTGTTTCCAAATGCAACTTGACATCATTGTGATACATTCACTTCTTGATCATGTCTTCTTTGGAAATCACTTCCTCCTCGTATGCACACATGCTAGTTAGTGATCATACATTGATGCTCTTGTTTTATATCCATCACCATGGCATGCTTGTGTTCTTTATTGGATACACAATAATGATGATAATTCTTATCGTAGCTACATAAGCACCTTCAATCAAATTAGAGTCCCTTTCATCATGTCAAAAAACCACGAGGTGCAATAACAAGGAGATAATGCACATAATGCGAAGAGTGCGAGAGGTAAAGACTAAAGGTGAACCAAGTCATTATGCAACTTTATGCAACCAATAATAGTGCATTCAAAGGAACAAAAGCTAAGCACGTCTTCATAATCAAACATTTCAACCAACAAATTACGTTCAACAATTAAGTGTAAGAGAACCAAATCAAAGGAAAGCAGAATCTACTGACGAGGCTCATTAAAAAAATTTAAGGGGAGTCTCAAGTCTAAAGACTTGGGCCTAGTTGAGACCTCAATAGAGCTCAAATCATCAAAATAAGACTTGCCCCTACAAGTCCATGACTCCAATTTTTTCCTATCAAAAAGTATCAAAATAAATGAAAAATTATATAGTGATTTATTCAATTGTGTGAAAGTTATTTCTTTTTAATGTGTGAAAGCTATTTTTCTTTAGTGTTTGAATCTATGATTTGCACCTTATGG
>JZKD02S1728177.1:181127-198499 GCA_000966675.3 Picea glauca
TTTTAAGTTCTCAAGTCTTATAAATACACCTAACATGTGAGTGATATATATGAAAAAGATAATTTATAGTTTTTATTACTCATAATTAAAATAAATAAAAACAACTACATGTAACCTTCAACAACCTCACCAATTGGTTTCCTAGGAGATAATTAAAGATCCCAATCAATGAGGGTTTATATTTTCCCTAAATAGTGTTATCCAAACATGAACCAAATGCTTGGCCCCTAATAGGGAATAATATCGTTGAGGATTTTCCTTTACTTGACATGTGACACTTTGAATGGCAAAAAAAAAGCCAAATAAGCAATTACTCGGACCGAAAAATATTTAATAATAAAAAATAACTTTTTCTAGGATTGTGGTTAATACTATATGCAAGAGAGAAATATTGGCAAGAGGAGAGGACCTTATTGTAGGGTTGCATTCCATCAAACCTTAGATACTACCTCATCGATAGACCATACTACCATGTTGTCATGATCCATGGTTGATCCAACCTTTGTTGCTTCATCTACCTTAGTGTTTGTCTCTTCATCTACCTTTATGTTGTTCACTCTCTTTGATAAACCTACAGCTAATTCCTTTTTAGATCACAATTTTGTTTCTCCATGCCACTTTTGAAAGAAGATATTATGATCATCCCATGTAGAGTGGAGAAGCCTTTTTAATGCACACTTAATGCATTCACATTAATTTTGTGTCCTCCACCATTAATAATTTGTATCTGTCTTTGGAAATTATGATTCTCAATGCAAAAACAACTACAAATATTTCATCCTAATTATTTGGAGATTGACTTATTCTATCCATTAAAACAATATTCTTGCCCTACACAGACAAGATTCCACCAACCTTTGTTGCTCCTTGATTTCCTTTGGAAACTCCATAGAAGAACATTATGCATTGATTTGGATCCATTAATGATAGAGGAGGATATTACCTTCTTGCATATAGATCATTTCCGCTCTAATAGAGGAAGATAGGCCTTTAGTTTCAAAAGAAACGAGGTTCTACAAAACATTTATGTCCTTGAATATACTTTTATGATTTAGCCAAATATCCCAAAACACTTTAAGGGGTACCTTTTACAGTGTCATCATTAATTCTTGCATAAATCCAATGTTTGGAATCACTTTTGATTGAATCTCCTTTTGAAATTAGAGCTTCTAGCAATAAACATTTCAACTTGCCCCAAACCTCAAACATGATGTATAATGGAGGAAAGTTGCTGAGACATTTTCATCGTCACATTTATGTGGGCACTAGCTTGGACCAAGCCATCCACTTTTATATAGGTTGTCTCGGGTTGAAACTTTGTTATAAATAAACAACAACATGAAAATCTTGGATTTTGGTTCGGCCTCCAAATCCCAAAGCCTTTTCCACCGCCAGGCCTTTATCTAGGGAATTATCTTTTGTATGAGTATTCTATATCCTTGCTTGAATGAGTTTTTTTGGACATGTCACATATCCATACCAACAAATTTTCCTCTCCCCTTAGCCTAATGAGGGATCAAGAGATCTTTTGAACATATGACATCCATTCTACTACAAGATTTCCTTCCACTAGTCCTCCATTTAAAAATATATATAATTGTCACTTTCTACAAAGAAAATATCAGAGAGAAAAAATATATCATAAGAGTGAAGGAAGTCTCTTAGTTTTGAGAAGAGAAGGCTATTGTCCTTCAACTCAATGCACGAGTCCAACCCAATATAAAACCTTTTTTCCATTCCCAATATCTTAGGATAAATGATTGGCAGTAAAGTTGAAGCTTGGAACAATGCATTTCCAAAAGATAGAGCATTGACATATCAAATTGTAAGGTGTCAGATGTATTATGCAGAGCATAAACAAAATTGTTGTGAGAATTATCGGTGGAAAGAGAAAAATATAGAGAATTATAACACCAGAAATGATACCTTTATTGATAGAAAACCAACTTCAATTTCCTCTTTGAGGGAGCAACCTCCAGCAGAGTAGATCTCAATTACAAAATAATTCTCAACAAAAAACTTTTCCATGCCTTCCACTCTTATTTATATTATTTCTATCTTCTAAAGAACATTCTAGAGGGAGATCTTTCTAGAAGTAGAAGCTTCTATTAAGTCTTATTACATTAGACGTGTTCACATTATTACATAGGAATTGTTTACCAATGTCGGCCTTTATTGCATAGAAAAAATACTATTCTACCTACTTGAGGGGTTAGGAAGGTTAGGTCCCTGATCCAGATGGATGTCGATGGCCTCCCACCTATTCCAAATGGCTCATTTTGGCAGTTTTTTTCCTTAGTTTTCAGGTCCCTGATTTGTGGGGTCGTTTTGAGGCCCTAAACAACGTTTTTTATGGCTCTCCACAATCAAAATGAGATTTGATAGATAGCACCAAAATGTGTATTCCTCGGATAGACCTTTCCAACAGGCTATCGTTCTCCTAAAACAGAGATCGTATGCAAAAGTTACGACCTCGGGAGGTTAATACAGCCCGAGTGGATCTAATGGTTAATAACATGTGTTTCCTCTTAAGAGGTCACAAGTTCAAATACATAGGGGGGTAGGGTATGTATACCTCTGTAGACTTTACCAGTCAAATCGTTGGGCGGAGGGGGGTCCCTTGTCCCACAAACAAGGGGGTCTCATACACCAATTTGGTGTGGCTTGACCGTGACCTTAAAAAATAGATTATATTACTAACTTACCCAAACGAGGCCCACATGACTTTTGACACTTCATCTCCTAGGGTTAGGTTTTTTTGATGTCTAGGGTTTTTGACATTCCTGTTTATTGTAAAAAGGCCTTCAGAGCCTCATTGTAATCATCTTCTTGTGAATGAGCGCAGTCGTCACATCTCTTCTCAGAGATAAGTTGCCACCATTCTAGCAAGCTTGTTTCCACTACGTTTTACAGTTTCAACTAATTTCCTTATTGAATAGAAACCAATTTTATTGTATATATGTTATTTTGTGTTAAGCATCTTTTGATAATAATTTGTATTCATTTTGTTTTGCAAATATATTTTGGATTAGTCCCTAACATGCCCTCCCCCTTGAAAAACAACCTTGTCCTCAAGGTGTGATATGGGGAAACTGTTACAAAATTGTAGCCGACTACCATGTGGCATGCCATGGAGTTTGAAGATATTATCCACGAAAATTTGAGGGATACGGTGAATGATTTTTGGAAGGCATAGAGGTGAGCATATTTGGAAAAACCATGATGACTGATTTATTGCTTGATTTGTGTATACTACAATTAAGTCCATAGAAATATCCATCCGTATACTAGGTGGAATAGGGAGAGGTTGGAATGTACATGGATTTTTTATGGTTTCTCCCTTATTGCATTGAAAAATATCACATTAGACCACAAAGGTGTGGATGTCATGTTTCATGCCTTCCCAAAAAAAGGAATGTTTGACCCATTCATATGCTTTGTAAAAGTTTAAATTCCCAACTGTTGGTGAAGCATGAAGTTAGGAGAGCACATTGGATTTAAGGTGAGAATGTTTGCTTAAATACAAGTGACCTTTGGAGTGAAGCTCATCATTGTGCCAATAGTATCCTGGAGAGGCCTGAGGATATTGTTGCAATTGTTGGATGATGTTTGAAATTTTGGGATCTTGGAACCATTCCCGACAGACATCTTGTAACCAATATGAAAAATGAAAGAGAGGGAAAAAAGGGACCCTTATTCTTCATATTTCCTTGAAAGAGCATAAACAACCACATTTTATTTACCCTTATTGTAAATTATCTCATAATCATAACCAAACATCTTGGTCACCCATTTTTGTTGCTTGGGGGATGAAATTCTTTGTTCCAAAAAATACTTTAGGCTACGATGATCAATTTTAATTTGGAAGTATTTCCCCAACAAATAAGGACGCCAGAGATCCATTGCATGCATAATAACCAACATTTCCTTTTCATAGGTGGATTGGACCAAATGTCACTCAAGAGAGTTGTTTACTAGTGAAAGCCAAAGGTCAACCATCACATCAGGACTACCCCAATTCCTTTTCCCGAAGCATCACATTCTAGGACAAAAGTCTTGGTGAAGTCGGGTAGTGCCAAAACATGAGTCGTGCACATGGCTTCTTTCAAGGTGTGGAAGGATTGATTTGTTGTAGGAGTCCAACTAAAAGCATTATTTTTAAGGAGAGCAATGAGGGGAGCTGCAATTTTTCCATAATTCTTAACAAACTCGTGATAATATCCTGTTAAACCTAGGAAATCTTGCAAATTTTTAATAATTTTAGGATGGGGCCAATCCTTCATAGCTACGATTTTTTGAGGATCCACCCAGACACCATCCTTGCCAACAATGTGGCCCAGGTATTCAATTTCAAGAGATCCAAAATCACATTTAAACTATTTGAGGAAGAGTTTGTGTTGAGACAGTAAGTGTAAGACTTGATCCATATGGGCTAGATGGGCTTGCCAATTTTTACTATAGATGAGGATATCATCAAAGAAAACTAAGACAAGATGACGGAGAAGGGGTAGAAGAAATTATTCATGAGACTTTGAAAGATGGAGGGGGCATTACACAAGCTGAAGGGCATGAACACGAACTCATAATGACCCTCATGGGTGCAAAAGGAAGTTTTGGGGATATCAACCTCTTTCATACATATCTCTTGGTAGATAGATCATAGATCAAGTTTGGTAAAGAACTAGGCACCACTCAACTCATCCAAAAGGTCATCAATGATAGGAATGAGGAATTTATCTTTAATGGTAATTGTTTTTAGGGCTCTAAAATCATGGCACATGTGCCATGTGGCTTATTTCTTGAGTACCATGAAAACAAGAGAATAATAGGGCTAGTGCTAGGACAAATAACACCCGCCGCCAACAATTCCTAAACAATTGTCTCAATTTCATTCTTTTGGGAAAAGGGGTGACGATAACGATGAACATTGGGAGGAAAAATTCCAGGGACAAGGGGAATGGAATGATCACGGATGCCATGGGAAGGGGGAATTCCTTGTGGGTGGTCAAAAATAGATTGGTGTTTGGAGAGAAGAGACTAGATGTTGAATAGTAGGGGAGGGGGTCTCAATGGCTTGAATGGCATGGAGATGTGTAATAATGCCAGAGTGACCTTTTTTGAGTAGTTTGTTGATTTAGTGGGAATTGATGATCTTAGGGGATCCTATCATAATGCCTTGGAGATGATATTGTTGTCCATCTTATTGGAAGCGCATCGTTAAATCCTTGAAATCCAAGGTGATGGGGTCGAGTGTGCGCAACCATTCAACATCGAGGACAATGTTGTGACTGCCCATGTCAATAACAAACATATGATATTCCAAGTGGTAATGACGAATTTGCAGGCGCACATTTTCACAATGCCCCCCACATTTCATGGAACCACCATTAGCAATCATAATTTGAAATATTTTTACAACACAGATATAGCACATAGTCCCTTGGGTAATGCAACAATGGATAAAATTTTGGGTGTTGCCACTATAGATTAAGATGATGACTTTCCTATGCTTGATATATCCAAATTATTTAAGGGTTTGAGAAGAAGATAGATGATCCAAGAGGATCTGAGGAACACTCACAAAGGTTCAGGAGGATCTAGAACACTCATAGAGGTCCCAAGGGATCCATAAATGCTCAAACTTCAACCTTCTAAAATCATCCCGAAAATGACATCAATGCATAGATCTCATTGTCAGCTTTCCAACAACGCAAACAACAAGTCAAATGAAGTTCATATGCAAAAGATATAAGTGATCAAAGTTTGAGTTAGCCAGGTCAAAGGTCAAAGTACATGGGAAAAAAGAGGTGACACGTGGCGCATGGTCGTACAACAGGTGATGTGGCATATTCATTTGGCAAGTGAGTTGGCAAATGACTGGGAAAATCATACCTCCAGGTGGACAAATAGTATATTGATAAGTGGCAAGTATAAGCCAATGATAGGCCACCATGTGGTAGCCCCCCATTGGCTAGTGATGGTTAAGGTATATTGTAATTATGGAGTCAATGAGGGTCTAACCTATCACCTCCACAACCTCCCAAGCCTTAACACAAGCCCCATTACCATCACGCCCTCATTTGTGTCTTAACCTCTATATGGCATATATTGTATTTGAATTAATATTAAAGTTTGTTTGGGCGGCTAAAGGGTCGAGGGCCTAAGCCCTCGACCCTAGCCTTAGCCCTTGGTTTATGTATTAACATATGACCACACTCCACCATATCGCACAGGGGCTTAACTTTATACCAATGTACATACCATATGGTTTAAAACCATATCCTATATATAGTTTTAAAACTATATAACAAACCAACAAACCAACGAATGTTCCAAGAGAGGATCACAAGAATAGAACCCCCGACCCCTGCTATTAATATCCATAGTTCTAAACATTACACCAATGAGCCCAGATTTAATGGAGATGCCACTGTTTTTGGAATTTAGTTGCCAACTAATTCGGGAAGAGGTTTTCAGACCTAGACCTATATATTGGGCATGAATTCCAAGGCAAACACATCCCCATGCACAGATATTGAGACAGGGAAAAAATCCTGATGAATTATAATGCAGGGCACATATTCTAAGTTCATATGGACTGCATGGAAGTACATGCAGGAGAATAGCTAGTTTAGCATTGTCTCATAAAGCATGCCATGAGGTATATTGACGGAACATAGGCAACTTTATACTCATATTTCATGATTTTTCACAAGGATCATGAATTTTTGTTCTATTTTGTGATTTGAATTCATTTGTAAATTTATTCACTCAATTTTCCATTAATGTGCATTTAATGCATTGGTTTGCATGTCGAAGAGGGTGAAATTGAGCTAGTTCGGAAATTGGTCGACTTTATAGTCAAATTTCTCAGAATTTCGCAAGGATTTCAATGTTGAAGTTATTTTCTTGTTTTGAGTAAAGGAATTTAAGAAAATAATGATTTTGATATTTTGAGATGGAGAAAATAGTTTTCATTGGATTAAAGGGAACTTAAAGATGAAACAAGATTATGTAATTTGAGTTCTTTTATTTTCTGTTGTGTCATCTCACTATCAGGCAAACTAATCTTTAGCTTATGATTTTTTGGGTAAAGAGCACATCATCAGAATTCGACAAACCACCCCAATACAATCAGTAAATTATTTTGTATAAAGATATATATTGCATGTATATATGTAAAGAGAGAAGTGGTGTCTAAGGATTTTTGGATCAAGTGGTATCATAGAAGGTTGTCTAATCCACTTCTTTGAGAGAAGTGGTATCATAGCAGTTTGTCTGATCCACTTCTTTGAGAGAAGTGGTATCATAGCTAATTTTGGCATTTGTTGCAAGTTGTTGTTGTGATGAGATCCAAGAGTTCTGTTGGTGAATATCTTAAAGACTCTTATCAAGGAAACAAGATGAGTAACGTTCTCATGAAGTTGTGATTGCAAAAGAATATTAATCGACAAATCCAAAAGAAGAATTCCGAACTAAGATTGCAGTTGCAAGCTCTTGATGAAGAGAAGCAAAGGTTGCAAGATCGATTGTTATGTCATGAATATTTATACATGAGTATTTTTCATGAATTAGAAAGAAAGTTGCAGATAATGGCACCATCAATCAGTGATGTTGGACAAGAAGAGAATGAGATGTCTCCACTACAAGAGAGACTATCTCTCTCCAAGAACATGATCGAGAAAGAAGACTATTCATGTTATTCTTCCTCCCATCAAGATGGAGAATGCTCGAGGGTAGCTAAAGCAAAGAAAACTTCAGATGAATAAGTTTTGCATAAGAAATTGGCCTTACCTTCCAATCCAGAGAAGAGTAACATGTGTAATTCATCTTCAGGGAAAGATGTGAAAGCTACATAAGAAGGAATGAAGACTTTTCCCACTAGTGAATGGTCTAGTTATCCATGTGATTCCTATGGAACTAGCAACCATGATGTGGAGAAGTGTCGAAGAAAATAGGTTGTTCAAGTAAAGCCCTCCTAGAAGAAGGAAGATCATTTCTCAAGTCAGAGAAAAAGGAGGAATGCTAAGAAGGGATCGTGGAACAAGACACTCTGCTCTTGTTGTGGTAAGAGTGGACACCAGATTGAGAAGTGCCAGACACTTTACCCACACTTATGTTCGAAGTAGAACATAAAAGATGTAGTGAAACTTATGAGAAGACAAGCACAAGCTCCAGATGAATTCAATGGTCTTACTGAAAGGGTTGGGAAAGAATACTTCCTGATGGATGGTCTTGGAAAAGTGATATATGAAGACATCGAAGAATGGTTTGTGGACAGTGGCTCATCTCACTACATGATTGGGATAAGATCAATATTTTGACTTTCTCAAATTCCAACAAAGATTGCTTTGTGGGATCTAGAACCAACACCAGACACACAATAAGAGGGTATGGATATGTAAGATTCTAGCTCGAGTTGGGAGGAGTTCTGGGAATCAAACATATGTTGTATGTTCTAGAATTAAAGGTAAACCTACTCCCAATTGCAACATTTGAAGATGAAGGCTACACGGTCACATTCCATAATGGTTGAGCACTTGTGTATTCAAGGGAAGCTACTCCAGACATGGAAATAATACTTGGTATTCGAAAGGAGAGGTTATACAGGTTGTCGGGAAGATCGATAGTATGGTCCAATGGTTACTTGGATTCAACATCAGATTCAACATCAACGTCAGAGGCATTGTCAGAGATCGAAATTTGCGAGACTCCTCCCAGTAAAATGGGAAAAATTAGTCCATTAGTAAACCATCTAAAAAATTTCATTATGAATATGTATATTTGTAAATATAATATGCATATGTGTAAATCTCCTGAAGTCTATTAGAAGGCTTGTAAGCCACTCATTGTAAATTATAAGAGTGAGAGGGACTCTGTAAAATTTCTATATTTCCACCTTGTATGAGTGAGAGGAGTTTTGTAAGAGAGTTACTATATTTCCACCTTATATGATGTTGAGAGTGAGGAATCTCATTAGAGATATTTCTAGATAACCACCTTATACTTTGCTATAGAGTGAGAGGAATCTCGTTAGAGATATTTCTAGATAGCCACCTATACATATTGTTTTACAATGAGAGGAATATCATTGTAAAGATTTCTAAGGCCTTTAGAGAACATAATGGACAATTGTATTGTTTTGTAATCAGCTAAAGGGCTATATATGAATCGAATTGTATAATTCAACATTCTTGATTCTGAAGAACTGAAGGTGAAGGAACATAAGGATGCAAGAAGTTGGAACTTGTAAATGAGAAATGGAAAGAGCATAAAAGTAATGCAAGACTTTCTAGAGCTGGTAAAGGAGAAGTGATGCAGGAGCATCGTCAACAAGAACACGTGGAGAGACAACTCAGCGCCTTAGTGCGTCGTTGAATCATTTTGAAATCTTAAATGTTGGCGTTTCCTGCAAATCTTTCTTGAACTGATTGAAAACTGAAGAATATCAAAACGCTTGGGATTTAATGATCACGAGTGATCTAGGAGTTTCATTCCTAGACTTTAATCTAACAGTGCTTAAGGGGTAGTTAGCTTCTTTCGAGAAGATAGGTAGTCGGAGGGAACCCTAGGGGCCCTTTTGTATACGTAGATGCATTGTATGCTGGAATGAGGCTGCTTCAAATTAGTAGGAGATTGTTGTGATTTAGCTGTTGTTGAATTTTTAGTTATTGTTTTATCATAGTTGTAGCCATTTACATTTCAATGAATATAACAGAGGAAAATTGATCCAATGCATGGTGTTGCTACTGTTTACAGTTCCCTGTTATTTTCTATTTTCATGAATGAATGAGTTATGTTATTGAGTATATGAAACTGTGAAGTATTTGGATAAGTTTCAAATCGTTTCTCTCCATTGAGTTTATGCAAGGTGTGCATATAGTCTGCAAGGAGTGTGTTGATGAAGTCTGTATCGACTCAGAAGCTCATAAGAGATAGCATGAAACTTACATTTGCAAGGAGTGCAAAGAGATTGTTGCAAGGTGTGCACAGTCACCCACAAGAAGTTAAGTATTGTGCAAGAATCTGTTGCAAGGAGTGCACAGATTCGAAGTTCGACTAAGTGTCGAAGTGACCCTCTGAGGAGTCAAAGGGTTCGAGAAGTGAATCTCAAGAGAGATAGCAGGGATAAATATTTGAAGGAAGCAAAGCTCTGAAGCTTTCACGAGTCATCGACTAAGATCCATCCAGGAAGGACTGGGATTGTTCCAGACCGTTGGATCTGGGAAAAAGCGCACGAGTTTTAAGTCTCTGCATGCTCATAGGAGTGAGGATCCATCGAAGTCCCGAAGAGGCTAGGGACCGTCCATCATCCAGGGGGATGCATGGTGACAGATCTGAGATTTCGGGAAATTTCACTTCGGAGGATTCCCAGTGCGAAGCGTGACAAACTCCCGAAGTCACGAAGAGTCGAAGTGGGTCGTGGCCGTCAAATCTGCAAAAGGATAGGCGTCGATAGATCATGTACTTCGGATGGAAGTGCTTCGAGAGAAAGTGAAGGTGGAGTGTTGAAACTCCTAAAGCCCGAATAGTTGAAGTGATTTGTGACCGTCGATCTGAGTGAGACAAGCGTCAACAGATCGTCGAATTCGGGTGAAAACACTCCAGGAGAAAGCGAGTGTGAAGGAGTTGGAAATCCTGAAGCCCGAAGAGTCAGAGTGGGTAGTGACCGTTGGATACAGAAGGACGTGCGTCAACAGATTGCATACTTCGGGTGGAATTACTTCAGGAGGAAGCAAGTGCTGAGAGTTTAAAACTCTCGAATCCTGAAGATCCGAAGTCATTCACAGTCGTAGATCATGAAGGAGGACACGTGCCAGCAGATCGTGAGGAAGCCAATGTGGAAAGGTTGAGACTTATGAAGGCCGAAGTCCCGAAGCGGACTAGAGCCATTGATTCGAGGTGGACACATGGCGCCTGATTCAGAACTTTGGGTACGGAATACTCCGAGGGAGAACGGAGGTTGAAAGTGTCAAATTTCCGAAGTGCGGAATCCTGAAGTGAATCTCAATTGTTGATCGTGAAAGAGGCCGAGGACCGTTGATCTGGTCTTGGTTGAAAGTGTCGAAGTTGCAAAGCGCCAGGAGGTTAATCCTTGGGCCACACCCAAGGTCATAGGTGAGGAAAGAGCTAGAATATGTCAGTGTGAGGTTGGAGACAAAGCGCTAGGAGAACCAGACCCGCAGATGACCGTTGGTGTGAGATCGGGAAAATCGATGATGAGGAGCCATTGCGAGGAGCGAAGGAAGAATTAGCGGATGTGCTAGTTCGCAGCCCGCTATTTACCAACGTCATTGATCTGGACGGGACAAGAGATCAACGATCACGATTTAAAGGAGATTTGGGCAAGCACTTTTCGGATTGTGGGGACAGAGTTCTCTGATAAAGAGCGAGCACATTGGCAACCCACAATTTCTGTGAACCATCGATCGACAGAGAAGTTGGTAATAATTAGATCATGGCCGTAAAAACCCTAAAGGTGATAACAAGGCCTGTGGTTGATTGAGTTTGAGACCAGCAAGGTCCCGAGGAGCTGATCTAAGTCGAGAATAACTAACGATCCTTGACCGGGAGGTCGAGCAACCTCGAGGAGAGAAGGGAGGGTCTGCATCAAGAAGTAATCCTCTTCGGAGAATAAGAGGCATATAAAGGTGCATGCTATAATCATATTTAAATAGTATGTCATGTTCGTATGGATATATACCTTGAACAAGAGAAGTTAGGTACAGATGATAACAATACAAGAAGAATTGTTCTTCAAGGTAGGAGCAACAATGGATAGAGTATTCATTCAGGAACTCCTACAGATACATCAAGCAATACAAGAATAAAGAGTCCAAAAGGGAAAGGCATAGATCAACATCCAACTTGGTTTCATATTGGTCAAGGTGGACTATCTTTAGAAGGAGATGGGAGTGGATATTGAAATACAAAATACAGGTATAGAAGAGATTCAATGAACGTGACTTTTGTTGCCAAGGAATCTATGAGCCAAAACCAGAGCTATTAGTGACAGTGTCAGAGGCCAGAGCCAGAGCCATATTCCTGAGAAGTAGACATAAGCACACTGATCTAGTAACTAAGATTGAAGACCCAAGATGAGGACTAAATTCCAAAAGAATCAGCAAGATGGAAAAGTGAATTATTATCACTAAGTTGTTGAAATTCTATACTTTTGGAGGTCCAAAAGTTCTTCAGTGGGAAGGTGTGATCCAGGAGGATCTAAGGAACGCTCACAGAGGTCTAGGAGGATCCAGAATGCTCACAGAGGTCCCAGGGGATCCATAAATGCTCAAAATTCGATTGTCTCAAATCATCTTGAAAACAATAACAATGTGTAGAGATTTTCGTCATATTTCCAACAACGTGAACACCAAATCAAATGGAGTTTGTATGCAAAAGATATAAGCAGTCAAAGTTTGGGTCAGCCAGGTCAAATGTCAAAGTACATGGGAAAAAAGAGGTGACATGTGTCACCACTGCAAGGGTGAAACATGGCACATAGTCGCACAACAGGTGATGTGGCATATCTAGCTGGCAAGTGATTTGGCAGATGACTGGGCAGATCGTACCTCCAGGTGGACGAATGGTATATTGACAAGTGGCAAGTATGAGCTAATGAGAGGCCGCCATGTGGTAGCCCCCCATTGGCCAATGATGGTTAAGGTATATTAAAATTATGGAGTCTACAGGGGTCAAATCCATGACTTCCATAACCTCCCAAGCCTTAACACAAGCCCCATTACCATCGCGCCCTCATTTGTGACTTTACCTCTATATGTCATATATTGTATTTGAATTAATATTAAATTTTGTTTGGGAGGCTAAAGGGTTGAGGACCTAAGCCCTCGACCCTAGTCTTATCGCTTGTTTTATGTATTAACATACGACCACACTCCACCATATTGCACAAGGGCTTAAATTTATACCAACATACACACCATATGGTTTAAAAGCATATCCTATATATAGTTTTAAAACTATATAACAAACCAACAAGCCAACAAATGTTCCAAGAGAGGATCGCGGGAATAGAACTCCTGACCTCTGCTATTAATAGCCACGGTTCTAACCAATACACCAACGAGCCTGGATTTAATGGATATGCCACTATTTTTGGCATTTAGTTGCCAACTAATTCGGGAGGAGGTTTTTGGACCTAGCCCTATATATTGGGCACAGTTCCCAAGGCATACACATCCCCATGCACAGATATCGATACAGAGCATGAATAACGAGGAATTACAATGCAGGGAACAAATCCCAAGGTCATACAGACTACATGGAAGTACGTGTAGAAGAAGAGCGAGTTTAGCATTGTCTCGTAAAGCGTGCCATGAGGTATATTGATGAAACATAGGAAAATTTATACTCATTTTTGAAGATTTTTCTCAAAGATAATGAATTTGAGGTCTATTTTATGATTTGAAGTCATTTTTAAAAGTCTTCATTCAATTTTCTATTAATGAGCATTTAATGCATTGTTTTGTGTGTTAAAGAGGGTGAAATTGAGTTAGTTTAGAAATTGAACGACTTTATAGTCAAATTTCTCAGAAATTCGCAAGGATTTCAATGTTGAAGTTATTTTCTTGTTTTGAGTAAAGAATTTAAGAGAATCCATTAAATTGGCATATGTGAGTCATTTTACATGTGATTTTGGTATTTTGAGATGGAGAAAGCAATTTTCATTGGATTAAAGGGAACTTAGAGATGAAACAAGGGTATGTAATTTGAGTTCTTTTATTTTATGTTGTCTCATCTCACTATCAAGCAAACTAATCTTCAATTTATGAGTTTTTGGGTAAAGAGCTCATCATCAAAATTCGGTAAACCACCGCAATACGATTAGTAAATTATTCTTGATCAAGTTAGATACTACATGTATATATGTAAAGAGAGAAGTGGTGTCTAAGGATTTTCGGATCAATAGACTAGTGAGGGCATTCAAGTAGATAAGTGGTTTAGCTTCTGAGCGGTTAGAGGATGTGGTATGATCATCTGCTTGGGATAGATCTTCAAGAGGGGAATCATCGACATCTTGTTCAACAACATCCTCAAAAATGGCCATAAAAAGATTTATTTCCTTACACTTGTGCCCCAGAAAGTATTTTTCATCACAATTATAACAAAGACCCTTCAAATGGAATTCATCCATTTTTGTCTCTGGTTAATTTGTGGACTTTAAAAGGAGAGGAAGGAGGGTTGGGAGTGGTGGGATGGGGATGAGGAATAAAATGAGGGTTTTCAGTTTTGGGAATAGACTACCTGTTGTGCTTCCTTGGCATAGTCAGAGGCTTCAATACAATTCAAGGGTTGAGCCATTAAGACATGGGCTCATATATCACCCTTCAGGCCACTAATTAAACAATCCCCAAAAAGGTGTTTTACATTCCGTCCATTCATAAATCCAATTTCTCAAAAGATACTATATATTCTTCCATTGTACTTGACTGTTTCAACTTGGTCAAACAACCCAAATGATGTGTGTTGGTGTCAAAGTGTTCGTACAGGTCTACAACAAACTAAGTCCAAGAAATATACCTTCAATGGGAATTTTTTTGCCATTTCCACCATTGCCATTGGTTAGGATCCAAATAAAGAACATTAATATGAAGTTTGGTCAATTCATCAATAATGTCATACAAGGAGAAATAATGTTCCATTTAAGTGATCCAACCGATGCAATCTGAGCCATCAAATTTGTTCACCTCAACTTTAGGAAGACATAGTTCATGATGAAGGTGGTTGGAATGAAAGGTCGTGGAATGGGAGTAGTCAACACCGTCTTGGTAGGAAGGTTGTTCATAGCAGGTAGGGCCCCGAAATTGACTCATGAGTTTTTCATCTCTTTAGAAAAGATTTTCAGGGATTGTTTCACTTCTTTTATCTTTGTAGAGAGGTTGTCAACAATGGAGTTGAGGGTAGCAATATTGTAATTGATGTTCTAGATGTCAGTCTTGTTTTGGTCGATGTCGGTTTCCAAGGCTTTGATGGTGGTGTGAAATGCTTGGTTGCGGGTGTGAGCCATTTGGGAGGTAGGCAGACAAGAAGTGGGTGGGTAGGTGGGACCACAAAAAAAGAAAAATACTTATAAGTGATAGATGCTATTACGATCAGGGCAAAGAAAGGAATCCAATGGGATAGGTCCCAAATAAGGGTGTTGGGAGGGTTGAGTGGGACCACGAGAAAAAAAAGGATTATAAGTGATAGGTACCACTACGATCAGGGTGAAGAGAGGAATCCAATAAGATAGGTCTCAAATAAGGGTGCCATTGGGACCATTATACTCTTTTTAACTCTTGTGGAGTTATACTCTGATTGGAATAATAATGCAGTGACCAAATGCCCAATTTTTTAGTAGGTAAAATTGTGTAGGAATTTCACAATCTAGATGTAGGAGGCAAGGATGCATGGAAAAATTTCCCCTTTGTGTGTTTTGTTTTGTTTCGACAGCAAGGGTTAGGCTTTAAAGGATTCCTATGTAAAAGGGTTTTCCATGTGCTATAGCTCTCTGATATACCAACGAGGTCCAACAATAGTACTCGACCCAGTATCTCAAGGCACCAACTAAGGAGGTTCAATCGTACCCTTAGTCGTACTACCCGATTACCTAGGTACACGAGAGTGATCTTCCCAAGTGTTGTTCTCGATGTCAGTATAACAGTCATGTGGCCTATAAGTTGATCTAGAGCTGGTTTCAGGAGAGACCTATGGGACTCGCTATATACCCTAGGGTACATGGGAGTGAATGGACTTGCACAGGTACTATCTGATGTGGTACTACTTGAAGGGGTACTGACAAGAATTACAAAGGTTTCCAACGAGGTGAAACATTTGTTTCGAGTAACCCATGAAACCGACTTTAATTCTTGCGTGTAGTCTTCCCCATTTTGAGTAACCTATGAAACAAGTCTTGTATTTATTGAGTGTATTTCTTGCGTGTAGTTTTACCCATTGAATAACATATCACTGTGCTTTTAAGATGTTGACAGTACATGTCTCTAGCTTGGAGTTTTTTGTCTAAAATTATGTAGAGGAAAGTGCTCTGATACCTCTTGTAAGGTACCAGATGTGTTATGCAGAGTAAGAAACAAAATTGATGTGAGAATTATTAGCAAAAAGAGAAAAATATAGAGAATTATAACACCGGAAATGATACCTTTATTGATAGAAATCCAAGTTGACTTGCCTCTTCAAGGGGGAACCTCCAACAAAACAAAGCTCAATTACAAAATAATTCTCAAGACAACAATCTTACATTCCTTCTACTCTTATTTATACTATTTCTATCTTCTAAAGAATATTCTAGAGGAAGATCTTTCTAGAAGCAGAAGCTTCTACTAAGTCTTCTTACATTAGACATGTTCACATTATTACAAAGGCCTTATTTACTAATGTTGGCCTTTATTACATAGAAAACATATTATTCTACCTACTTGAGGGGTTAGGAAAGTTAGGTCCCTAACACAAATCCACTCAAGAAAGTAGGAAGGGTGAACATTTTTTTATATAAACATCAAGTGCCACAACTTGCAACCATAAATCAACTTCCCTTCCATCTTTGTTAAGAGGGCTTTCCCAAATAGAACTAAGTAATTTAAACAACATTATCTCCACATCTTTTGCATGCATATATGGGACCATCTAGAAAGATGGATTCTTTCATGCTCAAAGTTTCCACTCTAGAGAAAACTACTAAAGAATGACATAACATTGTTTAGTACTTTCTTAGGGAGCACAAAGAGATAGATCCAATAGACTTGCATGACATCTAGAACATATTTTAACATGGTGAGTCTTCCAAACATAGAGTTTTAAGAAATAGCTCCAATCATGGATTATTTTCTTGATTTTGTCCACCAACCAATCACAATCCTTAATAAAGTAGTTAGTTGGTTTGAGTCGAAAACCTAGATATACAATACCATCTTGAATAGATGAAACCTTGAAAGATAACAATTTCTTGATCATTTCCTTGGCTTGCTAGGGAACATGGAAGGATTTCTGAGGCTTATTTCCGTACATGTTCCTCTCAATAAAAGACCCAACAACTTTGCCAAAAATTTGGCATCCCTTATTGTCTCATCTTTGATGATAATCAAATCATCCACAAACTCGATAGGTGAGAGATGTAGGGATTGGGAAATCTCAATTTTGAACAATAGTCCAACTCTCCTAAATGGGCTTTTATCAACCTGCTAAGTGTTTCTTCCACCAGGAGAAAAAAAGAAGTGGGGAAGAAGGCATCCTTATCATAGTCCTCTTTGAGGCTTGAAAAATTTTGAAGGGCCAAAATTTGCAAAAATTAAAATATAATCAAAACTTTTTCACATATAGTGTTCCACTAGTATAGACTATCTATCCTCTACATC
>JZKD02S1728177.1:210088-220090 GCA_000966675.3 Picea glauca
TCGTAACTTTTGCATACGATCTCCGTTTTAGGCGTGTGATAGCTCGTTGGAAAGGTATCGTCGAGGAGATTCATTTTGGGGCCTCAATCATGCCTTCGGCTATCATTGAGAAACTAGATCTTGAAAAAACTTCATTTAGGCCCTCAAAATGGCCCCGGAAGTGAAAACCTGCTAAAAATAGTAAATTGCCAAAATTGCCATAAACATGTTTTGGGCCAGTTGGAGAAGGTGGGTGGCCACCGATATCCACCTGGATCAAGGCATTAGGAAAGTTTAAGAGAGTGTTTTTTTTTCAAAGTGATTTTTCTACCTTAGTTATATGAGAAAAATTCCTTAAATGAAATTAACAGTATGGCAACACAGAGGCCCTACTTCATGTCTGAGTCAAAATTGTAATATCGAAGGGTGTGAGAGAAAAATAAAAAACTGTAAAACAAAGTAAGGCATCAATTGTTGAAGAGTCTCACCATGTTGCAGTGGAAGAAAATAGATGGTGTGACCTTGAATAAAGTATATGATACAATAATCCACACAGCTCGCAAGTCTTAATTTACTCATAGTAAATGCAGAGGAAAAACTGTTTACTTAACAAATTACTGATGAAAAACAATTACAGTAGTTGTTGTACTAAATTGAAATCAAACATTTATCAATGAATTTCATAAAGAAATGTTGAGATATGGAAAAACAGAAGAAACACATAACCCAAACTAAACAAAATTTGGAATCTTTGTCTGCACTTGTATTAATACTCAATAAGGAGAGTTTTCTCTATTAAAATCAACAAGAAGCAACATTAATAGATCTTCAATCTATGTATTGATATAAAATTGTCACAACTCAAAAAGGTTGGACTTCTCATCATTTAAAATAGCAAATATGTGAAATAAGAAATAGAACATAGAAAATGATGGGTTTCATTGGCAATCTCTTCGTTTGTTGGTCGAAACATTTCCTCTTTTCTCATTCCTTTAGGCCAGATATATCTGTCACCTGATCTTCTTCATACTTTAGCACAACGTCATGGTCACCATATCTTTGTTTCCATTTGTCCCTTCAACTATATCCAGTAATGCAATGTCACTTTCTTACTTGCTTCCGAATGTGCTTGTTTTCCCATATTCAATACATTGGATGCATTTACTATCTAATTTCACCACCAACCCTGAAGGATTAGTGGCTTCATTCGCCTCAAAAGTGTATAACTTCCTCTTTACATGAGGCATATTTTCTTGTATCCTTTTCACTCCTTGAGATATGATCTGTAATTGCAAGCTTGGGTTTACTATCCATTTATTTATTTGAAGGAGATCAATCTGGTTCATTTTCTAAATTGTTGTCAGAGCTTCTTCTTTGCTTGTTCTGGAATTATACTGGTTCTTTGCTATATCAATTTGACCCAGGGCTTTGGAGATAGCATTTCCTTCAAAATCAATTAGTCCTTTGTCTAGTAATGACAATGCTTCTAGACAGGCTTCATTTACCTCTCTAACAAGTATTTTTATTTTTGCTAGATTTGTTTCCCGGGCCTTTAAAGCTATATCACCTCTTATTTGTTCAGAAAGAGAAAGTCAAGGAACATCTGAGACATCATCCTTTGGTACCAATAATACAACCTCTTGAAACTTAACTCGATTTGAGCGATCTTCTATTTCTTTGATGTGGATGTCTTTTAGAGAATGATCTATTGCCTGGTAGCAATTCTGGATGGCATCCACCTTCATAAAAATATTTGGCTGGGCCTTTTCCAGTTTTTCATTTATTTCCATTGCTTGAGTCTGGAAAGCCGAAATATCCACTAAGGTACCTTTGGTCAACTCCAACTTAGCTTGCAAGTGTTTTATTAGTTTAGCATGTTGGGTGATCAGTCCTTGATTGAACTGTGAATTCCTTTGGAGCTCATAAACATTGGCCCAGAGTTGTTGAATTTGTTGTTTATCATTTTCTCTGATCTGCTCGAAGTCTCGACTCATTTTTTTCTCGATAGTATGCTCAGTTATGTGCATTTGCTTTTGAAGTTTCTCTACCAACAAGTTTTTTTGTTGCAGTTGTTCGACCAAATTTTCCACAGACCATTGATTAGCAGTGGCAAAAGCGCCTAACGAACCTGCAACTTCCTTTGCAAATTCTGTATCATCTCAGTTATGTCCATAGTACACCATTATTTTCCATTTGACTATCACTCCATATTTTTGATGTGTTTCTCATTTGACGATGTCCCTCCTTTTCTTGTTGAAGAAGAAGTCCGAAGGAGGAATCTCTTCAGGCGAAATTGGGGTAAGATCACCTATAAAAATGACTTTGAAACTAGGATTTCTGAAACTTGTCTGCAAAGGTGTCAATGAAGTAATAGGGGTACCTATCTCCATGGACGATTTTTACTCAACGGTATGGGCAACATATGTGGTTGATGTAGAAGGATATGTATCATGCCCTTGCTTTAGGAAAGATTTTAGATGAGTCATTGGTTGAGGGGCTAATGGACTTGATAATGAAGCTTTTAATTCCTGCATTAAAACTTCGATGTTCTTTGGATTTTCCTTAGTATCTTGTTTTCCAGAGCTCCCTATCTCAAAACTCAGAAGGTATAGTTTCGTATGTATATGAAATGGCTATCGATTCTCCCTGTAGTACTTTCGGCAAGTTGTTTCATCTGTGCCTTTGAAAACTAAAGAAACTGGCTCGTTGATCTGGGGACAAGATTTGGAATCTATTTAGTACTTCCTCATAAGACCTGACTCCCCTGAATATTTCATCATGTGGGGATCTTACGTGCACATATCTCCTTAGTTTGTATTGGGACATGTGATTTTCCACCATTTTTTGTGGATTAAACTCAATTTCAACCAACTTGACATCCTTCAGAGTTGCAGCCTCCACTTTGGAGTGACCGAAGTCTAATAATGAAAACATACCAACCTGGAGAGGGAAGGTAGGCCATACCTTTTTCTGGTCTTCTTTCAGCTCCTTGTTAATGCCCCCTGTCACTGTTTGATAAGATACTTCTCGGCATACTATCCGGTTTGGTAAAAACCTAGGGAGAGCATGGGGAGGGAATGAGCATCCAAAAACCCTGATGTAAGAGAAGTTCTCGTCAATGAACCAATCTGCTATTTTTCCTAGATTTCCCATGATTCTATTTGAAATTCGAGGAGGTGGGAAACCATATAAATCTACATGAATGGGCACCAGTACATGGTGGAAGATTTCGTAGAAGAAACATTTGGCCTTGTCTTCCCACAACTTGGAGTGATAGAAGTGAATAGGTTCAACATTGGTTGGGGTCCATCTCCAGTTCATTAGTGGAAAAGTGGTTATGAAGAAAATAACATCCATGATATATGCAAACATATAGAAAGGGGTGGGTTTCCCCTTTGACTTCGCCAATTTGTATTCCATGATTTCTTTAGCCAAATAGTCTAATACAATTTTGGCCCAATTAAAAGAGAAGCCCTCAGCCACCTCGTGCATAATTGACACCCATGCCACCAGGAAATGGGTAGGACTCTTCTTCCTGAATAGTCTACAGAGCATTATAGCTACATAAATCATATGAGTATCCAATGACGTTGTGGCATAAATGCCATGAGTGGTGGCTCTGAATTTCTCTGGGTGACCCCACTAGGACTTGATTATATCAGGATAGATTTTGTCATATTGTATGCACTCCCGTTGCTCAAACTCCAACATGAATGCATTATTATAACTATATTTAAAACTGGGAGATAGCTTATACATTAATTGTATGAGTTCTGGTCGGAAAGACCTAACAACAACCTTTTGAGAGTTGAAAATGTTCCTGGTTTGGACGTCGACGTTTTCCAGGGACCAGCTTATCATGTCATTATACGACATGAGCCTCAGTCGCACAACTATCTTGTGAATATCGAACAGGGCTATAAATCTGATTTTAGCTCTGTGAGTATCGTCCACTTCATCGCCGAAATCTTCTGGGAAATTTATAATCTCATGTTCTAAAATCTCGAACACATGTGTCCAAGATTTAACCGAGTCTATAGCTTGCAGTGTAGTGTCTTACAGAACGTCCTCATTCAGATTTGAACCTTCACCAGCTACATCAATCTTCTTCATCATCTTTTGTGGTTCCATGATATCGAAAATAGAACAAGGATACCTGTTGCAGAGGAAATTGCGTGAGCTTCTTACTATAAAACTTACTACTTTGCAGAAGATGAAAATGAAATTCAAAATCAAGCATTTTTATTCACATTAGGTGCATTGATTCGAGTATACCTTTATTGACGACAAATTTATTGACCTTAATGGGAAAGTATACCTGGCAATCCACAATCTATGCTAGAAATCATTACCGTTGATTTGTGATAAATGCCATTAATATCGGTGGTTCGTGTGTGGGAGTTCGAGATGAAATAGAGTTGAAATTTCCTGAATCGCGAACCCGCGAAAGATTAATTACGAGATAATCTCCTTTTTTAAATATTAATTAATCATTTTTAATCTCAAGTGCCTCGGATATTCAGATGTCGGGATTTTTAAATGTAGCTCGAGAATAAATTCCCGAAACCCGAAGCTACAAAAAGATTAATTATCCGATAATCACTTTTAAGTTTTAATTAGTCACGTTTTAGTTCAAGTGCTTCGGGAATTCAAACTTCAGATATTTTAGGATATTATGAAGGGTAAACGTCCGAACTTCGAAGTGCGAAGTCATTAACTATCCTTTGACCAAGATTAACTCAATTAATTAAGATTTAACACTTCGACATTTTAGTGCTTCATAGATTTGCGAATTATCTCTTTGTTATATTTTCGAAGAGTCACCTCCCGTAGTGACATGTCAGAGATGATGTCATTCTTGATGACGTGTCGAGATCAAGGGGTGCCACATGTTTCTTAGAATCATATGAATCTTGAAACGAAAATATCAGAAAAGGGTGCCACATGTCAACCCAGGGGAGACTTTTAAAAGATACGTGCGTCCTATGAATCGTGTCCTTTAAAGGTTTATGAAAAGTGAGGAACAAACACTTTCGGGTTTCATGTACTTTATCGTTAATACTTCCCAAAACATCTGAAGCACGAAGCTCTGGAGTGACCTTTAGCGATTTGACTCTTTAACAATCAGGCAACTACAAAACTCTGGGAAAAATAGGATCATTTGATCAAAAGGGGAAAATTTATCAATGACGGATATCATGTGTGCTTTATTACCAATTAACCAGAAATGAATTTGATTTAAATTTCAAAAGTTAATTTCAAAGTTACCACTTTGGGAAAGATTATATTTTCATGAAGTGGAGAATGTAAAGCTCAAAGTTTAGGATTATATATGTTCCAACATAGGCTCTGTTGGCATCATAAGTCACTCCTGGATTGCAGGAGGAGCAGCGCCCGACGCCCATTAGTTTATGTCACGATTTGTTAAAAAGAGGGTGATCGAATGGAAGTAAACTCAGAACAATATCACTCACTTAGAAAATTGGGCTGGAACAACAAAGACATGCGAGGTCCTAATCTAACTTAAGCCAGTAAGTTTGCATAGTGGTGAGTAAGTGAAAGAAAAGAAGGGGGAAAAGTCTTAGATATGAGAGCCTCTTAGACCAGAGAAACTTTAAAGTAAACCTCAAACTTTGCAGAATTAATACAATCAAACATACATCATATAGTTACAACAACACCCGACTGGATCATCCATGCCCGGGCTCTTAAGATTCAGAAGAAAAAGGAAAGGAGGAGGATGGTTGCCATTAAACAAGAAATCTCAAAACATCAGTCTATATCCAGAGAACTAGAGGCTTTGTTAAATATTTACAGTCGAGAGCTTAGCTCTACCATAGATAGATTACAAAATGGCCAAAATTGCCTACATATATCCCAAACCAATAATAGCAGCAAAACCAAGACTTATCATTAAAAACATTACGTCTGCATGTTTACTAGTAGCCTGCACCTGCAGTCTCTGGACAGTCATGCGCTCATGTCAGATGCAATCAGACTTCTGGAAACCCTGCAAAAGAATTGACTTGTCTCAGGTTCCTTTCTGGACTTTCCATTTATGGTGGAGATGATGTCTAACCACCACCAAATACCTCAATAATTGCTTCCTTGGGATTGGGAACGACCCGGTCAACTCTGCACTCTTGGGACGTGGAAGCCTTCTCACGCTGCCACATGGATCGATTGAAATGACTTAATGATAAGATGTGGAGGCTGGTACGAAGACTGGGGCACATGGTTGGAAGTGGTGGGTGAGCGGTGACCAGGCAGGGATGAGGGGAAACATCGAATGAGGAGTTGACGGGTCATGATTGGTCGAGGGAGGACATGCTGCTTGTTAGCACTTTGTAATTTGCCTAAGGCTGCTGAGGCAATCAAAGAGGTAACCTCGAACCACTTCGAGTCTTGGATCTAGCCCTCCAAGACTCAGAGAGGGATCTCTCTTTTAGATTTAACTTGGTTTAGGGATGGATTTTAGGCTAGCTATGAAAGTAATGAAAATATGGAGTTTTTGATTTAAAAATGGTTAGTTTGGGACAGGAAGGAGGGCCATTGGGCAAATGGGGTCTGCGCTTTAAACAATGTGATTAACTCTCATATCTGGACAAAGTTCTTTCACAGGGAAAGGTAGTGGAAATATTGGATCGAATTAAGTTTAAATGGCATCAATTTGAGGAAGAAATAGGTGAGTAAAAAGCCAGGCAAAGGAGCAGCTAAGAAGTCCTAAACTAGCCTTTTAGAAGTGCCCACAAAATGTAGGTTCTCCTCTTCTAGGGACAGACAACATGCAATCTCTGGCAAAGAATCCTTTGTTCATAAAAGATCAAGTATCATTGGAATATCGTACTAGCGAGGACCAACAACAGGGGCAAACTTGAGGAACATGCAACCTTCCTTTGCAACTGTGACTCCTCCACGTTGGACACCTTGACTCTTTTTCGAACATATGGCACAGGGTTTAAAGGCCGCATTTTATATATTTGGTTTCCTGTGGGCAATATCCCACATTCGCGTGGTGAACTCAACTTTGGGCATTTAAATGAGCTGACGATCTCTTGTTATGTCGATGAAGTGAGCTCGAGGCTTGGGCTTTGGGGTTTGGTGTTGGCGCTGTGCTGGCTAGTGTGTTTACTGTTGGTTTTTGGAGTTGAATATTCGGGGGGTCAGCCCTAGGCCAAGATAATTTTTTGCTAAAAATATTGGCAAAATATTTATATTTTGACAAACAAGACTTAAAACTCTGTATAAAGGCCGAGAACTAACTTAGACTTAAAAAAGGCCAAATTAGACTAATAAGTTCAAAGTTCAGGTTAACAACCAAAACCAAAAACTTAACCATGTATTATGTTTGCCATCTGAACCAACTATTCATATTTTCTTGCCCAAAATGCACCAGCACTCACTTCGAAGCTCGTGCACAAGCACTCATCTTATGCTTGGTCAGTGTCAGGTGCTTTCTGCCGCATTCACCCTGCGTCATGAGCAAACACATATGCCTGAAAAAGATAAATATTATTCAGAACACTGATCCCATATTATATAGGGTTCTAACATAGGCTCCACCTGGGGAAGATAGCTCCGAAGGAGGTGTCTAGAATCACTAAACTCTGAATTTCGCCGACCAGCTGATCATTGGGCTGTCCCCAAACTGTAAACTGAAAATAAAACCATGAAGAGACGAAAAAAGAAAAGATGCTCATTCTGTTGAGCTTATTGGCACATTCCTACCTACCCTACTTTGCTAACAGTTACTGCTTCAATCAGGTGATGAAAAAGTGCCAATGAAGCCAACCAAGTAGTTGATCTCATGATTAGTTTTCCTCGTCATGCTTGACGAAAATCAAGGCTGAAATATGTACTAGCAACTGGTGATGGCTCGGGTCCTTGCAGAAAAAACATGTTTGAACAGTTATACTGAAAAGGAGCTCCATATAATTTGCAACTGGGTCAATAAATATATGATCTATTTGTTGATTCTTCGGGTATTCCTTCATCATTTTAACATGAATAAGTTTCCCATTCGTGTCCTCAATATTAGACCATGACTCAACTGTTCAATTTCAGACTTATGCTTGCAAACAACATATTCGTCAATCAGAAAATCGAAAGATGATACAATATCATTTGGTTTAGGAGACGTAAGTTTCTCATAAAATTGTTTTGGAGGTTGGAAACTGTAGGAATGAATGTGAGTATTCAAGAGCTCAATATCCCTTTCGAGTTTTTCAGCCAACAACTCGAGAACACAAATTTTACTTTCATGAGATTTTTTTTTCGATTTCCAACAATGAAACAAGGTTGTTAACGGAACTTCAACAATTTGAAAATCTGCTAACTCATCCCTGAAATCTTTTATAGCTTCATAATATATAGGATTTTCCACATACCTTATCATCTTGAAGCATCATCAAGGCTTTGAAATCTGGATTCTTCAGCAGTGAAGTCGCTTGTGAACTTGGAAACTCGGGATCTTGAATAATGGAGTCGCCAGGTGAATGGTACAACCTTCCTGTGTTTGGCTTCTGTTCACCATCAGAAGTCAAAACTGAACTTGAAGTGCATCTCTGGAGAAAATTGCCCAGTGGAGTCGCCAAAAATGTTAGCGCTCTGTAATTTGCCTAAGGCTGCTGAGGAAATCACAGAGGTAACCTCGAACCACTTCGAGTCTTGGATCTATCCCTCCAAGACTCAGAGAGGGATCTCTCTTTTAGATTTAACTTGGTTTAGGAATGGATTTTAGACTAGCTATGAAAGTAATGAAAATATGGAGTTTTTGATTTAAAAATGGTTAGTTTGGGACAGCAAGGAGGGCCATTGGGCAAATGGGTTCTGTGCTTTAAACAATGTGATTAACTCTCAGATCTGGACAAAGTTCTTTCACAGGGCAAGGTAGTGGCAATATTGGATGGAATTAAGTTTAAATGGCATTGATTTGAGGAAGAAATAGGTGAGTAAAAAGCCAGGCAAAGGAGCAGCTAAGAATTCCTAAACTAGCCTTTTAGAAGTGCCCACAAAATGTAGGTTCTCCTCTTCTAGGGACTGACAACATGCAATCTCTGGCAAAGACTCCTTTGTTCATAAAAGATCAAGTATCATTGGAATATCGTACTGGCAAGGACCAACAACAGGGGCAAACTCGAGGAACATGCAACCTTCCTTTGCAACTGTGACTCCTCCGCGTTGGACACCTTGACTCTTTTTTGAACATCTGGCACAGGATTTAAAGGCCGCATTTTATATATTTGGTTTCCTGTGGGCAATATCACACATTCGCATGGTGAACTCAACTTTGGGCATTTAAATGAGTTGACGATCTCTTGTTATGTCGATGAAGTGAGCCTGAGGCTTGGGCTTTGGGCTTTGGTGTTGGCGCTGTGCTGGCTAGTGTGTTTGTTGTTGGTTTGTGGAGTTGAATATTCGGGGGGTTGGCCCTAGGCCAAGATAATTTTTTGCTAAAAATATTGGCAAAATATTTATATTTTGACAAACAAGACTTAAAACTCTGTATAAAGGCCGAGAACTAACTTAGACTTTAAAAAGGCCAAATTAGACTAATAAGTTCAAAGTTCAGGTTAACAACCAAAACCAAAAACTTAACCATTTATTATGTTTGCCATCCGAACCAACTATTCATATTTTCTTGCCCAAAATGCACCGGCACTCGATTCGAAGCTCGCACGCAAGAACTCATCTTATGCTTGGTCAGTGTCGGGCACTTTCTGCCGCATTCACCCTGCATCATGAGCGAACACATATGCCTGAAAAAGATAAATATTATTCAGAACACTGATCCCATATTATATAGGGTTCTAACACTGCTTATGATGGAGTGATGCAGAAAGGAGAGGGACAGGTGTTAGAAGACAAGACGTTGAAACGGGGATGAGGTGGGCCAAGACGATGCTAAGTGGAGGTGAGATATGGAGTGGAAGGCAGGTGGCAGAGGATGAAAGGTGGAGGCAACAGTGAGAATAAGAAAAGGGGGGACCCTCTTTAAGCCGCCAATTCCAGACCCCCCCCCCC
>JZKD02S1728177.1:232378-246026 GCA_000966675.3 Picea glauca
ACGATAGAGATTATGTTAGGGTTTTTTTCCCTAGAAGGCAACCCTCTTTTATGAGGGAAATGTATTGCGGCTATGTAGGTTGGAAAGTATTGTATTCTGAGAGAGGAGACTGTGAAAGAAAGAAGAGGATGTTACAATGGGTTTTGCTGTAGGATGTATCCCTTTATTTTGTTGGATAATAATAAAGAAAGGACCTGGCAATTTCTCTGGTGGGCATAGCCCACACTGGGTGAACCACGTAAATCTGTGTCTCTCTTGTATTGTGTATCTTCTGTGTTTTATTTCCGCATTTGTTTTATTTTATTGCTCCGAGGTCCTATTTTTCTAATATTCAGTACCTCGATGAAGTTATCTGCGTCTCCCATTGAATTTCCTTTCACCACTTCAATTAGCATTTTTGCATTTTATTGAGATGAGGGAAATCATTACATGAATTTCCTTTCATCATATTTTTGGACAAAATGGGGGCAATCAATTTACGAATTTCCTTTCACCATTTGTCTTGGACTAGATGGGGGCAATCATTTTATGAATTTCCTTTCACCATCTGTCTTATATTTTTTTATAATTTTGAAGTGGGCGAAATCAATTTGTATGTATCATACAAGGGATTATATCTTCTTAAGATTTGACAATGAAGGTCTGTCAACAATTTTTTATTGTACTCTGAACTAAATATCTCTCAATCTTCAATACATCTTCTCCTATAGGGAATATCTTATGGGGAATTTTTATTTTCCAGGGATTGGCCTTGAGTGAACTAATCAGTTAAAATCTGTTAGAAGAGCTAAAGTTATCAAGATTAGCCTAGACATACTTTCTTTCAGTTAAAATCAGAGGAACATAAATATTTTCGCCTAATCTTGTTTTGAGGATATGTTTTTAAGTTTTCAGAGTCAAGGCAAAATACTTTCTTTCTATGAAGACTTAAGGCCAAGTAGTGAAAATCTGAATAGACTAAAAGCTCGAAGATAGGAAAAATGAAACAGAATGAGGACTCAGAGGGTCTAACGTAACATAATCTCATTTCCACACAAGTTCACTTCTTTATTATCAAGCTTCTCTTTTTTAAGCCCTTTTTTATTCTTCTTTTCTTTTCTTTTTATTTCATTTTTCTTTTCTTTTCATTTGATTTGGATAAGGCTTCAGAATTAATCTGCAGATTTATACTTTTCTGATCTTTGATCAGATGACTATATTTACAGGAGTAGAACCTCATTTATGTCGATAAGATTTCTTTAGAATCCTAGCTTGAACAATAAGTATAGAAATTCATATCTCAGATTTGATTTATATTTTCAATCAAACCAATTATTAATTCATCACCTGTTTAAGAGAAAACAAATGTTTTGAAAGTTGAGCGTTGGATTTCGGTACCTCCTCTTTTCTCATATGATAGTAAGTATTCTGCACGGGACCAAGATAGAAAAAAATTAGAGAATTCTGCAGAATAGAAATGATATGCACTACAAATATTTTATATTTTTCTTTTCTGATATCGAATAAGACTAGGTTTATTTACAATGAAAAAGTAAAATTTAGATAATTTACGAAAGAAAATGAAATTGCAAATTGAAACAAGAAACCAAAACCGGTATATACAATGGTAATGTGAAACATGATTATTGCATAAAATGTTTTAGATAGCGCCCATTGATAGGGGTGTCAAAAGTTTTTCCATCAAGATTTTCCAGTAGGAAGGAATTCTTTCCCTCTGTAGCTGCAATCCTAAATGTTCTGAACCAGAGATGATCGAACTTGTCATGTTTTCCTGCATCTTCTTTTTTAGCATCCCACTTTAAAACTAGATCACCAGGAAGAAAATACCTTTCTTTCATATTTTTATCGAAAAGGGATTTCATATTATCTTGGTTTTTTTGAAGTCTATCATCTACTTTGGCCCTATTTTGTTGGACTTCGATTATCTGGTTTATCCTCCTCATAACATCATTGGCTCCTCCTTTGTGCCTTTCCACAACTTCATCATAGTAAGAGAGAGATTGATAGGAAGGACAACGTCAGTACCATAAACCATTTGGAAATGGGACATCCCTATTGATTTCTTGGTGTTGATTTGGTTTGCCCATAAGGCATACTTCATGTGAACGTGCCAAGCCTTCTTATTTTCCGTCAACAATTTTTTATCATATTCATTAGGCTCTTGTTGGATGATTTGGCCAACCCATTTCCCTGAGGATAATAGGTTGTGGAATGCCCTAGCACAATGTTATATTTTTGACAAAAATTTACAATTGCCATAGATTTTAAATCTTGGGTGTTGTCTTTGACTATTTTTCGAGGGCAACCAAATCTCGATAGGATGTTCTCTTCCAATAAGTTTATTACTACCGAATCACTAGCATTATGAGTTGGAATAACCTCTACCCATTTCTTGAAGTAATTTGTAGCGGTTAAAATCCATTTATATTAGGCACTTGACTGTGCGTGGATTTAAATTCCAAACCCCATTGTTGAAAAGGAGCTTCTTCTTTGAATGGAATTAAAGGTAGTGCTGGGAGATTTTTCTTACCAGAGACAGTTGGCATGGGTTGCAGGCTTTGACCTTGGCATTCACATCAGTAAATAAATTTGGCCAATAATATCTGGCTCTTAAAATATTGTAGGTCGTTGCCCTCCAGGTGTGATGTCCTCTACATAATCCTTTGTGAAATTCATTTATGACATTCTTTGTTTCAGGTTCTGTTAAACAACATAACAAGAAACCTAGAGGATCCTTCGAGTATGGTTGGCCTTTATTAATATAATACTTAACTGTGTGTAGCTTCAACGTTCTTGTTTTGTATGGAGTCATGTCACTCGGGCACTGAAGGGTAAGGAGGTGTGAAACAATATCGCAATACCAATCAGAGGAAGAAAATTTATCTCTGATCTATACTGTAGGGGGTTGATCATCAAGTTCCTCTATATATGGGATATATCCATGTGATTCTAGGTGATTTATCCCGAGTACCTTGAAATTTGATTCTGCCAACAATTTCTCCAGGCCTTGACCTTTGACTAGCTTGGTCAATTTTACTTCTAGATCGAACTACTGAATTTTAGCTAACCACCAACCTCTCCTACCATCACTGTCTGGTTGTACCAATATATCTTTGACAGATCTTATTGACACATAAGCGATTATTTTGGAATGCAATACATATGTCCTGAAATCTTTAAGAGATTCCACCATTGCGTAAGCTTGTTTTTTCAATATATCATATTTTAATTCGGTGTCCCTGAGACTTTTACTGAAAAAGGCTATCGGTTGCTCAAAACCTTCTCTATTTTTTTGCAGGAGCACTGCTGCAATAGTATGTTCAGATGCGAAAGAAAATATCAGGAATCCATTAGTATAGTCTAGACTAGCTAACACTGGTGCTTCTCTTATAGATTTCTTAACTCGCTCGAATGATGCCTTTGCTTCAGTGGTCCATTTCATTTCACTATCTTTCTTCAACATATCTGTAATTAGTTTAACAATTTCAACGAAGTTAGGGATAAATATTCTCAAAAAATTTATCTTCCCTAAAAAAGAATGGATTTCTTTCTTATTTCTAGGAATGTTTATCGTGTTAATAGCCTCAACTCGCTTAGGGTCAACCTTGATTCCATCCTTAGAAACTATATGACCCAAAATATTTCCTTATTGCATAGCAAAATGTGACTTCTTAGGGTTAAGAGACAAACCAAATTTTCTGCATTTCTCGAAGGTTTGTTTGAGATGAACCAGATGTTCTGCATCAAAATTGGAGAAGACTGTTAGATCATCCAAGTAAATAACGACAAATTTATCTCTCTCACCAATGAAATCTATATCCATTGCTCTTTGGAAATTAGCCCCTGTTTTCATCAAACCAAATGGAATTTTATCATACATGAAATTTCCCCATGGAGTGGTAAATGCAATCTTTTCTTTATCATCTTCGTGGACAACAATTTGGTTATATCCGGAAAAACCATCAATCATAGACATTATGTTATCTCCAACTACTTTTTCCAGGACATGATCCATTTTAAGGGTATGTCATCTTGGTCAAACAATCTCTCTAAGGGTATCATAACTGTGGGGATCTGATTGTTCTTAAGCACAAGAATTCGGTGATTTGCGATCTTATCCAAGAAATTTTCAAGATCTTCACCTTCCTGTAGGATCCATATAGGATCATTTTGATTTTCCTGATCTATATGAGTCTCAGAGAACTCATCAACCATTTCCAAGAACTGTTTAATTTGCTCGTCATCTTCAAATACTTGCCAGTGCTGAACGTTATTTGGGATTGAAGGTCTCTGTCTCATTTCGATATGATACTTCAATTTTAGTACAGTAGGTGGTACAAACGTTGCAGATTCCTTGGGTAAAGAGTCTGCCTACTGATTTTCCATTCCGGGAATATAGTGAATGTTAAAGGATGAGAAGAAATTTTCTATCAAATCCCAGGCACAATTTATGTATGACCTTAGCCTTGGATGTTTAGCTTGATATTGCTACTTTATTTGTTTCACAATAAGCTATGCATCACCATAAACTATTAGATGTTCAATTTTTAGCTTTGTGGCAGCCTCTAATCCTAAGACTAGAGCTTCATACTCATAGACATTATTTGTATAATCAATTTCCCACTGTAATCTATATGAAAAGGGGATAACGTACTCCTCTCACAGCACTACAAATAACACTCTAGCCCCTGCCCCTTCACAGGACGATGCACCATCAATTTTTTTTTACCATACTCCTCTGTTATTTACATTTTTCTTTGTTTTTTCTATTTTTTTATTTTCTTCTTCTATACATTCTTCAAAATCATCATCTATTGATAAAATACAATTTCCTAAATCCTGATCGGAAACATAGATTGGTAATTGTTTGGGCTTTGGGGGTCACTTACAGTATATGCCAATCTAGTCTCTCTGTATAGTCGATTAAATTGTCCACCAAAAATCGAGATCATAGCGTAAGTCATGTCCAGTTGAAGTGAGCCTACTAATTTTGTTCCCCAAGAACTAGACAAAAACATGTCATACTTGGAAGGGACGTTAGCAATGACTAGATCCCTAAGGATACTTTTTATAGGGACATGTGCAAGATTTACTACCAAATATTTGATCATGCAAAGACACTTAACCTTTCTGGAATCAAACGAGTATAAGTCTTGATAAGGTC
Source organism: Picea glauca (assembly GCA_000966675.3). Taxonomy (NCBI): domain Eukaryota; kingdom Viridiplantae; phylum Streptophyta; class Pinopsida; order Pinales; family Pinaceae; genus Picea; species Picea glauca. The sequence goes on from JZKD02S1728177.1 coordinate 237,543, forward strand.
TAGTGATTTCAAGGCCCGATTTTTCCATGATAATTTTAGGCATTAAATTGTGAGAGGCCCCAGAATCTAACATGCAATTGTGAAGTAAGTGGTCATGCACAATTAATGTAATATAAAATGGAGCAAAAAAATCCTTAGTATTTTCGATGTGTGGAACAAACATAATCATAGGTATTTCATCTTGTAGATTTATCACATCTGCGTGACATTCAACATCAAATTTTTTATCATTTTAGCAATCTGTTTTTTGTAAATTGGATTCTTGGCAAGCTCAACCAGGGGCATGGGGATTTTAATTTTATTTAGCTCATTTTCTAAACTGAAACCTCTAGTTGTTTTTTTTATTTCTCTAGTTGGAGCTTGTGCTTCAATATTCTCTATTTTCTTAGTTTGTGTTTCTCTTGTTTCAACTGTTTTGGTTTGGGCAACGTGTGTTTTGACTAACAATTTAGTAACAACTTCCTCATTTTCTTTATATCTCTATAAAATATTCTTTGGTGGAACACTTGTAGGGTTTGTTTCTCTGGGCCTTAAATATTACTTTTGTTAAAGTTTGTTCATTATGGAGTCGATGATTTCTTGATATGCAGACTCTCCCAGATTATTTATACTTTCCTCATCATTAAACATGGGTTCTAGGTCTATAGACTTTTCATAATCTTGTCTAGTTAAATGAGGCTCCTAGTTGGCATCACTAAGGTTGTTTGGATCCTCTTCTAACCCCTCATAATTTTTCATATCATCCCTTTGCATAAAAAAAATCGTTTTAAAAGGAGCTTGGATTTTTTTTATCTTTTTTTTTTCACTTGTCTTTGTTGCATCTAATGTTTAGGATTTATCTTGAATTTATTTCTATCAAATGGATCAGGTTTTTCTTGATCTAGTTCCATTCTAGATATTTTGTTTGAGAAATATTTGATTATATTAGCCATCTCATCCATTTTTTCTTCAGCAGACTTCCCAGATTCGGAGGGTCCTGCTTGTTCCCTAAAACGTTTAGGTTCTTTGGTTCCTTTCTCAACCTTGGATTTTAATTTACTAGATGCCATCATATTTGATTTGATTTCTATGGCATCGTCTTGCATTCCTTCCAGAGTGGCAGATCTTCTTTCTCTTAAGAGTAGGGAAAAGTCGGGTTCATAAGCCCTTGCGAAGGTTACCTTTATCGTAGGTTGAAAGGGTTTAACTTCGGCTGGGATCTTATGGTATAGTTTTTTGAACCTTTGAGTAAATTCGAGAATCAACTCAGAGTTCATTTTTCTTAGAGCCCTGAATTCATTCAAATAATACAGATGATCTTTCTTTTATCCCCACTGTCTTAAAAATGTTTTTTCTAGATCATCATATGACCGTAGGGATCCTACCGAAAGTCCTAGAAACCAGGTTCTTACTTGTCCTTCAAAAGTTTGTACTAAAAGCCTTCAGTGAAAATCCTCATGCTCAATGCCAAGGAAGTCAACAAAATGATCAAAAAAGGCTATATGCTCAGTTGCAGTTAAATCTCCTTCTCCCACAAACTTCGGTAATTTTTTCATATAATTTTTAGGTAAATCATGAAGGACGACAGGGAGGACCAAGGGAGCGTATATGGAAGCTACCTTGGAAAAAATTATAGGGGGTGGGGGTTGTCCTTGACCTTGTCCACCTGCTTCTCCACCCCCAACACCACCTTCTCCAGCAACAGCCATTGAAAGCTTAGGGGACGGACTTTGGGAAAAAATAGGGTTTTCAAAAACTTCGAGGGATTGAAGTGATGACCTTTCAAATTCTTCAGGATGTGGTGAAGGAAATTCTGGAAAAAGGTCATCAGGAGATGAAAATTATGGAAGAGGAGGAAAAGGGAAATGTGGTCTGGTTTCCTCGGACTTACAAGATGTGTAAATAGGTGAACCGATAGGGGACGAATCAGGGTATAAAATATGTTCTTCAGGGTTTCGTAGAATTGGGAATTTTACTACAGGAAAGGATGAGGTAGATAGAATATTAACGGCAATGGTTATAGAGAGGGATATTTCATTCTAACCTTTAGGAATATTAGTCAAGTCAATCTCAGTTTTTGTTTTGGGTACAATTTCCTCTGGGTTCTCAAACCTAACCTCGGGTTTACTATTTGACGCCTCCGCAGAGGGTTCTTGTTTGAAATTCTCTTCAGAGGTTGATTCTTCAATGGGAACATTAGTATTGACTTGCACAACTTTAGGTTGGTATATTCTACTTGCTGATGCGATAGTCAATTTGAGGTATCGCTTTGGTTTCAATAACCTTTCGGGATCTGATACAAGTGTGGTTTTCTTATCATCTGGGTTATTTCTGGTATTATTTCGACCGGATGCTAGTTTATCTATGGTGGAGTCACCAAGTGAAAGATAAAAATAACCTTACTTGTGTATTCAATCTTTGTTCACTATCAAAGATAAAATCTTACCTTGTTGTTTTCCCAGGGAAAAATAACATCGTTTCTCTGTCCCTGACAATGACGCCAAAAAGACGTTGTTCTTAAAATTAAACTTAAGGCTCAAAGAGTAGTGTCAGGCATCAGGAAATCTTAAGAGAGTGTTTTTTTTAAAGCGCTTTTCCTACCTTATTTATATGAGAAAAATTCCTTAAATAAAATTAATAGTATGGCAGCACAGAGGTCGTACTTCGTGTCTGAGTCAAAATTGTAATATCGAAGGGTGTGAGAGAAAAATACAAAACTGTAAAACAAAGCAAGGATTCAATTGTTGAAGAGTCTCACTGTGTTGCAGTGTAAGAAAATAGATGGTGTAACCTTGAATAAAGTATAAGATACAGTAATCCACACATCTCTCAGGTCTTGATTTACTTACAGTAAATGCAGAGGAAAAACTTCTTACTTAACAAATTACTGATGAAATATGATTACAGTAGTTGTTGTACTAAATTGAAATAAAAAATTTATCAAGGAATTTCATAAATAAATGCTAAGATATGGAAAAACAGAAGAAACACATAACCAAAACTAAATAAAATTTGGAATCTCTGTATGCACTTGTATTAATACTCAATAAGGAGAGTTTTCTCTATTAAAATTGGCAAAAATAAGCCATTAATAGATCTTCAATCTATGTATTTATACAAAATTGTCACAACTCAAAACGGTTGGACTTTCATAATTTAAAAATAGAAAATATGTGAAATAAGGAAACATAGCATAGAAAATGATGGGTTACATTGGCAATCTCTTCGTCACTGGCCAACATGTTTCTTCTTTTCTCATTCCTTTAGGCCAGATATATCTGTCATCTGATCTTCTCCATACTTTAGCACAACGTCCTGGTCATCATAGCTTTGTTTCCATTTGTACCTTCAGCTATATCTAGTAATGCAATGTCACTTTTTTACTTTCTTTCGATGTGCTTGTTTTCCCATATTCAATACATTGGATGCATTTACTCATTAATTTCACCACCCACCTTGAAGGCTTGATTGCTTCATTCGCCTCGAAAGTGTATAAATTCCTCTCTACATGAGGCAATTTTTCTTTTATCCTTTTCGCTCCTTGAGATATGACCTGTAATTGCAATCTTGGGTTTACTATCCATTTATTTATTTGAAGGAAATCAATCTGGTTCATTTTCTGAATTGCCGTCAGAGCTTCTTCTTTTCTTGTTCTAGAATTATGTTGGTTCTTTGATATATCAATTTGACCCAGGGCTTCGAAGATAGCATTTCCTTCAAAATCAATTAGTCCTTTGTTTAGTAATGACAACACTTCTAAACAGGCTTCATTTACCTCTCTGGAAAGTCTTTTGCTTTATGCAAGATTTGTTTCCCAGGACTTTAAAGCTATATCACCTCTTATTTGTTCAGAAAGAGAAAGTTGAGGAACATCTGAGACATCATCCTTTGGTACCAATAAGACAACCTCTTGAAACTTAATTCGAGCTGAGGGAGCTTCTCTTTCTTTGATGTAGATGTCTTTCAGAGAAAGATCTACTCCATGTTAGCAATTTTGGATGGCATCCACCTTCATGAAAATATCCATCTTGGAATTTTCCAGTTTTTCATTTATTCTCATTGATTGAGTCTTTAAAGCTGAAATATTCACTGAGGTACCTTCAGTCAACTCTAACTTAGTTTACAATTTTTTTATTAGTTCAACATGTTGGGTGATCAGTCTGTGATTGAACTGTGAATTCCTTTGGAGCTCATCAAAGTTGGCCCATAGTTGTTGAATTTGTTGTTTATCATTTTCTCTGATCTGCTCGAAGTCTCAACTCATTTTGTTCTGGATAGTCTGCTCAGTTGTGTGTATTTTATTTTGAAGTTGCTCTACCAATAGGGTCTTCTATTGTAGTTGTTCAACCAAATTTTCTACAGACGATTCATTAGCAGTGGTGAAAGCGCCCAACGAACCTGTAGTTGTTTGGCCAAATTTTCCATAGACCATTCATTAGCAGTGGTGAAAGCACCCAACGAACCTGCAACTTCCTTTGCAAATTTTGTATTATCTTGGCTATGTCCATCGTACACCATTTTTTTCCTTTTGACTATCGCTCCTTATTTATGATGTGTTTCTCATTTGACGATGGCCCTCCTTTTCTTGTTGAAGAAGAAGTTCGAAGGAGGCATCTCTTCGGGAGAAATTGGGGTAATATCACCTATAAAAAAGACTTCAGAAATAGGATTTCCAAAACTTCACTAAAACGATGTCAATTAAGTAATAGGGGTACCTATCACCATGGACAGTTATTGCTCAACGGTATGGGCAGCAGATGTGGCTGGTGTAGAAGGAGAAGTATCTTTCCCTTGCTTTAGGAAAGATTTGAGATGATCCGTTGCTTGAGGGCCTCATGGACCTGATAATGAATCTTTCAATTCCTGCATTAAAACTTCGATGTTCTTTGGATTTTCCTCAGTATTCTATTTTCCAGAGCTCTCTGTCTCAAAACCCAGAGGTACAGTTTCCTGTGTAGATGAAATGGCTATCGATTCTCCCTGTAGTACTTTCAGAAAGTTGTTTCATCTTTGCCTTTGAAAACTAAAGAAATTGGCCTATTGATATGGGGACAAGGATTGGAATCTATTCAATACTTTCTCATAATACCTGAATCCCCTGAATATTTCATCATGTGGGGAGTTTCCGTGCACATATCTCTTCAGGTTGTATTGGGCTAGGTGGTTTTCCATGATTTTTTGTGGGTCGTGTCTTTTAAACTCAATTTCAACCAACTTGAAATCCTCTAGAGCTGCAACCTCCACTTTGGAAGTCTAATAATGAAAACATACCAACCTGGAGAGGGAAGGTAGGCCATACCTTTTTCTTGGCTACTTTCATCTTCTTGTTGATGCCCCTATCACTATTTGATAAGCTACTTCTCGGCATACTAGTTGGTCTAGTAAAAACCTCGGGAGAGCATGGGGAGGGACTGAGCATCCAAAAACCCTGATGTAAGAGAAATTCTCATCGATGAACCGATCTTCTATTTTTCCCAGATTTCCCATGATTCTATCTGAAATTTGAGGAGGTGCGAAACCATATAAAGCTATATGAACGGGCACCACTACATGGTGGTAGATTTCATAGAAGAAATCGTTGGCATTGTCTTCCCACATCTTGGAGTGATATAAGTGAATAGGTTCAACATTGTTTGGGGTCCAACTCCAGTTAATCAATGGAAAAGGGGTTATGAAGAAAATAGCATCCATGATATATGCAGACATATAGAAAGGGTTGGGTTTCCCCTTTGACTTTACCAATTTGTATTCCTTGATTTCTTTAGCCAAGTTGTCTGATAAAAAAATTTCCCAATTAAAAGAGAAGCCCTCAGCCACCTCATGCATAATTGAAACCCATGCCACCGGGAAATGGGTAGGACTCTTCTTCCTGAATAGTCTACAGAGAATCATAGCTACATAAATCATATGAGTATCCAATGACACCGTGGCATAAATTCCATGAGCGTCAGCTCTGAATTTCTTTGGGTGCCCCCACTAGGACTTAATTATATCATAATAGCTTTTGTCATATTGTATGCACTCATGTTGCTCAAACTCTGGCATGAATGCAACATTGTAATTATATTTAAAATTTGGAGATAGCTTATACATTACTTGTATGTGTTTTGGTTGGAAAGACCCAACAACAACCTTTTGAGAGTTGAGAATGCTCCTGGTTTGGACGTCAACGTTTTCCAGGGCCCAACTTATCATGTCATTATACGACATGAGCCTCGGTCGCGCAACTATCTTGTGAAGTTCGGATTGGGATATAATTTTGACTTTAGCTCCGTGAGTATTGTCCACTTCATCGCCGAAATCTTCTGAGCAATTTATAACCTCATGTTCTAGAATCTCGAACACCTATGTCCAAGATTTAATCGAGCCTATATATCACGGCATAGTGTCTGACAGAACGTCCGCATTTGGATTTGAAACTTCACCAACTACATCAGTCTTCTTCATCATCTTCCATGGTGCCATGATATCAAAAATAGAACAATGATACATGTTGCAGAGGAAATTCATTGAGCTTCTTACTTGGATAAAACTTACTACTTTGCAGAAGATGAAAATGAAATTCAAAATAAAGCATTTTTATTCACATCAGGTGGCTTGATTTGAGTATACCTTTACTGACGGAAAATTTATTGACCTTAATGGGTAAGTATACCTTTACTGACGGAAAATTTATTGACCTTAATGGGTAAGTATACCTGGCGATCCGCAATCTATGCTAGAAATCATTACCATTGATTTGTGATAAATGCCATTAATATCGACAATTCATGTGCGAGAGTTTTGGATGAAACAAAGTTGAAATTTCTTGAATCACGAACCCACGAAAGATTAATTGCGAGATAATCTCTTTCTTAAAATATTAATTAATAATTTTTAACCTCAAGTGCCTCAGATACTCGGACGTCGAGATTTTTAAATGTAGCTTGAGAAGAAATTCTCGAAACTCAAAGCTACGAAAATATTAATTATCCGATAATAGCTTTTAAGTTTTAATTAATCATGTTTTAGTTCAAGTGCTTTGGGAATTCAGACTTTGGATATTTTAGGATATTATGAAGGGTAAACGTCTTAACTCTGAAGTGTGAAGTCATTAACTATCCTTTGGCCAATATTAACTTAATTAATTAATGTTTAATTCTTCGTCATTTTAGTGCTTCATGGATTTGCGAATTAGCTCTTTGTTGTATTTCCGAAGAGTCACCTCCCATAGTGATGTGTTAGAGATGATGTCATTATTGATGATGTGTCGAGATCAGGGGGTGCCACATGTTTCTTAGAATCATATGAATCTTCAAACGAAAATATCAGAAAAGGGTGTCACGTGTCAACCTAAGGGAGACTTTTAAAAGACACGTGTGTACTATGAATCGTGTCCTTTAAAGGTTTATGAAAAGTGAGGAACGAACACTTTCGGGTTTCGGGTCCTTTACCGTTAATAATTATCAAAATGTCTGAAGCGTAAAGATATGGAGTGACCTGTAGTGATTTGACTCTTTAACAATCAGGTGGATCCAAAACTCTGGGAAAAATATGATTGTTCGATCAAACAGGGAAAATTTATCAATGGTGGATATCATGTGTGCTTTATTACCAATTAACTAGAAATGAATTTGATTTAAATTTTGAAAATTAATTTATGAGTTACCACTTTGGGAAATATTATATTTTCATGAAGTGGAGAATGTAAAGATCAAAGTTTAGGATTATATATGTTCCAACACATGTCATATGGCTAGAGTCTCCACTATCCACAATCCATCTGATATCACCTCCAAATCCTCCGTTGTCGACACTAGAAACTAGGGTTACCAAAGAAAATTCCCTTTTGTAATTTGAAGCAAAGTCCTCCATGGTTTTTGTAGTAGTTGTCTCAGGCCCCTCTGATTTCATCTTCTTCTTCCTCTCAGGAAAACAAGAAGCAAGGTGCCCCAACTGGTTACAACAATAACATCTAACTTTACTCAAGTCCCTTCCAGAACTTCCTTTCTTCTTGCTCTTTGTAGTAAGAGCAACATTTTCATCAACTTCATCTATCTTATGTTCACTGCTCTGAGATTTTTCCCAGATATCCTCCTGAGTGAAATCATCCCACGGTCTTATCCAATCTAGTATATTATCACGTCCCACCACACACTTCACGAAGACTTCCCATTCTTTGGTGAAGCCATTTAAGGCTATCCTCACCAACTCAAAATCCATAATGACCTCTCTAACAACAACCAACTCATATTTTACTTGAGCCACCCAGGTAAGATAAGAAGAGACACTCTCCTCCTTACCCATCTGTTTTCACCCAATTCATCACCTTGGTGAGCAAATAAGGGGTGCTTACATGCCCAGTTGGGCCTTTCTAAGAATGACAGCTGTAGAGGAATGAGTTAGGAAAGGAACAACAAAACTATAAGCAAGAATTAAACTAATATAAACTAAAACTATGAGCATATGGATAAAGAAATAACAAACACAAAAAGACCAATATCACCAATGTTTTTAGGCTGATCA
>JZKD02S1728177.1:250794-267387 GCA_000966675.3 Picea glauca
AGAAAACCACATAATGCTTTTTCTTATATGTCTTGAAGAATTACATTCATTGGAAGCACCAACTTCCTTTGTTTTCTAGCTGCAACTGGAAGGAGGCTCCAACCCCTTAGTTTCTTGGGATATAACTTGAGGGAATATTCAACTCCCCAATTCGCTAGCTACAACCAGAAGGAGGCTACAAACCCCTATGTTCTCTGGCTACAACCGAAAGGTGGCTACAACTACTTGTCCTTGCCCCGTCTTGCCACCATGAAATAGAAGTAGAATGATGGAACCACTGTCACACTATCACTGTGATCTATACCGCTGTAAACCTGTACCAATAATTCTGAACCATGCATCAACCTGTACCTCAACTTGTAATCAACCTATTATCAACCTGTACCATAAACAAGTGCATCAACCATGCACCAACCTGTAATCAACCTGTACCATAAACAAGTGCATCAACCATGCACCAAACTATAATCAACCTATACCATAAACAAGTGCATCAACCATGCACCAACCTGTAATCAACCTGTACCATAAACAAGTGCATCCAACCATGTACCAAGTATGTACTAATCATAATGGCTCAACTCTAAAAGAGGCATCATTGTTTGTAATAATCTTGTTTGGAAAGACAAATCTAGACATGATGTCTTCAAGTAAACTTATGATCACCTTGTGAGAGGCACTCCTTGTAGGGATGGCTTCTATCCATTTGGTAAAATAGTCAGTGGCGGTGAAAATCCACCTGTGCTGGCCACTTGATTTTGGGTGGATTTCTCCAATGAATTCAAGACCCCATTGCTAAAAAGGTCCATAAACTGCTACAGGTTTTAAAGGAAAAGATTTGATTTGTTTCTTTCCAGCAAACTTTTGACACTTGGTACAGGCTCTAATATTTGCACAAACATCAGTAAAAAGGCTAGGCTAGAAATACCCAGCTCTAAGGATCTTGTAAGTTGTGGTCCTCCAAAAATGATGTCCCCCACATGAGATGTCATGAAAATCATTCATAGATTTTTGGGCTTCTTGTGGGTCTATACACCTCAAAAACACTCCCAGAGGATCTTTCCAGTACAAACTATGATCAATGATACAATACTTGATTGCTTTCAGCTTCAAGGCTCTCACCTTGTTTTTGTCCAAACCATCAGGAGGCTTCAAATTTTGCATGAAGGGTATGATGTCTTTATACTAGGTGCATCCTGCTAAGTTGGGGCTAACATGATAGTCTTCACCAACAATCTCATTTTGTTGATTTTCTGAGTCTATATTCATGAAATTTACCAATGCCTTGCAATTTGATTCAGTTAGTAACCTTGCTAAACCTTGGCCTTTCAACAATTTGGTAGGTTTTATTTCCATGCAAACTCCTGAATTTTGGTGATCCACTTGTTTCTCTTCCCATCAATGTCAGGTTGGATCAGAAGCTCCTTTACTGAGGCCAAGGGGACATATGCAATAATTTTGGAATGCATAATATAGATCCTAAAAGCCTTGAGGGATTTCACCAAAGCATATGATTGCTTCTCCATAATATCATATCTCATTTCTACATCTCTCAGTACTGCTGTTGTATCATATGAAGCAAAGGAAAATATCATAAATTCCTTAGAATAATCAGGGTTGACGAGCACAAGTGCTTCAGTCAAAGCCCTCTTGATCTGATCGAAATACTTTATGGACTTAGCAGTCCATTTCACTTCATTCCCCTTTCTGAGCATGGCTGTAATGTATTTAACCAATTCATCAAAATTAGAAATGAACCTCCTCAGAAAGTTGATTTTACCCAAGAAAGATAAAACCTCTTTCTTGGATCTGGGAAATAACAAGGACTGGATGGCCTCTACTTGGATTGGATCAATCTTCACCCCTTCAGCTGACACAATATGCCCCAACAATTTTCCCTCTTGCATAGCAAATAATGATTTCTTAGGATTGAGAGAAAGACAAAACCTTCTACACTTCAATAAGACTTTCTTCATATGATGACAATGCTCTTTATCAGACTTGGAGAATACTATAATGCCATCTAGATAGATGACTACAAATTTGTCCTTTTCCCCAATGAAGATGATGTCCATGGCTCATTGGAAGGTCGCTCTTGCATTCATCAATCCAAAGGGAATTTTAGCATACATGAACATGCCCCAAGGGGTCGTGAAAGTTGTCTTCTCTCTATCTTTAGGCAAGACATAGATCTAGCTGTACTCGAAGAAACCTTTGACCATAAAAATTTTGGACAAACCAGTCATTCTCTGCAAAATGTGCTCCATCTTCGACAAGGGGTAATTATCCTTTTTGGAGCTTCTATTCAAATTTATAAAATCGACACACAATTGGATTTCCCCATTCTTATTCCTCACAGGCACTAAATTAGCTACCCACTCTGAAAATCTCAAGTGGATGATGATTTGTGCACCTAACATCTTTTTGACTTCTTTCTCTATAATCGGCAACAACATGGGATTTATATGTCTAAGCTTCTGTTTGAAAGGTTTGGCATCTTCTTTTAAAGGCATTTTGTGTTCAATGATGTTGGTGTCATGTGTTCTCAAATCCTCATATTTCCAGGAAAACACATCAACAAACTCCTTGAGAATCCTAATTTCCAGGAAAACACATCAACAAACTCCTTGAGAATCCTAACATACTCAACCCTTTGCTCCTTTAATAAGATGCTAGACAATTTGACCCATTTGGGATCCTCCTCTGTTCCTAGATTGCATTCAGTCACATCAACTTCTTCAGTTGATCCTTCAACCTTTACAACAACATCATTTATGTCAAAAAATCTCTCAAAGGGACAAGCCCCTTTGGAATATGGTTGCTAGGAAACTAAAAAATATGATGGTTAGAAATTTGATTCATAAAAACATTAGCATGAGGACTTTCTTCATAATCCTGATCCTGATCAATATGAATATCCAAAAATTCATTCACAATCTAAAGGAACTTTTTTATCTCCATATCATCCTCAAAGCCCTTCCAATGTTTGACATTGTCGGGAATAGAGGGTCTGTATTTTATCTCCACCTCATACTTTAGCATTGGGGGAAAAGGGACCTTGAAATTACTTGTCGATACTGATAAGGAATCTGCCACAAAGTTCTCCTCCCTTGGGAAAAATGAGATATTAAAAGACAGGAAGAAACTGTCCATCATATCCTAAACTTCATTTCTATAGGCCCTTAACCTTGGGTGCTTAGCCTGATATAGATTTATGACTTGATGAAAAATCAACTCAACATACCCAAACACTACTAGCTCCTCAATATTCATGTATTTGGCAGCTCTCAAACCCAAGAGAAGAGCCTCATATTCTGCCAAGTTGTTTGTTGTTTCAAATTCTAGATTACAAGACAGAGATATGGTCTCTTGGGAGGGAGAAATAAAAACTACTCCAACACCAACACTTTCCCTAGAAGAGGCTCCATCAAAAAACATTTCCCAAACAGAGGTATTGGGGGGAGGATCTTCACAAAAGGTAATAGGTTGTTTTCTTATTTCAATAGGTGGTTGAGGAGTATCAGTAAGATGTAATATACTGGTTCCTAAGTCAGTATCAACTGAAAAAATGGGGTGGTTTATGGGATTTTCTTCATCAATGATAATTTAAGCAAGTTGTGCTTCTCTATAAAGCCTTCTATGTCCCCCCCCCCAAACACAGGAATGGTGGCATATGAAATATCCATATGCAAATTTCCACCTAGTCTTTTGATCCAGGATCTAGACAAGAGCATCCCAAACTTAGGGGGACATCCGCTACCACTATATCCATGACCACACTCTTCATTGGCAATTGGAACAAGGAGAGAGCCAGGTCCTTAATAAACCCGAGGCATTTCACCTTCCTGGAATCAAATGAATACATGTCATGGTAGGTTTTTGTAACCTCCAACCCAAGCTCATCCATGAAAATCTTAGGTAGGAGATTATGAGATTCCCCTGAATCCATCAAGCAATTGTGCAACACTTTATCATGAATATTCAATAATGTATAGAAAGGGGGGGAGGAATCATCTCTATCCTCTACCAAAGGCCCTAATATGACAGTTGGATTTTTATCTTGGAGGTTGACTAAGTCTGTGGGATGAAATGAAGGTTCGGGCTGAAACACTTTGGAGAGGCACCTTTTGAAGTATTCATGCTTGATTAAATCTGACAGAGGCATATCGATCCTAATCTTTTGAATTTCATGGTCAAAGCTAAAAGAGGAGGGAGGCTTTAGAATCTCCTTCACTTCTGGGATAGGGATTTTAACCATTGGTGGGGAGGTTTGTGCCTCCTTTTCTTTAATGTTGTCTGCCACATCTTTAGCAGGCCTCTCTGCTCTAGTAGGATGATCAGAAATATCAAGCTTCCCTTCTTTCTTCTTTGACCTCAGGTTATATCTATTTGGATTATTGTTGGTCCTTTCCCCCTTGCTCATTTCATTTAGTTAGATATCCATGAGAGATTATTCATATGCATATTGGGTTAGATGAGGAAATAAGGAGGCGTCATCAAGACAATGGATTTCAAGATCGACATCTTCTTCCTCTCCTTCTTCATCAGTAACAAGTTTATTTTGGAGAGGAGTCTGAATTCTTTGATCATTCCTATCCCTATTTCTTTGAGCTCTTTGGATGATCTGAGGGGCATTATTTGGTCTTTTGAAGTTACCCCTATTATCATCATTTTGGGGATTCCTATAACTCTTCTTTCCTTACAATTCCAACCTTTCCACTTTAGCAGACAACAATTTTACTAGTTTGGTCAATTCATCCTCTTGAGGGTGGGTAACAGAGGAATCAGAGTTCAAGGCTTTAGACCTACCTTTTATTCCGTCTCTATCATATTTTCTCCTGAGTTTGCCTACTTCCAATAGATTAGATTCTACTTCAAGGGATGCATCTTGAATATGAGCCAACAAGGTAGCCCTTCTTTCTCTCAATAAGAGGCAAAACTCAGGGTCAAAATCACCAGCATAAGTAATCTTGGAAGATGTTTCTATAGGCTTAATTTCAATGGGAATATTTTTATACATCTTATTAAATCTCTTTGAGAAGTCTGAAACAGATTCCCCCTCTTCTCTCTTAAGTGCCCCAAATTTTGTAATATAATAAAGGAAATATTTTTTATCCCCCCAATATCTTAAGAAGGAATCATCCAAATCTTCAATCCTGTCAATAGATCCATGAGGAAAGTCCTTAAACCAACTCCTAGAATCACCATCAAGACTCTATACAAAAACTCTCATCCACACATCTTCATTTTTTATGGCGTGGATCTCTGCAAATCTATAAAAATCTGAAAGGTGATCTTCTGCAGTTATGTCACCCTCCCCTATGAACTGGGGTATGTACTTAAGGTAGTCTGTGGCTGGGAGATCATTCATAGGCTGAGGTAAAACCAGAGGGGCATATATAGCATCCAATATCTTAGCCATCTTGTTTCTAGGAGGATTAACACCTGCCATTGGGATGTGAACTGTAGGAGAAATAGGGGAAGACAGAGCTTGGACAGGTATGACTATAGTTGTGCTTCAAGGAGAGAAAGGAAACAATTGAATGTTGGGGGAGAGAGATATGGGGTTCAAGGGAACATAGGTTTCCCCTTCTCTAAACGCAACAACTTTAATAGGAGGGGGAGTAATAAAGCCTGAAGTGAGAAAATATTTTAAGATCCTGGGTCTAAACCACTGTATAATATCAAGGGAGATAGGAGTTTCAAAGATTTCTCCTTCCAGACCAAGACTAGGAGGGGGGAAATCAACAGGAAAACTCCCAAAATTTAAACTTCTAGAAACTCCATTAGATGATATAACAAGAGAATTAGAAGCAACTACTGGATTTTTAAAATAATAATCATGTAAATTACCATAATCATATAATACAGTGGCTGAAAGGTGTTATTCTTGAGAGGCCTTTCCTTTCTTGATAATCTTCTCTGGGTCAGTTTCAGGTGTAGCTAGAGGCAGTTGTGGAGTAGACCTCGTGTGTCTTCTTTTCAGAGCCACAAATAAAACAATGGAGACGCTAGGTGCAAGTTGCAATCTTCAAAGTAATGATTTCTAATGCACCTTCAGAATAAGAATTTCCTTGTCATTCAATCCCAGGGAAATTTCTTCAATTCGTTCCCCAACAACGATGCCATGAATGTTAGCACTGAGAGTCACCCTCAGATGGTGAGAGGATAAGCCCAGTACCCATCAAAAGTGTTTGGTGGATGTTTGATTTATGTGTGTGGAGGTAAAATGGGGAAAACTCAATATAAGAATAATTTCAACACAGAACTAGACAAGTAATTCACATGGAAGTGATGGCCTCATTAACTTTAGTCAGTGATTTGAGTTTTAGTGTGAGCAGAGGGAAGACTTAGTGAGAGGGGTGAACAAGACTGATATGGGAATCAGGCTTTCAAGCAACTTGGTGAAGAAAAACTCAGACTCAAGAGCACTCTTGAGCTCAATATTCAGACATTGAAATATGTCCAAGCAACACAGTCACAACAGCATAATAATCAAACCTACATTATCATGCAACTACAACAACTCGACTGGATCCTCCATGCACGAGTCATTCAATGTGAGAGGGAATAAAATAATAGGGAAGTTGACTAAAACTGGTCACGATACCACTATCAAACCTACATTACAATAGCATCACAACCCATGATTGGATCCTCCATGCCCGAGTCATTCAATGTGAGAGGGAATAAAATAATAGGGAAGTTGAATAAAACTGGTCACGATACCACTCTAATCAAACCTACATTACAATAGCATCACAACCCATGATTGGATCCTCCATGCCCAAGTGTTTTAGCATAGTTTTTACAGAGAGATGAAAAGAGGTTGACTTCTATTAATGCGAAATTCTCAAATATGATACATAACCAGAGAACAGTTCTGGTATCAAAATATTACAAAATAGGGAGATCTGCTCAACCAGTTGACGACCATAAAAAAATATCAAATTGAAACATTTATACTCAGATTAGTCCCTGACCATCAGGAGTGTGATATGATTGCTACATTCAAAGAATTGCATTTGAGCAATCTTTTGTCAGACTGAGCATGCATCCCTCTGTCAGATGCGAGTTTATATTAGCATGGCTTGGTAGGAAAATCTACTTGCAGCGGTACCACGGGATGACAGCTCCAGGTCCTCCACTCCTTCCATTTATGGGGTGAGTCAAGGTTTCAACCACCAAACCTATCTTCCATTAACTTCTTTTCCTCGGGGATTCAATGACACTTAAAGCTCAAGGGGCGGCAACATGCTGCTCTCGAATAGGATTCCATATAAACATGTGATTGCAGGGCTGCTCAAAAGTGGTTTGGGTTCAGACTGCTTTTGAGCCCGCAATACACCACCTTTCGCCACGTAGCACTTTCGCCTTACTATGGTTTCAACTGTGGGACCGCTCAAGAAAATTATCGCCCGAGTATATTGCATCCCCGCAATGAACTGTGGCCATAGATCTGGTCCCAATCTGAGATCTGGGCACATCTACTAGATTTAGCACCACTACCAAGCTTAATCGCCCACCAACTTTGAGGTCCAATAAATATGTGCCTTGGAGGGGGGTGCTACCTTTTCATTTGACTCCTACAGTCATGTGACCTGACCTAGGGCTATGACCTCATGTAAATACATGATTTTGGGTGCAACCAAGAGTGGTTTGGGACCAAACTGATTTTCTTCCCGCAATTCACCACGAGCTACCACATGTCCCTTTCTCAAAACAATGGTTTCGATTACGGCTCGCCCTCAAAAATTTAAAGTTAGAGCACCTTCCGACCCTACAATCAAGCGTGACCACTGATCTTATGATTTCTGACGAGGCCTTTTGATCAAAGACTCAACTCTTCCCCTTTCAAATCCCTGGATCAGATCTACCTCCTTCAAATCCACAGTCGATATTTTCTTCGTGGTTCGGGTTTCAGAAATCTCAAATTTCAAACCTCCTCTGCCTTTATCTTCTTTTATCTGGAGCTATGGATCTGATGATGCATGGCCTCTTGATATTGACGACTGAGATGATTTCGGGTCTCCAGACTCTAGGAAAAACAAATCTCAAACCTCAATTTCCTCCAAGTTCTTTTATCTAGAGCTATGGATCTAGTGATGCATGGCCTCCATAGATCAATGGTTGAGATATTTTAAAAAAATCCTATGAAGCAATGGATCAGATGACGTGTGGATTCCACAGATCAACAACTGAGATCCTTTTGGGTCTCTGGGCTTTGGAAATCTCAAAACTCAAACTTCATTTTCCTCCAAGAAAAACATTCAAAGTTAAGGATTTGAGGACATGTGGCCTCCAAAGATCAACGAGCGAGATCCTTTTTGGGTCTTCGGGTTTCAGGAAACTCAAATCTCACCCTCGTCTCTCCAAATTGTTCTACCCTGAGCTGCCGATCCATTAACGCGTGTTCTCTTGAATTAGATAGCTAAGAATTACTTCGGTCCTTCAAGTGTTTTGAATGTGAAACATGGAAAATATACCAGAGCAAAAACTCCGAAGTGAACGATCTGTTGTCGCATGTCCCTGCCAATGGATGGTCCAGATTCACTTCGGGACTTCGACAACTTTGACACTTCAGGACTTCAACACTTTGGGACTTCAGGCCTTTGGCACTTCAGAACTTCGGGACTTCAGTGGCTTCGACACTTTGGGACTTTGGTAATTTCATGCACTTCTCACTTCAAATCTCCCAAAGCCCACCTCCACGAACCGTTGGATCGACTGCCACCTGTCCCCCTCAATATCAACGTCTCATGCTCGCTTCGGGTCTTGGGACTTCAGACTTTTTCTTTGGCACTATACTTCACGCTATTTTGGAATTCCAAATGCCCAAGGTCCGCTGATCTGAACTGCTCCTGGAATCTCTATTGCTGAAAGATTAAACCTACATGTTGCTTGCATTCCAAGCCCGAAATATACTGATCTGAAAGTTTTTCTTTGAGCTCAAGGCTGAGCCCTGTGTAAACAAAAACTTGGATGACTGGATGTGGGATCAGGAAAACAAAAGGACTAGAGACTAAAATGAAAGAGGTGAGTGTTCATCCTCAAGGAAAAATAGAAAGTCTTCAAGCCAAAATTTCTTTCGAGTAAGACATCAAGAGAAACCAAGTTGCTTAAAACAAAAAGAGGCAAACAAGCAAAAAATTGATTGTAACAATCGAAAGGGAAAAACTTTAAGAATTGGCCTGCGAGAAGGGGGGAGAGACAGGGCAAGGATATAGGCCTCAGTATTGATAAAACACACACACAACTCTTGACAACTATATGTGACAACACATTATTAAAAGGTTTTCTTCACTGAGGTCAAAAGAAAAATCTTGAAATGTAGGTTCAAGAATTGCTTCATATTCGTATGCATATGGAGTTGTCTTACTGAGTTGTTTCTTCAGTGACTGTTGATAAAAAACATCATCATCATCATCATCATAGAGAGGATTGTGCTGAACAAAAATTGGTTTAGAACACTTCACTAGCTATTGATTTTTGAGATCTATCAACTCATTATTCAATAGCTAGGATTGATCTTGAAGGAGTCTAACTTTAGCCTGCGTCACTTGCAAACAAGTTAGAACTGATTGAAGAATTGTTTTGTTCAATATCATTGTGTTGTCTTCAGTGGTGTTTATTAGAGTGTTCAGTAACTCTAATAATTCTATATTTCACTCCATTTGAATGTGCTCGCTTGAACTTCACATTCACTTTCTCTTCACGCTCGCTTGTACTCGCTCACTTGAACTTGCTTCTAGGAAGTCACTTGCTTGTATTCTTTAATTTACTTACTCACACTCTTCTACAACAAGGTTTGGGTGTCGGATACTACCGAAAATGCACCCAAACTTTGATGTTTACATTGATTTGAGTTTCAACACTCAACCCTATCAAAGCTCGACTCAAAATTACAATGACTCTTGGGTGTCGAGCTCAACCGAGAATGCACCCAATTACAAATTCAACTTCACTTGATTTATAAAGACAAGTAAACTTACAAAAGGACTATTTACACATTACAAGTAATGTTTGTTCTGAAGATATTTGTATATGAAAGCGTTGTTGGAGCTTTAGGGTCCAGTCAACCTTTGATGTGTTGCACCTTTCATTAATTTTCTTGATTGGCATGAATTTGTGCTTGAATATTCTTTTCATCTGCTTGTTGTTTGAATGTTGATTTGATCAACAATTTGAATGATATGTGGTGTTAGTTTGTCAAATGTAATGTGCCAAAGACTAGACACAAATTATCATCTTCAAAGATAAAATCATGATCACATACACACACAAAGAAAGGTGTTCCTAAGATCCCCTTATTCTATTTTAGGTGGATCTTGGACACCACAAAAAAAATCAATTTTATTATAGGTATATCTTTTATGATCACAATACAAATAGAAGCCTTCAATGGTCTTCATGTCCCAATTCAACTTATAAGAACCTGATAACTCCTTTTTAGAAACTTATAAGAAGAACTTAGATAACTCATTTTTACAAAGTTTGGCAAGCACTAAGCCTACGAACATTTTGCATATAAGTCTTCATAGGCAAAACATGGGTTTAAAAATCCTTTTATTTTACAAAAGAGAAACATGGTTTCTTCTCCAAATTATTTTAAACCTTTAACAAAGCTATAATCTTCCACTACAACATCAAATTTATCAACCCACAAGAATTTATAATGCAACAATTCTTTTACTTTTTATTCCAAGGATAATGGAAATCATCACCCAATAAAAACAATTGCCTAAAATAATTTTGATCTGCCTTAGATTCATCAAATCGTACTCTTGGAGGTTCATATCACTTAATATATTGAAGAGTCTATCATTGAATACTTATATAATTGAAGATGGATTGTGACAAGAAATATAATAGACTGTACTTCCAGTTGGGCGCGAGCATGTGGAGTTCCAACTCAACCAAAATCCATGTTTCTATTGCCAAATTCTCAACTTCGGAACAACCTGAGCTATAACTCATTCTCCTTCTTCGCTAGCCAAGAATGAAATTTGTGGAGCTACATCTTCCACTCAAATTGATTTTGATCTTTAGCAGCGATTGGGTCGATCTATTTCCTTTAACATCGGTGGCATTGGTGAAGTAGAATTTTCTGCCATGACACTTCTAGTCCAGCCATGTGCTCTTGCATGAGAAAAGTATTCAATCCCAATGACATACATAGTCAAATCGTCACTGCAAATAGAACAATTGACACACGACTTAAGGAAAATCCGATTTGATGTTCAGTATCCCTTAATGCTCTTGGGTTTATCATCACAATGTGTTTCCACTGCCTCTGGTTAGCTTGCAATTCTTCAAATTCTGGAGATGGAATCACCACGAAGGGCTATATTTGGACCTTTTTTAATCATGAATTTTGTTATCGCATAAGTAATGGAATCACCATGTCGTTGCAGAACCAAGAACCAATTCCTGTTTGTACTCATAAAGTCTATATGCATAAATGGCATGTTGGACTCTCCTCTTGCTCCTCGCTCGACCACATTTGCTTCCTCAAACTAGTCGCATGCCACACTAACACCAATCACACTAGAATATCCACTTTGGTTTTTGAGCGATATCACTTTGAATATAATGCGTGGATCATATTGTTGGAAAACTGATAGTTGATTTGATGCCCACTGCATAAAAATGTTGGATTCCTTGCACTGTGTATTTGCGAACCAATATCCAGATGAAAAAGAAATTCTTCAATTAGGTTTCAAATCTGTATCCAGATATCAATATGCCTCCCTTTGGGAGGCCGCAGTCTTCAAATGGGTATCCATATCTCATTATTTTACTATTGAAAACCATCAGAGTTCAGTCTCTTACCCCATGAAAACCACTGAAAACTGAATAAATAGCCCCGTATTACTATGTTTCACCCTTTGGGAGACTTCTCAAACTCCAAATGGGTCATCGCATATTCATCTCTTGAATGCCATCCTCGCATCTCGTAGCGTGTAACAGTGAATTTCCCATTTTATCCACAAAAGCCCGGACACATACATACGATAGAAGACTATAATAGTATGAATGGATGAAAACTAAGTCACGCTAGGATGGGTGATATGTGCCATTGGTCAGCATCAATGATAATGACCCAATCGTCTTCAACTATTAAGATGTCTAGTTGAGCATACACACCCCTGATTTTGTTTGGGGGGTATATATGATTGAAGCTCTCTGAGAAGATTGTATCATCTAGGAGATTCTGAGTTGTTCCAGACTTTCCAGATAAACAAAACTCCTCTGACTCAGAGGTTCCAAAAAATATGCCTTTAATCCTTACTTGTGCACGGACAAACTCCAGGTTGAATTTCGCAGATCACTAATTGTTGGGAAGATCATGTTAGATGTGTGTTGTAATATCTTGTAGATGGGATGCTGATGTGGTCGGAGGAAATGATAATGAGAATGGGAATGGAATTGGTGTCCAGTACATTGTGTTGCGAAATTCAGTGGAGAGAAAGAAGAATACCTGAGAAAATTGGATCAAAAAGTGACATCTATGCAGCGTACTCTCCAGCTGTTGAGGTAGCACATTCCTTAGAGATTACCAACAACATGCAGAATGTCTTCAATCCTTGTGGGTGACTCTTCTTTGCAGCTACCAATCTTGAATAGCGATCTATCCTCTCAGGTGACAGCAATAATGCTTCCCCATAACATTGCATCCTCTCACATATGATGGCTCCAATTTTTGATAGGCTGTAAATTCCATACACTATTGTACACTGTGAAACAAAGTTTGAATCACGTCCATATGGTGTCTTGGCTCTCTTTATTTTCATTGCACATCCCAAAGATTATAGATCTGCATTTTTTTGTGTGTGAGCAACATCTACCATCACTTCACTTCTTTAAGATCAAATGTGCTCTTCCATCATTAACTTTCAAATTGAAAATTCTCCATGGAAAACTACCATGGCTTTACCAGGATCTTTCTTCACCATGGATCTAATAGCAATTGATAAAATATAGATAGGAACAACAAGATGATGGAAAAGGCTCACTAGCTAACTCTTATGTATTCACACCAATGTTACATATTTATAGTACAATGGGTGATGCCAACTCATAGAGAGATTTGCTCTAGATCCTAAAATCATGCATGATGACTAGGCTAGGCAATATTAACTAAATCATTAGTCATCACTTAAGGATATATTATTAATATCCTAAATTAATAATACAAATATAGGTGAAAATTAGACTTAGTTATTGGTTAAGGTAAGCCATAGGCTAACAAAATTGTGGTACCCCAATCCTAGCATGATCCATGATCTCCTTCTAGTGGTTAAACTACTTCTTGAAGGATATGATCAGATACCAATTATTTGATTACTGAGAGTATATTCTTCAACAATATTCAATAGTTTCTCATTGGAATTCAATATACCATAAAAAATATAATCATAAACAACATCACATCACAATAGATACATAGTACACTAGAATTTACGTGGAAACTCAAATGGGACAAAGCCACAAAATCGTTTTCTTATATATCAAAAGAATACATTCATTGGAAGAACTAACTTCTTGATTCTCCAGCTATAACTTGAAGGAGGCTCCAACCCCCTATTCTCAGGCTCCAACCTAAAGGAAGCTACACCTCTCTAAATTCTTTGGCTCCAACCAGAAGGAGGCTACAACCCCCTAAGTTCTCCGGCTCCAACTAGAAGGTGGCTACAACCACGTATCCTTTCCCTGTCTTGTCACCCATAAGTATAAGTGTAGACCACAATCACTACCACTATCACTATCATTGTCACTCTGTCTCTACCTGATTAGAATCTGGACCAAGGGTCAAATTTTAGCTCAAAAATAAACATTCTCAGAATTGCCTCAAAACGAACAAGATCATATCCCTCATCATCATGAACCCAACGCAACTTGTTTTGTCTCAAACAGACATCGGGAGTGAGAGATATCGCGATCTGTTCGAATCGCCAAACAGGTAAAAAAAAGAGGCGCTCACTGTGGAGTCTGTATAGTCTGTACAAGCTGACGTGGTAGAGGTCACGTGGCTTGACCATATAGGCTGACGTGGAAGAGGTGACATGGCTTTACTGTACATGCTGATGTGGCAGAGGTGATGTGACAGTTTCGGATTGGCAGATTTGGGTGAATCATTTGACGACACGTGGCATTATCTTGGCAAATGTTTTGGTGCCACGTGGCCCAGTCATGGGCTGCCACGTGGCACCCTGTTATTTTCTATTGGTTTGTTTGTCAAAATATATTGGAGTCCGTGGGGTTCAACCCCTGGACCTCCCCACCGCATAGAGCCTTCACGAAGTCAGCCTGACCAACGAACCACCGGTTACGCCTTGTTATGTATACGAGCTTTATTGTATTTGAATTTGCATGTTGTAATGTTTGGCGGTGGGGATGGGCCGGGGCTTAACCCCAACCCGCGGTCATATTGTTTATTACATGTGACCATATATATATATATATATATATATCACATGGGAGTTGTAACGGAAACAACCTCGGTCACATGGTTTTTTATATGATCACCACTTTGTATTGGAGCGCGTGTTTCAAACCGCCCGCGGTCACACAACTATTACATATGACCTCCCTACACATTTTCATGCGCATTTTTTCAAATGTTCAACAGCCACGCGCCTAGCCACTTTTCACATGCATGTTCAATGGTAGCAACGGGTAGCCCTTTTTATGCGCGGGACGTGGCCACATGGCCCCCATGCGCCCAACACCTTCGGGATTTGGGGGCTTAGTTCCCTAACTGTTCAACAAATTGGCGTGTTTTGTGGAGATGCATGTGGGTGCTGGGTTTAGGCATGGGAAACGCCCAGAAGCCAGGTTACTCACACATAGGTGTGTTTTGGCAAACCAAAGACAACAAGCTTGAAGGAGGAAAATGGCAGGAGGCCTAACTTCTTCATTTTTTGGCCAAATGAGGTGCCGAAAAATCCCAGCTAGGGGTTTTTGGACATTCTGAATGCATTGGCACTACTTTCACATCCATTTGAAGACTTCTTTTGTAGGTTTTTAACCATTTAAGTTTGAGGAAGCCCTAGAGAGCTTGAAGCCCTCATTGTTTGAGGTCTTGCTCAGATGAGCCTATGTTTGTTTTCTGTGATTGAATATTCATTTTTGGCTAATTATTATGCTCTGAACATTTTGGGATAGGTTTCAGATCCATTTGAAGACTTTTACAAGTGTTTTTTCCAAAGAGAATCTCAAGGAAGCTTAAGGCCACATGTAGAAGAGGTCATGCCCAAATGAGCCATGATCCATTTTCAGAGTTTTATTAGCCATTTTTGGGGTTTTTATGTATTCTGAACCCAATGGTACAGTCAGTATTTCCATCAGAGTTGAGCAGAATCTTGTAAAAGAATATTTGACAAACTAATCCCAAAGAGCCTAGTCCATTGAAGGAGGCTCAAGGAGATGTAGCCCAGAGAAGGGTGAACTCCTTTATCATCTTTTTATTGTTATGAGTTTGATGGTTTATTAGCTGCAAGTTATGTTGTTGTTTATTTGTTTAAAGCACATATTTAACCATTTAAAAGAAAATTTCCTCACACCTGAACATTTAAAAGAAGAAGCATAAACTTGGCACATAATCTATCTTGCAAATTTTAACACATTGAGCAAGGTCCTGTAAAGTTTATTTTATTGAGGTAAAGGGTGCTTGCATAGCATAACAAGTCAGCCTTCTATTTTCAGATCAGATGGTATCAGAGCATAGTTTGTTTTGCTCATGTATTTTCCATTGATAGCTTGAGATTTAGTTGTTGGTATTTGTGCAAGTTTTGTGTTGAAGTTTGATATCTTGCAAAGATGGAGGAAGCTTCAAACATTGATAGTTCCCATAAATCTTCATTATCCAAGTTCATTGACAAAGAGATGTTGAAGGAGTTGCTAACCATGAAAGATATGGTACAAGAGTTGTGGGAAGATAGAGAAGAGAGGATTTCTCTTGAAGAGCAGTTGATGGCCATGAAGGAGGAGAAGCACCAGCTTCTTGGAAAGTTGCATGATATGGAGAATCAACTCCATGAGGCAAAGGAAACCATTACCAAGTACATGCATGAACATGAGGTATGTATTGTTAGTTTATCTTCAAATTCCTCTCAAGAAGAATGCTTTGGTGTTTTTGAAAATCACACAAGAGGAATAGGGTCCAAGTTATTGTTAAAAATGGGCTATGAAGGTAAAGGGTTAGGCAAGCGTGCACAAGGCATTGTTGAGCCTATTGTTGTTGAAGAGAGACCTAAGTATTGTGGTCTTGGATATGAACAAAGAGATTGAGAAAATCCCAAAGTTGAGGAGACAAGGGAAAAAGTTCCAAGAACAAATTTTGTTTCAAGCTCACCCCCTCAAGAAGGATATAAAGGTGAAAGTTCTAGAACTTTTGTTGAAAGTTCAATCCCTCCAACATGCAAGGCTTGTGTTCAAGATGAATGCAAATGTGTGAAACAAAATAGTTGTGACAACCATGAAGACAAGAACATTGTTGATAGACTTCAAAGGAGAGCTTGTAACTCTTCAAATTCACCTCCTCAAAGAGGCAATAAAGGTGAATGTTCAAGGTATAATTCTGCTTATCAT
>JZKD02S1728177.1:322657-342142 GCA_000966675.3 Picea glauca
ACCAACTAGAAGGAAGCACCAACTCCCTAGTTTCTCTAGCACCAACTAGAAGGAAGCACCAACTCCCTGCGTTCAAGCACCCACTTGAACCTTTGAGGACACCAGTCCTCCCTAGAACCTCCCAACCACCTTGGTATATAAATTCCTTGTTATTAAAACTTATTACAGTGATATAACGTTATTTAATGGCTTATCGGCCTTGTTGTTGTTCTGTTACACTACTCTGCTCTGTCTTCATCAGTGTCTTCTGCACGCCCCTTGCACTTTTTGTTCTTCCGCCTTTTATACTCTCTGTACCATATCCCTTTGATGCAACCTTCCTCTATCGTGCATTTTTTCACCTGCTCTCTGCCTCCTTTCTCACACTTGAATCCTTCCCCACGACAACAACCCTAATCTCTTCTTTGTTCTACCTTCTTATAGTCCCTGTGCTCCTTGTGTATGCAATATTTGCCATGCCTCTACATGCTCACACCCCCACCAATCTCCTACACATCTCGAGTGCTTTTACCTGATCATCGCAACTCTTCATCTTCTCTGGTGGTTCCCACCACATGTTCAGCATTACTGGGTGTTCTGCTGAGATTCCTCAACCTCTCTAGCAGTTGAGACTCATCGTATTATCTAGCACAATCAAGCTTATGCCTTATGTTTCAGTTACAGACTTCAATGCTCATCCATTTGTCAATCCCCCTAACAATCATCTTGCTTCACTGGACGAAGCTTAGAGACTCTTCATCTCCTCTGGCGATCACACAGAGGTCTCTTCAAATTCTCTGGCAGAGACCATCAATGGTTTCTAGCAGTTACACTACGACGTGCTATAGTAGCCCTATGATCTTATTCAAATTCACCTGCACCATTGGATTGATTCCAAGGGATCATGCATTCATTTCAGCATTTCATCTTTTGTCAATTCAGCATTTGTGTGACCATGTGTCTCGACATTCCCAGTCACGATCCCCGAAAAGGAGCTTGGTTTCTCTAGCTCTTTCTTCCATCTCTCACTCATGTGACCAAGGGCCATGACCATAGCCTTATGCATAAGGCGCTTTCGCGATTTTTCATTTCGTGAATCTGGAGATGAGGCATCTCGACTCTCCAAGTCACAATATCCAAAACCTCAAAATGGCATGGGATCAACGATCCCAATCAACACTTGATTTGACGGCTCAGATCATTTCACGATTTCGCATTTCATGATTTCGACATTCATGATGTTCAGTGTTCTTGTCACTTCAAAGTCCCGATCCATGAAACTCCGAAATGGGATCGGATCAATGGACAAGATCACATCTTGATCTGACGGCTACGATTAAGTCATGATTTCGCATATCGCGATTTCGGGATTCCTGTGGTTATTATTCTTTGACATCCCCAACTCTCAATCTGTGAAACTCCGAAATCGACTGGGATCAATGGTCCAGATCAAACCTTGATCTAACGACTCGGATTAAGTCGTGATTTCGCATATCTCGATTTCGGGATTCTTGTGGTTAATATTCTTTGACATCTCCAACTCTCGATCCGTGAAACTCTGAAATGGACTGGGATCAACGGTCCAGATCAAAACTTGATCTGATGGCTCAAATTAAGTCACGATTTCACATATCGTGATTTTGGGATTCTTGTGGTTAATATTCTTTGACATCTCCAACTCTCGATCCGCGAAACTCTGAAATGGACTAGGATCAATTGTCCATATCAAACCTTGATCTGACGGCTAAGATTATTTCGCAATTTCGCATATCGCGATTTTGAGAGGTTAGGGAACCCCGTTCCTTTGACTCTCCAGTCAGCGAACTGACGATCTTTCCCGACGTGTCCTGCCTGAAGTTGGATGGTCCTCCTTCTTTCGGGATTTTTTGAGCCCGCTACTCCTTTCACTTTAAAGAACGTGCAGGCTCTCCTGGATCCAACGGTGGTCGAACCCTGTGCTCGGATCTAACGCCTGAGATCTATCCTCCATATCTGCATGCTCCTCTTGTCTACATTGAGATCTGATAGCCATCGAGAATTCTGAATTGTTGATCCAACGATCACGGTTGTTGCTCTTCCCCGATTATCACTGCACTGTTGAGCATCATTGTTGTACTTAAGACATCATCATTTTTGTACTTTCCATCAATAACAAGCATACGCTGCCTGTAAAACATGCCAACATGTTCTTCTCCTTAGATGACTTGTCATGCAGTTTTCTCCTATGTGATTCCCAAAATTGGTCCCATAATTTCCTATTCCAATAGGCCCCCAACACTCACCTATGGCTCATCTTGAGCCACTTCAAGCCTTATTCCGTGTCACATTAAAATTTTGGAATGTTTCTCTTACAGTCACGACCTTTTCTTGTACTTTTGTTTCCTACTGAAAAATTTCCTTTGTTGTCTCTACAGTAATGTGGGTCTTCATCTTCTCTGCATTTTCTTACACTACCTGCTTCACTATGCGTTTTGCAGCTGTAATTTCCTATGTTACCTGAAACGATTCCTCCCATGACATATCAATATTATGTTCACAAGTCTTTTGTTCTGCTCTTATTTGGTTTATGTCTAAGTACAACTTCCTTCTCAGTGATTGCAACCATATTTCATGTTGGTGGCAAAGTGCTCATCGTCTCTTTAAACTTTTGTGCCTCCTCCAATGCATCTTGCAACTTCTGCCCTATTCCTTGCAACTATGCCTCTTTTGTTAGCTAAGTCCATACTTGTGTTCTTTCTTCATACAGCTTGTCACACTCCTCCTCCAAACTCTTGATACTTTCCATTGTTGTCACCATTGTCTTCTCTCTTTTCTCCCTTTCTTTTGATGTAGTGCTTGACATAGTGCATGCTTATATTATACTATCTCCGTGCGGAATCCATGAATGGCTTCACTAATATTCAACACTTTTTCTTCCAATGGAGTATCAACTTCCATTGGTATATTTGGAAAAAATTTGTACACTTCCTGAACTACATTTTTCAACCTTCCTGCTCTCCTTTAAGCCTCATCCTGCTCCATCATAACTTTGTTATATTCTATATGCAATTATTCCTTATCATTTGTCACTTTGGTCAATTATGTAGCCGTCAATTTTGTGTGTAAATGTATCTCCTATGGAACACTTATCTGCAAACCCTTTAATACATTCATCAATAAATGCAACAAGATTAAGTCAATATGACTTTATTCTTGTGCTTTATCTTTCATCTCTGTCGAGGGGAACTCTAATTTTGTTGTTGATAAATTCATTACTCTTTGTTATCCTAATTCTTTTGCGGTGTGAGAGGTCACTAATATTGCTTCTGTCATATTCGTGGTACTCTTCATCTATTCTTCCTCTGCTCTTTTCTCTGGTGCTATCTTTGTTGCTTCCAAAAGTTGAAATAATGAAGCTATCTTCTCCTACACATACGTGTGTATCTCCTCTTGTTTCTGCATTGCATGCTGAAATGATTCATCTGTCACTTCCTTTACTTGATCTCCTATTTTCTCTAGGTCATGTTTTGTCAGGGCATGGGGGGCCACTTCCTTGAATGATTTCCTCTTCTTGTGTTGGTGTACTGATTTCTCCTTATCATGTTCTTTCCTCTTCTCTCTAGGGTGCGGTACTATTTTGTGTGTGTCTCATGCATCATTGCCTTGTCCTTCATGTTCTTCTTCTTGTTCTTTTGGATCATTATTTGGTTCTGTCTCCTTCTCTGGTTTGGTCTCCTTTTCAGGTTGCTCCATTTTTGGTACTGGGGTTTTCCGTTTGTCCTCCCAATATTCTATAATCTATCTAACCTCATCTTATGTGAACCTGTATCTGGTCTTTAGCCACTACTGATACGAGTCCCTCTTGGCTTGGCTATACAGATGATGTATCTTGCTTTAAAACACGTAATATCCATGTATGCTTCCACTACCTTTTGTAGTATGTGTTGACACTTAAAATCGCAACGATGAATACTACTCTCAAATGATTTCCCATCTCTATTATTTATTTATAATAATAATAATAAACTAGTAGGTGGGACCCCCTTGTAGACTAGTCGTGCTATGATGGATGTGTTGCACTTATATTTTGTTTGTTGTTATAATTGTTAGCACTATAATTCACCCTCAGATTGCATTGAAGGTAAGCCCAGTACCCATCAGTTCATACAGTAAATTTAAATGAGTTTTAGGTGATTAAATGGAGAGGATTCAATGATAATAACATTCTAACTCAGAAATCTGGACTAGCATGCATAAGCAATTGAGGTCTGGAATCAACTTCAGTCAATAAGTTGGAGTAAGGGTGAATAAAGGGAAGACTTTGGTGAGGAGAGTGTAGAGGTCTGTTGTGGACATTATTTCTTTCAACAACCTAAGGAGGAAAAAATTAAATGCAAGATCCTCTTGAATTCAAATCTCAAAGAAACTGAAAGAAATTATATAGCACTATAATATAATATTCATCACAATACAGTCATAACAATCATTGTGAATCAGTCAATCATGAACTCTCTCAGTATCAGAGGCAAATAAGATGGAGAAAGAAAGATGACTTATATTAACTAAGATTCCTCAAAAACAAATACATAACCAGAGAATTAGTGTTCTTCATAAAAATATTACAATATTCGGGAGCCTAGCTCAACCATTCGACCTTAAAAAAAATATCAAAACTGTCTATATATACTAAAAATGTTGCAACTACTAGGAATGTGATCAGATCCCTGCATTAAATGTTTTTAGTCAGTGCCTACTCTATCAGCCTGTATAGGCCTTCTTATGTCAGACATGATCCCAACTTAGTTATGTTCTTTGTAGGAAAAGTCATCCCTCAGGAAGCTTCAGATTGACAATCGGCCCCCACGACCCTTCTCTCCATGCATTCCATTTATGGGGTGAGATGAGGTCTCAACCACTGCCCCCATTTTCAATAACTACCTTCATAGGGATCAAGATGAGGCATGGCACCCATGAATGTTCCAGGTGGTGCCCATGACTTCTTCAAGTCAATATTGAAGCCTCGAGCCCAAGCAAATTGTATTCTATGACAAAATATAGGCGCTTTCATCCTTTGGTGTAGCTCCTCTCCATCGCTCCATCCTGTATGCGACATTGATCCATAACTTGGTGCTCATATATAAAGGTGCTTCAGGATTTCATCCTTCACAAACTTATGCCGTGCTCCATGCTAAAACCTCTAATTCATGAAACTGCAAATTCTCATATCTGGTGCCACGCGTCCCTCTAAATTGCATGGCTCCTAATGATTTTGTACTTCGGACCTTCGAGACTTCGACACTTTTATCATTTTAAAACTCCTGAATTAAAACTCTCGGAATGACATCTCTGATGAAGTGTGGCATTTTGGATTTGGACGACCGAGATCCACTTTGGTTCTCTAGGCTCCGGGAAAACCAAAGCTCAAATATCACTTACTCTTCCATGCGCTTTTACTCATAGTTTTCAATCTATTGACACGTGGTTCTTGCTGATCAACAACTCAGATTCACTTTGGGCCTTCAGGACTTCGGGCACTTCGGGACTTTGGCCACTTCGAGCCTTCCAAGACTGCTTTGAATGTTGTTCTTTGATGCTTCTTGTGCAGGATGTGAACTTGGACAACCTGTTGTCCTTGAAAACTATATATGATAACATTTGGCTCCACAGGGGATGGCATGCTCCCTGCGAGCTGCCAAGAACAAGCAATTCCAGTCACCTTATGAATTGGGCTATGGATTCATGCTCAGAAAACATCTTGTTGGGGATTAAAGGTCGACAAGAACACTATCCTAAAAATAAAGAAAAATGCGTGGGCTCCACGAGGAGATTATTTATGTACATTCCTAGACTAATTGATTTTTACAAAGTGCTAGGTGAAATAAAACTTCCAACATATCCATTCAAGCAACTCCCTAGTTGCAAACTTGTTTACTATGTCACTGATCAAATAAAAAAAATGCAACTGTGACAGGAAAATGATTACACTTTTCATCTCTCCTCCCAGTGTTGAAGTCAAGATAAAGCTAAGGGGCTCCAAGACATGAAAGAAATGCAACTCCATGTACTCCCTTACAGGTTCATAGAGAAAATGAAAAAATCCACTGGGCTAGTGACATAAAAGATGCTCTGTCTTACAGTTTCTCACACATGGCCTAATGCCTCTGGCAAGCATGGGTGAGCGAATGGTTGATGCAGGCTAAATGATCCCAGGTGATGGTTTCTCATTTGCAGGCTCTGGGAAGGATATGAACTACACATTTGGTTCTCCCTCTTCTTCTTCATGACTCTCTCAAGGATCAGAATCATAATCATCATAAACATGAACCATGGGAAAGCTCTTCTCTTTGTCTTCTGTAGGCACATAATGGCATATTTCCAAACAATGTTTTTCCTCAATGTATAAAGGAAAAGGCTCTGTGGTATGCTCTTGGAAATCCTCAAAATATGAAACATACGATTCCATGTATATAGCCACAAGATCATGAATCGTGTGACAGAATCCTGGCTGCTTTAGAAGACCAAGTTTCTCCTCTATAAATGCCTCTCTGCTTGCAAATAAAAAACCTCCTTTCTCTTTCAAAAACAACTCTTGATCATCAGAAACTACAGTCTCTTTTCCTTGTTGTTGTTCCAGTTCTGATTCATAATCACTATCTTCTTGCTCAGAATCTGAAACATGATGACGGTCTTCTTCCTTAGGCACATGCAATTTTTTAAGATATTCTTGCATATGAACCCCCTTGCTAGACCTGATGTTCTCTTCAACTTCTTCAGCATCTTCAATTAGGTGTCTTAACGATGAATATTTCCTCTCTCTCGGGGGAAGGACTAGCTTTGGATGCTAAGCCATGACATAGTACACCATGGCAATAGTCTTTGTGGGTCTGATCTCCATAGGCATACTATGATAAAAACTATAAAACCTCCTTTTGAAGACATCCAAGGCTTCCTCTTCCCCTCTCCTTAAGGAATTAAACTCAAACCAGTATTGATCAATGGACTTGTTCTTACCCCAACACTTTAAAAATGCATGGCATAGTTCGGTCCAGGATCCAATAGAATCGATGTCCAAACATCTAAAACACACAACAACATCTCCAGACGGGGATTGTGAGAACAACCTCATGGAAACATCATCATGAACAATCTCAAACTGGTCAACAAATCTCTCAAAGGCCTCCAAATGCCTCTCAGCTGTAATATGATCCTCTCCAGAAAAACGAGGAAGATACTCAAAGGAATAATGAGAATAAGGATGAAGGTCATGTGGTAGCCTTAAAGGTTTAAACAACTTATTTCTGATTTTAATTTGAAAAGAAGTTGGTTGATCATGAGAATTAACGATTTGATGGCAAGGATCAACAGGAATAATGGAGGGTAACAACATTTGAGAAGACTGTGAATTATTTTCAACCTCCTCAGGGCTACAAGGGTGATCAATTTCAAGAGGAGATGCAATAAAAATATCACTTTTATGAATAGATAGAGGTGAAGACATGAGATTGGTATATATTAGCACTAGGAGTCACCTTCTGATTGCAAGGAAGGTAAGCCCAGTACCCATCAAGTGATATGTGAAAGTATGAATGTTTTTTGAAAGGTCGAATGGAAAAACTCAGAATGATAATATCCTCACTCAAAAACAGGGCTAACATGTAACAACAAATAAGGTCTTGTCTAATTTCAACCAGTAGTTTGGGAGTAAATATGGATAGAAGGAAGACTTGAATGAGAAGAATGTAAGAGCTATTGCAAACATCAGGTCCACAAAAGCCCAAAGGAAGAAAGTTTCTTAAAACAAGATCTTCTTGAAATTAGAAACTAAGGAGCTAAATAAACACCATGACAATAAAATGATCAAACATCCATAATATCATTACCATAGTCATCCATATGAATCATTCAAATATGAACATTTAGCATTAGAAGCAAATAGTCTGAAATAGGAGCTGATTTCTATTAGTCAAAAAGTCTTAAGTCCAGTACATACTAGATCACAGTCACTTTATCAAAAATATTACAGTTTCTTGGGAGCCTTGCTCTACCATCTGAACCCATTAAAGAAATTCATTTATCTATTTATAACAAGAAAGGGAGGCAACAACTGGAGGTATGAGCTGGCCTCTTTTCCTTAAAAATCTCAGAACATTTATTTATTCTAACAACTAAGATAACAACCTATGCTATAAAACAGGGAAGTGTTGGTGACTGAACCCAATCATGCTTCTAACTGCTTTGATCCTCTTTTGTTGCTCAACTCCTATTTTTCCATGTGTCTCTTTGGAGCTTGTAGTTGTCCCCTACATGCCAACTACTACTTCTGTCATTTATTCCATTATTAACTTATCCAAAATTGTTGGCTTAGTATTCCTAGATCCCTGGTGTTTGCTGGCTACTCCCTTGGGTAGCAATTCTGTGTAGCGCCCCCTAGAATGGAACAAGGAGAGAAGGTAAAGCATGTATGCGGCTACATTTGTCCTCTTTTGCAAAATTGAGTAGCGTTTGTGTGTAAAACTTCTCTCTGTAAGATATTATTCATCACCTATGGGTAGTGCCTGTGTAACAATTCTGCATTCTGTAAAATATTACGCAGTTCCTTTACACAGTGCCACCTACGTTGTGTCTACATAAGGGTTTGGTTGGATATGCCAAAATGTAGTGTCTTTGACTCTTGAACGTGTGTAGAGATTTTTGTGTCCTTCCATGATGACAAATCAATTTACTTAGGTGCTTTTAGCAATGAGTGAAACTGGTACTTGGAAAAAAATCCTAAATTCATATAGCTAAACACCTAGAAGCCTATATAGGTGGAAAAACGTAATATGTGCATATCAGTTAACCTTCCCAAGAAGGAAAAACTTTCAAAAATGGGGTTTACCACTACCAGCTACTTTGTCATTTTAACACTCAGCCTCACACTCTTCCTGGTGGAAAGAGTGTCTTCAACTAACTCGGTGGACTTCTTCTTCTTAACACTGGTAGGCTTCTTCAGTATAGTTGTGCTTTCCTTAGATACTGGTTTTTCATCTTCAATGGCAGCCTCAACCAACACCTATAAATTATTTTGGGTTACATCATATTGGAAATGCTTCAGTTCTGCCTTTAGCTTCCTGTTCTGAGCCTGGAGACCCCTTTTCTGTCTATAAAGATTCTTCAGCTGTTTACGAATAGGAAGAGCCTTTCTCGGTGTGAACCTTGCAAAGTATAGGGTATGGTTGTAGCCATTCATGAGCTCATTCATTTGAGCCAAGTGGACCATGTCTTCTGCTTTGAGATGAGCTATTTCTCTCCTTGCATCCCTAAGTTGCTTAATAAGTCTTTTGTAGGTCTGGCTGCCAAGGGGGTTGGGGACATGTGCAGACTTAGTAGGATTCTTCTCATCCTTTAATTCCATCTGTACAGGAGTTTCCTTGCATGTTTCATCAGTCTTCTCAAAACCTTTTCCTTTATGCATCTTCTCTTGCACAACAACCTTTTCTTTATTTTTCATAGGGTTTTTACAATCCTTCATGGGGATTTCATCTTCCCTCTCTAAAGGTCTTTTGGTACCTTTACCCTTGATTTTCTGTGCAGGGGTTTCTTGTAAAGGTTGTCCTTTGAAATCCCCCTTTGGAATTGATGACCTTGTGAAAGGTATTTTACCTTTGATTTCAGCTGCTGGAGAAGGAGAGGGAAAGAGAAGCTTCTTCCCTTTTTTTGATGTCACCTTGGTAGAAGATGGAACTTCTTCTAACCCTAGTGGAGGTGGTGTTGAGAAATCTCTGTGTGGAGAAGGACATACCTCCTCCTTAGCTTCTCTAACCTGCTTATTGATCTATGAAACAGGGGCTCTTCCCTTTCTCTTCTTGTTGATCCATTTTTTAGTACTGGTAGGTGATGAAGAGCCTACAATTTGTGATTAGGGGGTAGGTGTTGGGTCCAGCTTAAAGTGATAAGAGACCAAAAAATTCTCCCAGGAGATCTCTTTCTTTCCCAACTCTTCAGAGACAAGCATCCTGATAAGTCCAGAGTGGAAAAGACTGGAGTCCACATCCTTGGATTTGGCTTGCACCCTATCTTCCATTTTACCTATACTTTTCAGCAGGTAATATGGAATATTCATATGAACCTTACTAGTAAAATGCAACAACAACCTTATGTGGTAATGGTACAGGGTGTTAATTCTCCCTTCACAACTAAAATATCTCTGTATGATTTTCAACATTCTGTCAAACTGGTCAATCAACTGGTTCCTTGGCACATTCTTAGATAAATCATTGGCTTGGTATTCAGGCTTGAAAAGACCTTTAATGAAAAGTGAACTCAATACCATGGCCTTGAACCAATTTTCTCCTCAAATGGGAATCCCTGTTGTAGCTGAGATGGAGGCTTTAGTCACCTCAAATTCCAAATCTCCAACTCTGGTTTTCTTGCCATCAAAATTTAGTGCAAATTGTTTTTCTACTTCTAAGTGGCCTCTCTGCATGTTCTGGCAGAAAGAGAGGCATCCTGCTCTTCGAAATATTTCCCTTGCCATGGGTTTTGTGTCAAAAAGGTGCATGTCCACAAGTTCTATTTCAACTATCTTTCCACCTTTGTGTGCTATCTTCGACTGAGGGGTCTCCATGACTCAGAAAGAGGGTTATTAAGAGGCTGTAAGGGATGCTATTGACCAGAAAACTTCAATTTAAGTCTCAAAAGCACAAGGATGGCCCTCCAAATTAATAGTGCTTAGAAAATGAACTTGGCTATGAGAAATGGACTTTCAGGCTCATATAGGTTTTCAGAGTGTAGACTATGAAGAAGTAATTCTGAATTGACTCTTCATATAGGATGAAAAGAAGCCAAGGATAATCAAAGAGGTTTGAGAAGCGCCTCTGCGTAGCACAACGCATACACAGAGGATGGGATATTTCATGCCTATGACTTTCAAAGGCTATGACTAAACACAATAATCAGACTATGGATACGAGTGAAGATGTTTACAGGAATGCAAATATGGCTCCCATACTACCCTGCAAGCTTAGAAAACCAAAACCCAAGCACAAATCTCCTATGAAAATTAATATGCAAAGGAGGTTGCATAGTATACCTGTGAAGTCAACAACTGTTAAGCTCCTCAACACAAACTTAGGGTGATATTGAGGGAACTTCGGCCCTGAAATCTCTCACAGCATCGGATTTAGTGGACAAGTGATCGTTTGAACTGAATTGGAAAACTTACGTAGTGCATCATTGTTGAACTTTTCAAATTTAGAAACCGTTATCAAGGATCATAAATGCAAGATATTTTGACATCATTTCAACTAACTTCAGGCACTAAAAACAAGGGTTAAGGTATCAATCGTGGCAATCATGACTTGGAGTGGGTGCATGATAATCGTGACAGGTGCTATGGAAATGCCTGCTGAGTGGGCAGCATTCTCCAAATCAAAAAATGATTGGACAGGTGAGTGGGGATGATGAGTTATGCATGCGAGGTCATGAGTGATGAGAGAGGTGTGTCACATAAGCTTGGTCATGGGAGGTATCAACCTAGGGATGAATCACGAGACGGGACAAAAAGAATAGATCATGAGCTCATAAGGGTTTAAGGACCAAAAATTGAATTGTGGATCAACACATGAGCTATGAATCAAAGGTTTAGTCATCCTAAGGGGTCCTATCATATTTAACATTTAATGGATGAGAAATTCATTTTAAAGAGAAAATAAGAATCTAAGGTTTTTTTATTTTTATTTTTTAACAAAAACAAACTAAGAGACCCAAGGCGACTTAGTGTGATAATAGTATCTACAACACAAGAAGAGGGAATGTTTTCTTCTTCCAAGGATCTATAAATAAAGGAAGGCCTATTATCATTTGAATAGACAAAGCAGAGGATAATCCTATTTATATGTGAAGGGAAAGAGAGAAATGAGTTGATAAACAAGAACATAATTTCATGAATAAAGCTCATAAATTGATACCTACTCTTCCCCTTTGGTATGGTCATATTTCTGTCAACAGGATCCTCCCCAGTGGAGCCTTTGATAGTGGAGTCACCAGGTGCAAGTTTCAATCTTCAATGGTTCTGATGTCTGATGCACATTCAGAATTATAAGCTCTTTGTCATTCTATCCCATGGAAATGTCTTTAATTCGTTCCCTGACAATGGCGCTAGAAATGTTAGCACTAGAAGTGACCCTTAGATTGCATACAAGGTAAGCCCAGCACCCATCAACTCATATAGTAAATGTAAATGAGTTTTAGGTGATCAAATGGAGAGGACTCAATGATAATAATGTTCTAACTCGGAAATATGGACTAGCATGCATAAGCAATTGAGGTCTGGAATCAACTTCAGTCAGTGATGGCCCTTGACCAAGTTTTGTGGAAACGTTGGTCATGTTTGACCAATTTTTGGGACTTCGACAGGCTGTCAAAGACGGAGCGCCAAGAAAAGTGGAGATCATGGGATCTCACCCCCTTTTGTGGACTTTTTGGGTTTAGGGTTTATGTAACAGGTATGGGATGTCAGCCCATGGGTCTTACCCATGTTTAGTCCCCACTTATAATGTATAAATAGAAGGCTAGGCAATGTAAGTAGGGAGTGATATCATGCTAAGTGCAAGCAATGTAAGTAGTTGATCTACATGATTGAGTTAGATCTATGCATATTGTGTGTTGATAACTTGCAGAGTCGAGTGCAAGTGATTGTAAAGAGGCTTTGTGTTGTGCCAAGCTCAGGGAAGGAGGATCTGGCAAGGTTCACACAGATCTCCTGTCCTATTCAGAGTTGGTTTTGTGGCTCTGTGCATGTAAGAATATTGAAAGAAGATAATAAAGAAGATGAAGAGTTGGTGGACGTAGCCCCATGTTGGGGGTGAACCACGTATATCCTGTGTTATAATTGCTTTCTGTTATTAGTGTGATTTATGCTTAGTGTTGTCATATTTATGTATGTTAGATGCATCTGATATAGTATCTTAGTGCTTAGTAATATGAATGAATTCTAGATCTGATCTATCTCTATGTTCTAAGTTCTTGGATGCGTTAGATCTTGTTGAATATTGTGTTGCCCTGTAATTCGGGTTTTACCTACGATGTGAATAAGGATTAAATGCTAATGAATGTTAACTGCTAAGTTCTATGTTAAGTATTGTAATCATAGATCTGTGTCCCATCTAGGTTGTATACATTTGAGTCCTGCAAACCCCCCCTACCTCTACCTCAGGTGAGACTTCATTTGCTTCGCAAGTGTTGCCGAAAGGGCCGGTAGTTAGGGTTTTTTTGGTGCATTGTTGAAGCGTTGAAACCTGGGTCTGCCCCTGTGCCAACATATGGTTCAATTGTTGGGACCTGTTGGCAGCCAATTCGCATTTTTATACTGTCCTTATAAGCTGCCTACACCAGTGTTTTGCAAACCTTGATTTTTTTCGCAATTCTTGAATAAAACGACGTTATTATTTTGTGCGTTCGCGCACTTACCTTGGTTCTCTTTTCCACGACTGCAAGCGTGAAAATTTGGTTTTCAAAGTCACATTAAAATCGTCACTAGATTTCTATGATCACTCTTTATGGTCGTTGCGCCTCTAATTTACTCATGATTATACAATTGGCAAGACCCCTTGGTCTGTACTCATTTGGCATTCTTTGATTGATTATATAATTTCGTTTTATAAGTGATTGAGTTTGTGATGCATTGGTGATTGGATTTATATGTTTTTTGATTGATTCATTTAGCACATTGGTTTCATAAAAACAAATTTGTGTTGTGGCAAGACCCTTGGTATAAATCGTTTCATACAACACATAGTTTATATAATCAAACCCTTGGTGTGATTTCGGTTTATTACGTTCGTTTTGGAACTATGACTATTGCTCGCGCGAGTGTTTTATCCACTTACCATAGGCTTTGTTGGTTGATTGAATGGCATAGTTTTTAACACATATGCATAGTCATTTGAATAGTTATATGCATCGGCGGTTGTACACTGGGTAATGACTATTATGCATGGGCCAAAATAGCTCCACTACCTTCGCAGGTTCTGTCATAAATGTTTCCCCCTATCCCGGGTCACCCCTGGTGTTTTCGGGTAAGCCTTTGAGCATTATGCCCCTGCGTATACTATGTTCAAACCCTAGCCCCTGCACCCTGCTCACTGTGTGCTCCTGTCTATGGCACTGGTGGTGCGCATAGAGCCGAATGGTAACCAAGCTCTATTGTTATTTGATAACGCCCGTAAGAATTTAGAAAACAATGGTTGGCTAGTGTTTATAAAGAGGTTTGAGGGTTTCAATATTTTTGTTGCACAACAATTCTCCCTTACCTTTGATGGGTGCAGGGCTAAAGTAGGTGACATACAGCTTGAGCTGAATGAAGAATTCATAAGCTCTGCTACAGGATTGTCGGCCACAAGGGAAAAATAGTTCAAAAACTCCTAAGTCGATGAAGTGCCATGGCCTTTGCTATTCATATCATGAAAGGTTACATACTATGACAAAGGTATGCCTATTTCCACCCTTAAACCTAGGTGGCATGATCTTTTGATAATGGCTAAACAATTTGTGAACTGTGAAGGTCGGTATGGATTGGTTTTTCTTTATCACCTCCAGTTGTTGATTAATTTCATGGGTTATCCTTTGAGCATGCCACATTACTTCTTGTGTAGTCTTTACAAGATGGCTAAGAGGTTCGAATGCGAGAAGGCTGATAGCAGCTTGTTTCACCATGGCTTGATTAGACTCATTGTCATCCACCATTTAAACCTTCATGGCGATAATTGGCAAGCCTTTCTATTTTGAAATGGCTTTGTTGATTCAAAGTCTGTCCAAATCGACAAGTCTATGGTTAGTGAGACTATGGTCGGGCCACCCGTGCCATTTCATATCCTTCTACCCCCTGTCGAACCCTCGGTTTGCCCTGACATCAACCTACCTGATACCCTAACCAACCCATGCACAAAAGACAAGACTGAGGCTGTTAAAAAGCCTGTGAGTAAGAGAGTCAAGGGTAATCCTACTGTCAACAGCAAGGGTAAGAAAAATGCTCGATTGATATCAATACTTTCCTGGAATAAACCTAAGCCAAACGTCGATCAAAAGCCCATAGTGCTGAGCGAGGACTCAGACTCCGATATCGAGCACTTCCTAGCTGGAGAGTACCCTTATTCCCATGGTCTATGCTCCGAGCAACCCTATGACTATGTATCTAATTTTCCCCCATGCCTAAAGAACAATCCTAACTACCCAGGAATCAAGCTACATAATGAAACACCTGGTGGCTTACACAAACCCTCGTCGATGTTATTGAAGCCTGAGCAATCATCATGCATCCAATGCAATGTGTGGATAGAGCGTTATTTCACTGACATCCCCTTGCTACAATCAAAGATCAAATCATTAGAATACCAAGTCACAGTGCTATCAAAAGAAAGGCATAGGCTGCAAGCTAATGACAAGAAGCAAAAAACCACTGTTTCGATTGTTTTCAGGAATGTCGAAGCTGCAACAGCCTTCGTCAATTCCAAATTATCATGACCAAGTTGTTTTCTGATTGTCCAGGTATGAATTTCAATTTTAATTTCGTTTTATGAGTGGCTTGAATTAATATAATGAATTGGTTTTTGGGTTTCGATTAGTTCTGTTCATTATTCAAAATGATTCTTTCATAGTTTGATTATCAAAAACAGTTATGTTGTGGATCCTATACAGTAGATTCATTCTGCTAAAATCAAATGTAGTTATGATTTGGTTATGCGATTTTGTCGTGCCCAGTTTAGTATAAGTGATTCATTGGTTTTTTATTCGGTTTGGTTTTTTTTTTAATCAATTCTGTTTGATAGTTGATTTGGTTTGATTTCGATTAGTTTTGTTTGTTCCTAATAAACTCAAAACAACACTGTTGACTTCGATTAGCCAGGAACGACTTTGTTTTGTATTGAATTAATATTCTCATTTGGATTCTGGTTACATTCAACCTGTGCAAAAGATCTATTTGCTAAAATCATGGAGGTCTGTTGATTTATAACGATTGTGTCAAATCCGAATTGTTTCGATTCATTCTTGTTTTGATTTGATTGCTGCATGTCTTGAGTTAGCACGACTGCTTGTATGAGTTGGATTGGTATCGAAAATAGATTTGATGCTTCTCTGTTGGTTTTGATTTTAAAAAATGATTTTTTCAAGCTCAAATCGACATATTTTGTCTCTATTGAATTCGTATGAAAAACTCGGCTAATAGTTCGTTTTGAAATTGATTCAAGTGATGATTTTGTTGACTGTCAATCGACTCTGTTTGCCCCCAATTGGCAATAACAAACATTTGACAAATCCTGCATATCCTGTTATCAACCGATTAA
The DNA here is from genome assembly GCA_000966675.3 of Picea glauca. NCBI lineage: Eukaryota > Viridiplantae > Streptophyta > Pinopsida > Pinales > Pinaceae > Picea > Picea glauca. Next base: position 338,938 of record JZKD02S1728177.1, read on the forward strand.
TTCAATTATGATTTCATTTGTATCAATTTACATACAAGTTTTCATTTGATTTGCAAATAGCAGGGTCATTTGTATATGTTTAATATAGTTCTATCAATTTGAAAAACGGTCCTGTTGATTTCGTTTGGATTCGAATATGATTTTGTTGATGGCTGAAGCAACATAAACTATTGTTGTTGATTTCAATTGGTTCATAAAAATGATTTCATTGCTGTCGAGTTATCCAATACGATTCTGTTACCCGAAATTATGATAACAAATTGAACAGAGTACATCCATCTCCGTAATCGTTCGATTGATCATAATCTTGTCTGCCCTCGAATTAGTATAACAGTTTTTGATTTGAATGATTCGTTTGTTTTCAAATCGCAATTAGTTATTGGTTTAATAGTTTGAATTTAATTCTTTGAGTTTTGAATTGGTTTTAAAACGATTCTGTGTTTGATTTAGACCAGCTACAGAATCGCAAGATTCTGTAGCTAGTCTTTAAAATTATATTTTTATCAATTTTATCAACAAAATATCCTTTTAACTTGTCTATTTTTGTCCTCTCTCAGGTACATACGAATTGTAGTGATCAAATGGGCATGTTGTGGCAATATAGGAGATATTTGTGTGATATAGTTTTTATTTTAAGTTGTTAGTTTGAGTCAAAAATAGAGACTTGGGATATTTTCCCAGATTTGTGTAAACTGTTTTGATAATTTCCACAGGGATGTTTTACCCTATGGGAGGTCTTTAAATACTTGTTACTTTTTGTAATAATCATGATCCTCACTGTGGGAGAACCAGACTATGAATTTATGATACAGACTGAGATGAAAGTTGATGTCTTGTAACAACTTTCGCTTTCCATATATCAAACTTTTGTTTCAAGTTTTATTCATATCATTTTGTAGTCGATTATAGACTACTTTAGCTATCGTAATATATTGCAGGTTGATGTGACTTGATTAATGTGTTATCCATATCTGATCTCTCTTATTTAAAAAATACATCAATTACTTTGTTTCAGTTAATGAATCACAGATTTCTCTTCTTCGCTAATTGAATCATTTTGTACAAATCCTTGCACACAGATTTATCTAGATGTGATGATGTGTAAATTATAAGATTGTTGTAAATTTTATGCCTTGTTTGTTCTGTTATCGATGTTCAAAATAGCACTGCTGCTTACTGTTTACTAGAGGCTTGTAGAGGATTGATGCGGGTTTCCTCCCATCGGATAGCTGAACTGGATTCTTTACATAGGACAAATTGGAAAACGTTATCACAGGTTAGCTTATTAGTGTTATTTAAGTAGTTTAGATAGATATATGTATAGCTTAGATTTGTAGTTAGAGTTAGTTTTTTAGTTTCTTAGTTTAGATAGTTAGTTTTTATTCTATTCCTTTCTCATAAAACTATAAAAAATGAAAAATAAACAGTTTCGCTGTCTTAGGACAGTTTGCAATTGATTTTTGCAGGTTTTCTTCTAAATCTGTAATTTATATATATTGTACATTTGTGATTAAGATTTGATTCAGTTGATAGTTGAATGTTAAATTTCATAGAATCATTATAGTTTAGGTAGTGAATTGTATATATTAATAGTTTAGATTTGTTATTTAGTTTTCTTTAATTATTGTTTTCATTTAGATTAGTTCATTTAGAGTAGTTTTCTTTTGTTTTATTAGGACTTGGATCGGCTAACGGAGCCACTAAACTCGTCAAGGTGGGTTATCCCAAATGGCTTGGGTTATTTAGACAACCCCGGACCAGATCCACTCTTCCAGTTGGCGAGCGTTCAATTTCGCCCTTCAACAATGGCGCTAGAAGGAGGGCCTGAAATTAATTAATGGCACGAGGCAGTCGTAAGACTCCTCCACCACCTAATCACTCACCTATAGTGGCAAGAATTCATTCGAACGATAACATCCCCCCTCAAATAGAAACCACATCAAACGACGATCCACGGATCACAGTTGAGCCAGCAACCCCAAATCCTATAGGTGGTGACATACAAGATATTGTCTGCCAATCTCTCATAAGAACTCATAGTGCCTTATCCCATTTGAGGCAACCAAATCGACCTTTGGATCAACCTTTAGATTTCTCTGATATCAGAGAGCATCTCAGAGGCACTAACCTCACTGTGAACCCTACATATCCAATCCTCACTCTTGCTGCAGGAGGATCTGGAATACCTCCCTCACCACCTCCATCATCTCCTTCCTCTTCTGGAGGAGATTATTCTGACGAAGGCAATTCCCCTTCCCATCCTTCCACACCAACTACACCAATGGACAACCAGAACAACCCTACTAGACCTTGGCTCGACCAGGATGTGGTAGCTATACCTGGAGCTCAACATCCCTTACCCAAACATTCGGAGAAGTGGCTTCCCAAGTTTGACCCTAACTCAAAATAGATCGCTGAAGATCACATTAAAAAGTTTATGTTAGCCATAAGACTCCACAATGTCGATCATGAAGACACAGTCTATAGGTTGTTCCCCTATACTTTCAAGGGCAATGCATCTACATGGTACTTTGCCCAGCAACCCCATACCATCGTGTCCTGGGAAAAGTTCGAGTCATGCTTTTTGGAAAAGTTCGGAGATGGTAAGCCTCTGGAAGTCCTAGTCATGGATATTTCTAACTTAAGAATGAACCCTAAAGAGAAATTTAAAGACTTCAATCAAAGATTCTTAACACTTAAGAACCGAATCCCTACGGATTCCATGCCTACCAAGAATCTTATAATAGCATACTATAATAAAGTCTTGCATCAAAGTATAGCTATTTGGGTTAAACGATCCAAGAAAGCCACGTTGTTAGAAGCCTTCGAGGAGGCCAGCCAAATTGAAAAGGACATACTTAGTCTAAAAGACTCTACTAGCAATGAAACAAAAACTAGTTCATCTTCCAAAAAGAAGATTGAAATCCTCCCTAGACCTACTCAAAGTAAAACACAACCTGAAACCTTTGATTTAGAAAACTTAACTAAAGTCATTCAAAAACTGTCAAATCAAGTTATAGATTTAAAAAATACGACCGAAGAAGCTTCCTCGAGCAAAGGGCCTTACAAACCCCCGTTCAGGAAACCTTTTCCCACTGTTAGGCGAAATCTATGTCGTTATAATAACGTTGTAGTACTTGCCCAACCATTTAATTGTCAACCCGGGGTACGTAGACTGACGAAGCACATGCACTGTATATGCAGG